>JABTXL010003523.1:26983489-27000342 GCA_025134845.1 Neodon shergylaensis | reverse complement strand
TCTATCTATCTATCTATCTATCTATCTATCTATCTATCTATCTATCTTCCTGCTGGTGGAGTAGAATGTGATGGAAGGAACCAATCAACTCAACCTGCTTTTTCAACACACTAACTCTGCCAGTAGTTAGTTTCTGCTCGTTTCTCTATGGATCAGAGTGTTAATTTGTGAGTCTGGGTAGTGGTGGCTTTTTCTTTACATTTTGGATCATGATTATTGATCAGACAGTCAATTAATTAGTTAATTAATAATTAGTTAATTATTTTTGTACTTTCTTCTTTTCTCTTTTTACTTGAGTGATGCCCTCTTTGCAGACACAGGTCTGCCCTGTGTGATATTTTAAAGGCCTCTTACACACAGCTGTTTTGACAAGCTGGGAATCAAACTGACAGCTCACTGGAAAGGCATGCCTCGTCACAAGTCTGAAGAGACACAGAATGACAGTTCGCAGGCTCCAGTGCAAGGATGGGCTCTCAATCTTCTTCAGCTGGCTAGGATCTTGGCTAATGCGGGGCGCGCGGATGCCAGACAGCAAAGAGCTTGGAGGAACAAACACAGGCCCAGCGAGGTAATTGGGATTGACAGAATCTTTGCCTGTCCCACTGTCTTCTTTGCAACAGAAAGACAGGCCATGCCGAATACGTCTTGTGAGAGTATGAGCACACACACTCAGCTCTTTGCTGCCTGAGATAGTTAAACTTTCCTCATCTGTGCTGATTTTGATTTTTGCCCTGGGTTCCTCAAACCATTCTGTGTCTAGGTCGGTGGCTAGAAGGATGGCACAGCAATTCTCTTATTTGTTTTGTTTATAATATCATGAGCCATCAAAGCAGAAAACAGAAATCTCGACTGGGTAGGAGGCAAAGAGGTGGGAGAGCTGTGGACCTCTTGAGGCCCTCTCCAACCTGTGAATTCAGGGGCTCTTCCTGCTGGGCCTGCTGCAGAAGTCAAGGCCAGGCAACAAACTCCATCCAAATCTTCTAGCTTTTCAGTTATCTATGTATATCTCAAAAATAGGCCAATGGAGGACACTAGATACGTATGAATATATTGTTTATACCAGGTGTGGGAGACAGAATGCAAGAGTGATCTTTGGTTAAATCCCGATCTCAAAAGGTAGCTTCGAATGCAGTGTGTTTACAGGAGTGGACATTTCCTGAATCACCGATGTACCTTTAAAACAAATTAACTCCCATTTTTACTTATCCAAGTCTGCGATGTGTCACGGATCTCATATGGCCAGGAATACTGACTCACGAAGGGCTCTCATTTATAGTAGAGGGCACCGTGGTTTCCTAGTTCTATTGACGACAAAACTTAGGCAGGAAAAGAACATGTCTGCTGAAAACTTGGTAGCTGAGCTTCAAATGGTGGGACGGGGAGCTGGGGTTACAGAAATCCACCTGACCAGAAGCAAATGTCCATGCAGGAAGCTCCTCAACTGAAACTGTTCACAGCCCTTCATTTAGGCACTTCCTTACCCCTCGCTTTCACACTGAGTTCATTCACTTCAGTAATCAGCTGCTTGCGACCATGTAGGGAGGCTGAGCCCTTCACTGTCCAGGGAGTGAATCTTTGTAACTCTAGTCCTGTTATGATAAAGCCTCCACCTTGACAGCATTTGATTTGGGAATTTGACCAGTAAGAAGAGATCTGCTAAATTAGATTGGAAGAAAGATTTTTGATTCTCAGCTTAGACTCAGGGGAAAGTTCATTTGTTTATTTTTCTGTGGTTCAGTTGGAGGAGATGATGCCAGAATTCTGGATCTCTGTTGTGACCATGAGAAGCACTAGATAAGATGTTGGGGTATCACGGTGAAGGTGTTGACACCTTGAGGATGTTACTGAACAGGCAGATAAGCACCCCTAACCGATCTACTGACTAACATCTTCTTAGATTAACAATGCATTTCCTGATTTTTAAACTGACTTTTTAACTTGAATTTTTTATCATCTCTTAGACATACTTAATCCATACACCGAGGGAAAATTGCATAGCCTCTTATTCTAAGAACCAAATCAAAAACCTATATACCAAATCAGTGCTCTGCTGTCTTGGATCCGAGCCCATCTATTTGACACTCGTCTCGGGGGCTAATCACTCAGTCATAGAGTCATTCAATACATAATTATTGAACTTTTACTATAGCCGGGGCCCCTGGATGAGCTCTGAACCAAATCAATACTGTCGCTACTGTGATAGAATACATATTTGGGAAAAAAGGACTAATACTGAGCTCAAGTAGCTAGAGAAGAATATCTCTGAACCTGATGGTATCTTTATAGAACCTACACTTGGCCGGGGGCAGACACCATGGTTGGTGGTCCATGAGACAGGGGCTCCTGAAATCCCCCATAGAGGAACCTGAAGCAGCATCCTAGCTCAGCATTGCCTGTTCTCACACCATTTTAGAACTTAATAATGCTTTATATCATATTTCATTTTTTTTGCCCTTTTGGATTAGTTCATTGGTAGTTAAAAATTGGAATACATTAGCATAAATATCTGAATTTAATTCCCAAGGGCCTCTGTCAAGTACAGGAATATTTACCTCTAATTAGTCCTAATTAGTATCTGGGAAGGGCCTTGAGCCAGATTTTAAACAGCTGGTGTCTTTTATCACTCCTACATCTCTCAGACTTCCCTAGCCAATTTTCTTCCACTCTGCAAAGCCTTTGTTGACTTTTCCTATGCCTCACAGGTGTGTGTGTAAGCCAGGCAGCAAGGGTGGGTGTCTCCATTTCATCCTCGAAGGCTTTTATTGTAAATCAAGAGGTTCAGTTTGGAAGATTGGCTTGTCTATGTATTTATAAGTCAAGACTTGGTCTAACTTTCGATTTGTTGCCTATAGCATTGCCAGCAATTGTGGTACCCACCACATAGGTGTTCATGAGGATAAAGGAACTGAACAGCCACGGGGTAGCCTTTCAGTCAATAGTAACCACACTAAACACATGCTCTAACTGTAACACAGTGTGCAAGCCGTACGCTGTACAGAAGTCTGAGGAGCAGTGCTGTATAAATGCAGGGGAAACCAACTCTGGGAAAAGGCAAGAGGCACTCCTACAGGCTGGTTCCCCAAATTAGGTTTAAACTTTGGCTCTCTGCTCAGCTTTGGTTAACTCTCAGTTGGAGCCTGCACTCTAGATTCTCGGGGTGCAGAATCCAACTGGTTGAGATCCAGACAGCATTTCTTTTTGTCTGATGGCACCAGGGTACTCTAAGCAGTCGCTGTCTGGAAGCTGACTCTTGGCCACTTAGCAGAAGGGGATTATGAATGGCAAGACCAACACAAGCCAGCAGCAGAGAAGCATCACTGATCTTTCTCATCGATTCCTGGACTCATAAAGCCAGATCACAGCCCTGGAATTTTGGAGTTCTGTGAAACTGAATGGATGTTTTTGTCTCCCTGACTTTAACTAACTTAAGTTTAAGGAGAGACGAGTGATCCAAATAGTCTCCAAAGAAGGGGTTTTGGTGGGGACTAATGGCGGTCTCATATACAGTGTGAATGAAGGAAGTTCTTAGAGAGGATCTTTTATATATTTGTAACTGTAGGTCTGACAACCTTTGTTGTATGATCTGTAACTGCTCCTGCAACACTCACTCTGAAATATGTTCTCTTACCTTTCTGGGGATCCGAAGTCCAAGGGGGTCTCACAGGCAAAGGCTTGGTGTTGACAGAACTGAGAATTCTAAAGGAGGCTCTTGTTGCTACTCATTAAGATAGCTGCTGGTGTTCTGCTTGATCCTGGGTACCTTATAAATAAGAAAGGCTATTTAGCAGACAGTTTTCGAATAAAGGGCATAGTGTGGCACTGGTGTGGCTGCCATGAAAGCCTCGCAGTGAACGGAATCACAATGCTAGAAGGATATGTATACAGAGGAAGATATCACATGACAATGTAAGAAGCCAGAGGCCAAGACTGTAGAGAGGTAAGGTTTTCTCTTTGAAGCAACTGACTCTCATGGAACTAACTGAGGGTCCCAGTTATATAATCTTCCTTTTGGGCAATATTCCCACCCCAGTGGCCTCTCCTAGGTTCCATTCTTAAAGATTTTACCATCCTTTGACATGGCTATATTGGGAATCAAACTTCAAATACTTGAATTCTTAGGGTGAAACACTCAACCCCATAACCAGGGGGTTGGCAGAAGTTCTTGTAGTCGTAGCAAGGAAATCACCTTTCCTCATAGGCTTTCAGCTAAGGGCACATCTCACAGCTTCTAGGCACCATTTACAAACCTTAGCTCTTGGACCCCTCACTCCATTCTCGGAACCAGTAAAGGCGGACTGGGTTCCTCCTTTTCTCTGAACTCACTTCTCTAACCCTGTATTGGAAAACTCTCTGCTTTTGGTGATTGGCATGATTAGATTGGACCCATCCACAGTGTCCATGATGATGTCCCCATCTTTGGGGCTGTACTTCTTCAAAATCCTTCACCATAGACAGGTCCTGGATGATTAATGAATGGACATCTTGGGGGTAGGAGTATTATTCTTCTATGCTTATCTTCTTATTTCAATAAAGCACGTTATTTTGTGGCACCTTTGACTGACTTGGTCAGCCTATCCTCAGCATTTCCAACTTTCTGATTGATGTTGCTTCTGTGGAACAGGCTTTAAAGATGACTACATATTCTTATATAGCCTTTATTTCATATCCTCTCCTCCTTCAGACCAAGGCTTTTTTTTTTAAAGTTGCTGTGGACAGCAGTCTGTTATAGTTCTCTTTCATTCTTCCTATTGTATCAACTGTTTTTGTTGCCATCAGATTGTCTCTGTTCTCACTCATGTGGTACAGGTTTTTCAAGTGATCGTTAGTTTTAGGCTGTCTAGAAACGTTAATCTCAAGAAAGAGGAGAAATGAGACAATTTGAGAATTTTTCTGCTTTCCAGAGATATATATTCATTCTTTTGAAAGTTTCCCTTATAGTTTTGATTATCTTTTTAATGACAAAGTGAGCACCTACTCATTGCAATAATATACGCAACCACATAAGCTCCTTGACCTTAAACTGGACAGCAGGTTACCGGTAATGAAGTTTGTGTCTGCTGTCTATCCCTCCATTCCTTTCTGTGTGTACATACAACTTCACTAGAGTACAATAGCCTTCTTTTTATCATTTCCTTCAATAGTTTGGCATGCAGCCCTTCCTAATGTGTCTGTGGCTCTCCATAGCTCAGGTGCTTGCTGTGGCACAAGGCTGACCCTTGCCTACCTCTGCCACTGCTGAAACGCCCACAGCTGTGCCTGGGATTCACACGCTGCCACAGGCAGAGGGACAGCTTCAGTGGCTACACCACACAGACGAGGTGGCTGGCTTAGGAGAATCAGTCTGGATACAGTGTTAGAAGCCAGATGCTCAGGGAGTCGGATGAGAGCGTGGATGCACTACAGGCAGGCACCTTTCAGTTTGAAAGAAATGTTGCCAAGTCGAAGAGAAAGTACTGATTGAAGAGTTGCAGGGTGTGAACCTTAGAGGTCAGTGTCCTGGCGGTCATGGTCATTAGCACCTTACGGTGGCTCCCAGTGAAGAAGGAGCAACATCCAAGCTGGGTGTTCCAGCTTCAAGACGTTTAACTGAGAACTTGCTGTATTATCAAGCTTTCCTACTGTTATTTCCAAACAATTATTTTGACTAGTCTACAATAATTCAGTGTCTAGGCCTGGAGAGATGGCTCAGAGGTTAAGAGCACTGACTGCTCTTCCAAAGGTCCCGAGTTCAATTCCCAGCAACCACATGGTGCCTCAACCATCTGTCATGAGATCTGGTGCCCTCTTGAGTAAAATACCTGTTCAGTTGGCCTCATCAGCCTAGACCGTAAAACCGAATATGGACAAGTTCAACGGACCACCAGGGTATAAAATTTCATTTCATTTTTTCAGTGTCTTGTAGACAGAAGTGTCTGTCCTGCCCTGTCCTGCAGCTGTTCAGTACCAACAAAGCACACAGAGACTTATATTAATTATAAACTGGTTATATAAATATATGTATAAAATATATATATATATATATAATGCCTCAGTGAGGTATTCTCATCTTGCTTCCTCTGCATCTGGGTGGCGACTGCAGTCTGAGACTTTCCTCTTCCCAGAATTCTCCTAGTCTGCTCGTACTACTTATACTTCCTGCCTGGCTACTAGACAATTAGCATTTTATTAAACCAATACAAGTGACAAATCTTTATAGGGTACAAAAGCATTATCCCACAGCAGCATCTAGGAAATGTGCCTTCGTTTTTATGTACCCTCCAAACTGGAGTTGGGGCCGACCCTGTCCATGTTTTGTGTGGCACCTTCACAGGTTTGTGGATGGCCTGGGAGAGAGGACTTCCGGTGCTTCAGAGTGCTGAAATCTAGACTAGACATTATCACAGTGGCTTTCTGTGCATTTCAGACATAAACCTCACTATGGGCTGTGGACCAATAGCCATGCTCTCAGCAGGCAGGGACCTGGAGTAGCTCTCCTGCCCAGCTTCACTGCCGATGACCCTTTGGCACTGGCAAGGGTGGAGTTGATTCAGGGAGTAAACATTTTTTTTTTTCACTCACAGAAGGCACTGTACCTTGCAATCAGTGTAAGTGTGAGGACAGGTAGGTCCCTGCTGAGGTCTTAAGGACTTCAAAGTTACGCAAATAAAGGCAGGTTTGATGCGCTTGGGGTCCAGTAACTTTTTACTGCTCCCCATAAAATTCGCTCACTGTGGCGGGGATGCAACAGTCTCTTAAGATGAGCAGTTCTCCATCCACAGAGACTGAAATGGGGGCTAAATTGTTGAGGAATTTATCACTATGAGTGTTTCAAAAAATCTCTGTACCTCTGTGTCTGCATGTTTGTGTGTGTGGGGGAGACACTGGTGTACACTCTCAGGGGAAATGACCCTAGGAATGTAGCTTCTGCTAACCATAATTCCCAAGATGGCCAAATAATGAACTTTAGGAAACTTTAAATACAACGCTGTTTTCAGAACACTTTGTCTACCTTCCAGGTCCAGCCTCCCGAAGCCGAAAATGTTTATATGGAATGCACAGGCCAGAAATTGTCTACATATCTGTCCCATTCTTGGAGTGATTTCTCCATGAAACAGAAACGATGCAAAACCAGGCAGCTGCTGCTTCCTTTTAAGGTCCCGAGTCCAATCCCAGCTCAGTGCCTGGAGACTGAAATAGGAAAGCTTGTTTAGGGAGAAAACAGTATGCTGTTTTTCTAGACTATCAGGTGATTTTCTCCCCCAAAATTGGTAGGAATTTGGGCTTTTTGAATGCCTAAGATACTTTGCTGTTGAGTTGTTGTTGTTAGGGTGACCTTGATTATTCTGATTTTTGCCGACTTTTAAACTTGTTTTTCAGATACTCATCTTTTTATATTTGCCTGAAATTTAAGTACAAGTTTAGATGATCGCATGTCATCTAAAAGTTTTATTGACAAAATAGGCTTATTTTTTTTTACCAACCTTAAGATTAGAAGATGTGGATGTTTAGAAGCAGCGGAACAAACATCTATTATAAAATATGTTATATGGACACGTGATCAGAATATGCAAAATATGAAATTATAATTATGAAAGGTATAGGCTCAAGTCAAAACGGCAGTCCTTTCATTTTCTTTTTTTTTCACGATATTGTGTGTGAGACAGTTCTTCATACTCGGACTCTAAATTGACTACTAGAACTTTCAAACCGTATTTCCTTTTTCCAAGGGGGAAGAGGACGAGAGTGATTATCTCAAAAGAGAGCCATCCGATGGGCTAAAATAATACTGTGGGCATAAATGCCTGAGCCAAATTAAAGCTTTTTGTTGCTGGATTCTTGGAAAAATCTGGGATTTTTGTTGATATTTTTTTTCTTATACCATCAACTCAGAATCATAGAAAACAGGCCTATAGTAATTTGTGTAACAAAGTAATACTCTGCCTCAAGAATTTGGTGAATCTATAATTTTTTATTTCCTGACACACCCAGTTCACGTGGATGCTATGCCAGGGTGAGCTCTAAAGAAGTGGAATATGTATGCCCAATTTCAAGGAGTCAGTTTAATCATCTTGCTTAGTCTGAGAATTTGGTGGTGGCACCTGAGCCATGAATTTCACTTTGGGATGATTAAATATTTGATATTGGCCAACGTCTGATAGAATGAAAACCCTCCTTACAGCCAGATAAAGCTATGAAGGTAGGCGTGTGAACTGAACAGCCCGAAGCTCTCAATCGAAGGAATCCTACTTTCTCGTGGAAGTCTCTGAAGGCGTAAAGCTGGCAGCGCGGGAGCCTGGGATCTCTGTGTAACTCTGGCATCTGTATACTCGGAACACGTTTTCTCACCCCATCTGTAGAGGCCTCAAGATGGTTTTCATCATCTTCAAGAATACCAATATGCTTTTCTATTTAACAGTTGAATACATTAGCATTTTGTAACATTTGAAAGATGTGATGCTTTAATACACTTTTTTTTCCTTCTTAATTCCAGCCTATTCGTTCACACAGACCTGGGGCCCTGACAAACAACCTCGATGTCTAAGTGGGTTAACTGAAGTATACCGGTAAATGTAGGGCACTGGCTACTCAGAGGGCCAGGCTCCTTCTGCCATGTGGCCCTATCAGCTTGCAGAGTCTTGTTTATCATTTATCAGCATGTAAGAGGAAGCAAGGGAATGTAGGGCAGGCATTTCCTGAGTTGGAAGGGATACCTTGCCCCTGCTTACTCTCGCTGTGTGGGATTCAGTCCAGTGATTGCCTGACTCCAAAACAAATCTGGAATATGTAACTTTGTACCGAGGCACGCCGGTGTGCCACAATTGTCAAATAAATACAAGGACATAAAACAGACAGGACGTGAAAAACAATATAAAACATTGGATTTATTATTTTTTTTCTAATTGGCGTGATGAAATACCAAGAAGCAATTTAAAGGTGCCTGATTTTGGCTCATGAGTTGCAGCCCACGGTGGCGAGCCAGGCAGACCTACCCGAGACTTAGCAGTAGCAGGAGGGTATACTCTGGACCAGGAAGCTGAGAATTTGGGCTGGAACCCAGGAAGCCCTGCAACCCATCAGGACCAACCTCAGGGACCCACTTCCTCCAGCTGGGTCCTCCGTCCATGAACCTGCGGTGGGGATGATCTACATTCAAACCACGACAAACACATTTGACATTTATAATGTATGTGGTGCTTACTGACTTTTAGAGCATATACACATTCATTTATTCAATAAACATTGCTGAATGCCCACTGTGTGCTGCTGTGCCCGGCCCTGGGAGTAGTGATGAATCAGCCAGCTCTGCCTACCCTCCCCACAGCTACCACCCCTGCCTGAGTTCTCCGCATTTAACAGTTTAGTGTAGGAACAGAGATTAATGAATAATTGCAAACCAAGTGCACTTTCGTGGTTGTTCTGGGCCGTGCAGTGCCACCAAAGGTCCACTCAACTCTTCTTTCTCTGTCTCTCATCTTTCTATGCAGCCCAGGCAGGGCCTGGCACTTGTGACACTCCTCCTCAGGCTGCATTCCCAGTTCGGTTTCTCTTATCTGATTACAACTTCTTAGTTATTAAACTGGCACTTCTGAATGCTCCAGGCTCAATCATTAGGACATGTAGAATAAGATTGTCACTCCCCACAGACTCACTCTGGAAATGAGGGCTTTTCTCAGAGTTGGATTAATTCCATCACTGCATACCTGTTCATAAGTTGTCTCACATGAAAATGTTAAATTCTGTCACATTCCATAACTTGGGTCTCCTCCTCTATTAAACTGCCTCACAAAGTGAACAGATTGATGGTTGACCAGCCTATTAGAGTGTAGGAGGAGGCACTGCTTGTTCATCCCGGTCGCCCAGAACTGAAATAATGACACAGAAACTGTATTAATTAAATCACTGCTTGGCCCATTAGCTCTAGCTTCTTATTGGCTAATTCTTACATCTTAATTTAACCCATTTCTTTTAATCTGTATGTCACCACGAGGTTGTGGTCTACCATCAAAGTTCTAGCATGTCTGACTCTGGTGGCGACTCCATAGTGTCTCTAGACTCTATCTTTCTTCCTCCCAGCATTCAGTTCTGTCCTCCCTGCCTAAGTTCAGCCCTATCAACAGGCCAAGGCAGTTTCTTTATTCATTAATAGTAATCACGGCACACAGAGGGGACTCCCACATCACTAGAGCAGTCAACAGAAGAGCTGGGCGCTGGGAGGGAGAAGGGCAGTATCTTACTCTAGGTCAGGCTCTGACAATCTCTAATGGCAGAATCTTCCTGGGTATATCAAGTCACAACTTGCTGTGGCTGAGGTCAGCTCAGCACCTGGCACGAGAAGGGAAGTGTAAATTCTTTCCCCAGTCATGAGCCTGCTATCTCATGGCTCTATAGGGACAGGGGCTCCATTAGGCCAGCGGAATACTGATAACGCAAATTCAGTAAATGTTCTATGGGTTAAAGTGTGATGCCTCTTACTTTTGGAAGCATACAGATGCAAGAAGGCATCATGGTATAACTTTGTAACAAGAAAAGTATTGTTTTTTGTAAGACTTTTGAATAATCATGCTCTTCGAAGCAGAGGATCTTAAACAGAAAGAGGCAGCTATGCTGTTGGGTCCAAACTTCTCCTGAAATCACAGTGACCTGTGGTAAAATTAGAATCTATGAAGATTTCCTTGGACTCTTCTATCAGGTCCAAATAATATTCTAAATTTATAATAATCCACTGAGAAAAGAGATAATCCCAGAGTTTTTGATCCCTTGCTGGGTACAACTGGAACCACCATGACTGGTGAAAAAAAAATCTTAAATACTGAAGATCCAGTGCCTCCCAATTTTGCTGACATTCATGGCTGATTCTGAGTTCAAGCAAAACAGTAAAACTTAGAAAATAGCAGGCCCATGTTCAAGGACCTCAGGAGGTGCTTACCTCTTTATCCAGAACATGAGCTGCAAATACAGCTTAACTAGTAGGTTTCATTATGAACTTTGGCCCACTGACATTTGGGAAATACCATATCTCTAAAGACACCTACCAGTAAGGAATGAAGGGGTTTTCTCTGGAACACTGAGCATGGTACAAATATTTTGTTCTTAACTGAAGTGTTTTGGAGCTATGTCTCTTGTGTTTTTGAGCTATGTCTGTTCCCTAGAGGAATTATTTTTGCAGCGTCTAGAGTCATTGCACATTTTGTCACACTCCTTCCTCCCTGGTGTGTATGCGTGCACATGTGTGTGCATGTGTAACGAAATATCCAGTGCTTGCAGTGGCTGAAGGATGTTTACAAGGAATTAGGTAATACTAAGAATTAGGTACTCAGTCCCAGGATGAATTGTCTCATACTGGACTAACACGATGGCCGGCAACCTGCAATGTTTCTGTCAGAAATGAAACGAGAGGACTTTTCCACCCGGAACTTTCGTTGCTGTTGCAAGGGGTTTTCCGTTTTCCACTTATGAAGAACGGCACATTCTGGAATCTAAAGTAAAATTCAAAATAAAAGCCTTCGGAGAAGGAAGAGACTAAATCTGATTTGGAATAGTTTCTGTTCTTATTCAAACACACACTGTTAAAACCCATGTTTGCTCAATCTAGCTGGGTCCCTCAAATAGAGACTTTTCTTAAGGCTGTAGATTATCATTGCCCATCAACAGCATCCTTGGTTGGCCATGAAAGAGGAAAGCGAAGCACACAGATAGGAAACATGTTTGCGTTTTCTCAGTTTTCCCCGTGCATAACTGACTCCTGTTTGGCTTCCCAGGCTGAAATCCTCTGTGGAACTGAGGATGACACCTTGAATCTATGATCCCCTGACTCTACCTCTGTCCTTAAGCGCTGGGATTAAAACCATTTGCCATTTTACTCCTGTGTGGTGTTTGGTGGTGTAAGTTTTAGAATTGCCTATTTCTGGCAAGATTTAGAAGGGAATAGTGGATGGACTTGTCTTTAGAATTAAAACCGTAGCTCAGGGAGCGACATCCACATTTCTTTTGTTTACACTTACGAGAAAACTTATTTTTTCCCATCAGTCTCTTGTTTCATAAACCCTGAATAATGATCATTTACTGCACAGCTTTTTAGCAGAACTAATTAGAAACATTCAAGATGTCAAAATGTTTTATGGTAAATATCCTACAATCTGCCATTTAAAAAAAATTTCCAATCACCCATCCTACCTTGCCTGTCCCCTGCTTCTGCATATTCACTCAGAGGACAGAGAGCATCTCTCATTTGCATGCTAGGTGTGGACAAGTACCAGGTTGCAGTGGTTTCCTTGCTATCTGGAACTAATCATGGGAAATCTGACTGTACAGAAATACATTAGCAACTCTGATCAGAACTGATGGGGGAAGCCGAGGTGGGAAAATACTGATTTCTGGAAGGCAGAATAGAAATAAGGTAGAATGTGCGTCATTGAAGGTCTGCTTGAAAAATGGCTGTCTCATTTGATGCTGGCTTACAAGGAAGAATTGGGCAGGCGAAGAGAAGACTGGAATGATTTCCCGTCAGAAAACAGTACGTGTGATTACTGTCATGTGGAAAGCCAGTTCGGAGCTCTGAATGATAGCATGGCCAGATGGGGCCCATGACCTGAGTTTGAGCCTGGCACTGTTAGGTCCGGAAAAAAAAAGTCCGCAAAGAAGACCAACAACTATGTATGCAGTAACAAGAGTGTTTTATTGATTCTGACGTTGGGGTGGCAAAAGAATGAACCCAAAAGTAGCTTACAAGTTCCTTTTAAGCCGAGTTAGGGGGATTCCAAAGAGGAGGGACTAATCTGGGGCTGGTCGTGGAGGAAAGATTAGTCTGGGGATGATTGGTGAGAGCTGACTGGTGGGAGGCCTAGTGGTCAGGCACTTTCCTGTAGCACGGTAGGGGAAGTGATCTTTAGATTGCAGTAGTCTGGGGTGGGGGAGCGCTTGCTGGGTTAGCAGAGAAGCTTTGGGAGCCTGGATGAGCTAGCAGAAAGACTTTGGGGACCTGCTGGCCCAGCAGAAAAGCTTTGGGGGCCTGATGAGCCAGCAGAAGGGCTTTGGGGGTGTTTGCTAATGGCCACCCATAAGTTGTGATTTTTATGACACCTGCTTGTTCAGCTCTGTCCCATTCTACTGAAAAGAAACTAAGGTCTGGTCTGTGTCAAGGCTCTGGTCTGCTGACCCCACCTTCCAGCCTCTTTAGTCACCTACTTTGTAGAAAGGGAAAACTGACTTCTGCAAATTGTTCTCTGATATTCACATTTTTCAAGTGCTGTGCATGCATGCGCACACACACACACATATGTGCACACACACGCATGCGTGCACATGCCCACACAAAGTTAAATCTAAAAACTAAAAGAGTAAAATAATAAAATACGTGTTATATTTTCATCATACTACTGTCCATCTGAAGTTTTGTTTTTTTTTTTAGGGAATTACTTGAAGGAAAATCAGAATTTTGTCCTAAACAGTCAATTCGTTAGTCTCTAAAAAGAAGTAACTCAAATATGCACTTTAGTGTTTGGAAACTAAAGCTTGCTTCCCTCAGCCCTTCATTTTGCTGATGATGCTGGATTGTTTCTGGACACTTGATAAAACCTGGCTCATCTGGGAAGTGTGAACCTCACTTGAAGGATTGCCTCCGTTAGACTCGTCTGTCGATATGCTCATGGAATTTTTTGATTAATAATTGATGTAAGAGGGTTTGGCCCCCTGTGGGTGGTACCACCACTGTGCCACTGCTCATAGATTGTCCAAGAAACCAAGCTGAGCAAGCCATGGAATGGAAGATGACAGTAAATGGTGTTCCTCGGTGGTTTATGCTTCAAGCTCACGCTTTGAGTTCCTACCCTGTCTTCCCTCCAGTGATGGATTGTGGTTGTGATTCAGAAGCCAAACAAACCCTTTCCTCCCTAGTTGCTTTGGTCATTGTATTTATCCCAGCCATAGAGTAGGAAACTGGGACACCTATATCCCTGTTTGCTTCTCCCACTGGCCTGTGAGATACTTTAGGAGCTGGTAATTGTTGCTGTGGGCCAACCACACTCTCTTGTCCCAGCTGAACTACCGTCACGAAGCAGCGTGACTGGTTGGTGAATTGTTGAAGTGGCTCTAATTTTCCTCTAAAATATTTCAGCAGAGATTTTCTGATGTGGAGAGAAATAGGAAATAATTATCGGTGAGTATAATTTGGTTTGATGCATTTCCAGCAGACAAATGACCTAACCTAACATAGAGCACATAAGGAATCTTAGCATCAGAAAGAACCAAATTATGACATCTATTTGAAGATGTTGATTACAAGCTTTCAACTCTGGCTAGCTCTCTCAGCAGTAGAAGGCTTTCACTTGCCATAATAATTGGAGGAAATTGTATTTCATAGTGCAATGTACACTGGACCAGATATATGGATATCCTTCTTCAGATTGGGAAAGATTTCTTATATGATATTGTTGAATATATTTTCTGTGCCTTTGAGCTCAAATTCTTCTCCTTCTTCTATCCCTGTTATTCTTAGGTTTGGTCTTTTCATGGTACCCCAGATTTCCTGGATGTTTTGTGTTAAGAATTTGTTGGATTTAACATTTCTTTGACCAGTGAATCTATTTCCTGTATTGTGTCTTCAACACTTGAGATTCCCTCTTTCATCTCTTGAATTCTGTTTGTTATGCTTGCGTCTGTAGTTCCTGTTCATTTTCTCTTTCCAGAATTCCCTCGATTTGTGTTTTCTTTATAGCATCTACTTCAGTTTTCATGTCTTGAACTTGTTTGATTGTTTTTTCCTGGTTTTCTAGGCTTTCTTTAAGGGATTTACTGATTTCTTCCAATTTTATTATTTGTCTTTTTCTCCATTTCTTTAAGGGAATTTTTCATTTCTTCTTTAAGAGCCTCTAGCATGTGGATAAAGTTATTTTTAAAGCCATTTCTTTCGGCTTTGTCTGTGTTGGGCTGCTCAGGCCTTGCTGATGTAGGACCACCAGTTTCTGGTGGTATCATATTGCTCTTTGTATTGTTGAATGTGTTCTTACACTGTGTCTACCTATCTCTTCCTCCAGTCTGTACAGGTAGGGCCTGTAGTTCTGATGGTCATTGTTCTTCCAGGTGGAGATGAGGGTCTCTTCGTCCAGGTGTGGTTGGGGTTGGTGGCTCTGGTGGCTGCTAGTGCAGCAGGGGCAAATGGTTGGCGAAGAGGATGCTGTTACCTGGTCGCTGGAGGTGCCATGGGTGGGGGAGGGGCAGGGGCTAGTGCCCAGAGAGCTGGGCTCTCCATCTGGGATCTCAGATGCTCACCTGTTCCTCCAGGTGCCGGCAAAGCCGGTGGGTGGGTCCCATGGTTGCTGGTGAGGCGGTGGGGAATGGTTGGAGGGAGAGAGTCCTGCTGCCTGGTTGCACCTAAAAGCTTGTTTAACAGCCTATGGCACTATTGGGCGGTGGGACCTTTAGGGGGTGGGGCCTAGTGGAAGGAAGTGAGGTCATTAAACTGCCTCAAAGAGGTTATCTGAAACCCCTGTTCTTCTCATTTCTTTCCCATGAGGGGTCCACTTGCATTCCTTACCATGATACTCTGTTCTATCTAAGCAATGGAGCCAGCCAACCACGGACTGAAACCTTTGATAATTGGAGCCCTAACCAATTTCTCCTTCTTGTAAGCTATCTCTGGCCATTTGATCATTGTGGTAGAAAGCTAACTAATACTCTTAATACTTACCAGCTTGGAAATCCAGGTGATTCTTGACTAATGACTGATGTTTCTCTAAGAATTTTTCTTTTCTTTTTCCTTCCTTCCTTCCTTCCTTCCTTCCTTCCTTCCTTCCTTCACCCTTCCTCCCTCCCTCCTTCTCTCCTCCTTTTTCTCCTCCTCCTCCTCCTTTTTTTGCTTTACCGTGGTGTTAAAGTGATGTGCATTCATTAAAAATTTTACATTAAATCTTGAATTTGGGGATGATACGCTTACAATGCTGAGCACCAGTGGTGAACTGCAGCCCCTATTAGGCACGTGTGCATCACGAGGTAAACAGCTGATAGTACTGTGTATTCTGTTGCTAAGCAACAGTGTTTGCTAGGGTAGGCATGTTACAGAGGTCTGTGACTTCCTGTGCTTTCCAATCGTGATGGATTTATTGGGGTGTAACAGCAGCATGAATCAAGTTAAATCTATATTGCTAGACTTAGTATCAACCTTGATGTCTTAGAATTCCTAAACTGGAACAAGGTATCCACAGAAGAATGTGTTAGCTGTGCAGGCTCCTTCACAGGGTTAGGAATATCCCGAAAGTTCCTCTTCTTCTTTCTTTTATAAAGATACATAGCCAGGAGCCTGTCAGGACCCCTTGAAGCCTTGGGCAGCCTCTGGACTTAATGAAGTTGGCAAGAGAACCCATGCCACGTTCCTACTCTTTTTAAATTATTATAATAGCAACAAGCTGTGAAGATTCTATTGCAGCTTTTACAGGGATCTGGAAGACTGAAGTCTTAGGCAAAGTTTAAAAACTTCTCATAAAACTAGTTTCTCTCATCTGTCTTGCTTCTCTTCCTTTCACGCCCCTTCATTTCCCTTCCTACCCCCTTCCTTCCTCTCCTCTCCTTCCCTTCTCCTCCTCTCTTTCTTCCTCATCTCTCTTTCTGAATTTACAGTTCTTGTTTCTTTTCTTTCCATTTTGCAACTTTTATAATGCATCTGAAGTCCCATTTATATATTAACCACATCCTTGCAGCAAAACAAACGTGTTCCTTGTGTCTGATCCTATGTGCCACAGAGCATTAATGGTGTGAGGGAGGAAGGCTGCAGCAATTCTATTTAACAGTCTTTTGACCAGAACTCCCAGGGTAGAGTACACCTCAGTGAGAGCAGAGCACACCTCAGTGAGAGCAGAACACACCTCAGTGAGAGCAGAACA
>JABTXL010003523.1:26843326-26983479 GCA_025134845.1 Neodon shergylaensis | reverse complement strand
CAGAACACACCTCAGTGAGAGCAGAACACACCTCAGTGAGAGCAGAGCACATCTCAGTGAGAGCAGAGGAGCACACCTCAGTGAGAGCAGAGCACATCTCAGTGAGAGCAGAGGAGCACACCTCAGTGAGAGCAGAGGAGCACACCTCAGTGAGAGCAGAGCACATCTCAGTGAGAGCAGAACACACCCCAGCCCCAGTGAGAGCTGGTTTTCCTCTGACTCCTTCATCACTTCCTGCCTACTCTCATGCTGTCTCCTAAGCCTGCTGCCCCTGTCTTAGGACAGCAAAAGCCTTTGAGCAGTGTTGAAAACAGGGCAAGATAAATGTGAACGTCAGGGTGTGTCCCAAGGAGACCTGTTTCACAGAGCAAATTTGGGTCTGCATTCCGTTTCCCTCAGGATAGTGTCAGCAAACAACTCGGAGTGTAAGAAGGACATTTTGGATGGCATTTACAGGGCCTTTGGAAGCACTTAAGTTTTAGCTCTGTGTGCTTAACTATTGTTAAGATCTTTTAACTAATTCATGGAGTTTGTGCCGCTTTAAGCTTGCCTGGTGAAGCTCTATAAACAGCAAAATTAAGTATGAATGTTTCTTCTTCAACCCCTGTGGTACGCTTTAACTTTTTATTTCCCATGCTTCTCAAGTTCACTGCTTACAGGAAATGCTGTGGCTTCTCTCGAAGTGAATTGTAGCTAGCAGCTTAATTAAAACAGCCACCCCTCTTGATCATTTAGGTCAGTTTTCCTACCCTTGCAACACAGATTGCCTGTAACATGAAAAGGCATATGGCTGACTGGGGAAGGTCTTTGAGAAAGAATTCTAAGTTTTAAAATTACATTATTGTGTGTGTGTGAGAGAGAGAGAGAGAGAGAGAGAGAGAGAGAGAGAGAGAGAGAGAGGAGAGAGAGGAGAGAGAGCCAACTTGCAGGAGTTCTTTTCCCACTTGCTCCTGGGGACAGAACTCAAGTCATCAGGCTTGGCAGCAAGTACCTTTGCCCACTGAGCCATCTTGTTAGCCTGTGAACTTTTGATAATTACAAATCATTTGGGATCTTATTTGCCTCATTTAAAAACAGGAATAAAAACAACACCTACATTCTAGAACGGTTGTAAATATGAATTAGACAATGTATTTGGTTAAGCTGTTCAATATACATTAGAAATCCCTTTTTACCATTTAAGATTATATTGAAGGTGTGGTTGCTGGGAAATCAAACCTAGCCTGGACTTCTAAGTTTACACATGATATTATTTTATGATGGAGGTAACAGTTAAATAGAACTAACACTGTCTTGGGTTCCAAATATACTTTCTGGGTACTGTTCTAAGTGCTTCTATAGAATGACCCCTTTTATAGCCCCGACAACCTCAGATAACTGGTGTCCATGTTTTAGAGATGGAGAAACTGAGGCAAGGTATGCTTAACTTGCTCCAGATTCTTGCTGGTAAGTGACTTTTGTGATTTTCATCTGATCCAAGAGTCAGGCTTGAGCCACCCAGATGACGTGACCAGTGTACCTCCCAGTCTTGACCCAACATTTTATTGCTGAGAAGTCTTTTCTAAGTTAGCTATGGCTTCTATTGACTGCATCCTAAGCAACACAACTACCTGGGGGAATGTACCAAGGTTCTCTTAGCAAACAAAGGAATTTCTTGTTCTGCTGGGGAAGGCAAACTATGATTCAAGTATTTATGGAATAGGAATCAGGTTCAAAGCTGGTAGCCATTAGAAGTGGCATTTTTAGTAGAACAGTTGGGTCAGAGACCAAGATTTCAACCTGACTTAACTTCATGGATAATGCCTGAATGGGAAATGAGGCTATAAAAACCAATGGTATTAATTATTCATATTTTAGGTCTCTGTGCAAATTATTGTCATTATTAGTATATATTATGCTTGTATCAGTTTGTGAGATGAGAATTTGAGGTACAATTAGAAACTGTGCCCATGGTGAATGTTGCTGTGGACAGAATGGGGTGTGAATGTCAGCAGGGAGGCTTCTGGTGTGCTCCAGCCCTGTGCCTGTGATGATGGCTCCTTGGTCACACAGACCACGAGAGTGTGAGAGTTTCTCACACTCTGAGATCTTATCAGTATGTTAAATAGCTAAATAATCAGAATAAAATTATTTCCTTGTTCTTTTGCCCAAGGACACACTCCAAGGAAGAAATGGTTCCTAAGAGTTTACAGTACACCCAGGATTGAGATTTTGTTTTTCCCCAAAAGACCTTACCATCAGCATGTACAATGCTTTCAAGGAGGCTTGAACTCTGAATTTTTTACTTTGAGGAAGAAACTTTTAAAAGATTTCATTTTATTCACCTTCATATTTGTATATATTTTAGGAAGCTTCTGCTGTATTAGGCATTCATAGTATTCAAATGACTCTTAATTTAGCTGTCTTTCCCTATATTCCTTCCCACAGCTCCCTCTTCCCTGCTCCTCCCCACTTGATTTTCCCATTCCAACCCCACCTTCCATCCATATCTATGTATGTATTTTGTTTCTCTTTCCTAACTAGATCTTTCTGGTCCTTCTAGTCCCTTACTCTATATCTACCCTCTGTGGGTCTAAAGATTGTAGATTGGTTAGCATAGATTTAACAGCTAATATCTGCCTAAGCAAATACATATCCTATTTGTCTTTTTGAGGCTGTATGATTTTTTTCTAGTTTCATCACTTCGCCTGAAAATTTCATGATGTCATTTTTTTTAACAGTTGAGTAACACTCTATTGTGTAAATGTATCACATTTTCTTTATCCATTTTTCTCTTGGGAGACATCTAGGTTACTTCTGGTTTTGAAAGGATTAGATTTAAGAGATTGTCCTGAGTCTCAGAAGAGATTTTGAATGTAGGGTTAAGACTGACAGACTATGTGGACGTTTGATGACGCACTGAATGGTTTCTGCATTATATTATGGCTATAAGTCTAAGAGGGACAGGGAGTGCAATGTGGTGGCTTCAACAAAAATGGCTCCCATAGACTAACAGGGAGTGGTACTGTTGGGAGGTGTGGCTTTGTTAGAGTAGGCGTGGCCTTGTTGGTGAAGTGTAAACTGGGGGTTTGAGGTTTCAGGAGTTCAAGACAGGTCCAGTGTCTCTCTCTTCCTGCTGCTCATCAATTCAGACGTAAAACTTCCAGCTACCTCTCAGCACCGTGCCTGCATGCTACCATGCTTCCTGCCCTGACAATAATGGGCTAAACCTCCGAACTGTAAGTAAGCTCCAATTAAATGCTTTTCTTTATAAGCGTTGCATTGCCGTGGTCTGGTGTCTCTTCACTGCAATAGAAACCCTAACTAAGACAGGACTATTTTCTGTTGTATTGGGTTTTTGTTTGTTTTGTGAGAAGAACTTAAAGTTGGGTGAGGAGGGAGAGTGAGAGGATTCGCAAGGACTTGGGGGAGAGAAGAATATGATAAAAAATATATTAAAATTTAAAAATTGTTTTAAATGATAAAAAGTAGAACATAGGAAATTCCGTTCAGAACAGTAGAAAGATGGAGCTAGGTAACCGAGATACTGCTATCCTGTGTGAAGAGATGGGCTAAATCAGAGATGTGTGTTCAGACATTATTATTCTCCTCTGGCACATCGTTCTGAGCACAGTGAGGGTAGTCCTTAGTTCTTCAGATTCTGACAGATCCACCAGTCAGCTGGTCCTAGTGTGGTCATTAATTACTCCATCAGAAAACGTGAAATAATTTGCTCTTGTGATTTCATGTCAAGTAACATTTTATCCGTCAGGTGTTTTAAATAATGCAGTTTTAAATCACCCAAGGCCTGTGCACAGCATTTCCTTTGTTCTCTATCAGGATGCTTAAGAAAGGGCTCTCTTTATCCTAAATAGAGAGATAAATAAACATTTTAAATAAAGATAAAGAGAAGAGCATTGCTCTCCAGAACGAAACCAACAAAAACAGCTACGCCCTCATAAAAGTGTGCGTGTGTGGCTGAGAGTGAATAGGAACTCATTATTTTGGAGAAAGTTTAGCTTGTCTTTTATTTCCCTTAGCTTCATCTTTCAGTGAATCATAAATAAGAAATGCCAAGTAATAAATGCTCTGCACAAAATGCATTTTAATAATCCTGAAGGGCTTCATTACTGTGGCTATCAGCTGGGAATGTAAATTGTGACTGACACGCTACCCTTCATTTATTGACTTCAGAGGTTCTGATTTTGCGGGCGTAAATGCTACAAGACTGCGCTAAACGTTTGCAGAATAAATGAACTTGGCTCCATTAAATGGAACGCCTTTGCTTTTGAATGTCTAACAGATATTATCAGAGTCCGCAGTATTGTATCATTATATATATAAATATATATATTTATATATAGTTGTGTGGTTTGGAATTTTTTAAATGAAAACAATCCATACTTGAAGGTAATAAATTGGAAAGTTACCCACAAGAAACCAAGCAGCTGTTTTCAATAATGCAGGTAAAGTCTAGTCATGGGAAAAATCTCCATTCTGGCCATGCTGTTGGAAAAGAGCTGTGCATTAAACAGCCTCCGAGACAAGCTAACAAATCCCCTGTGCAGTGTGTGCACAGCCCTTGTTTCTTTTCTCCTTTGTTTGTTTGGTTTAATTTTATTTCTCCCATCCAGTGAATCTAAAGTTTGAAATTCATTGTTGCTTCTAGAAAAAAACTAAATACCAGTGTGTGAATGTTTTAATAGTGCTTTCCTATTGCCCTTTAATGTCCATATAAAAATCCCTAAGTAGTCATAGCCTCCTTAAAATGCTAAGCCAATAGCTACATCTCTCCTAAACCTCTCTGGCTGTATGACTCCTGGACCCCTCTCTAAAGTCCCTTCCTTGAATTCACAGGTAAGGGATACTGCATAAATGTTTTATTGTTTTATTATATAATCCTTATATAAACACACTAAGTTCTGTGAGGACAGAGGTCTCGTCTTACTCTTTAAGGAGCTTCCCAAACAGTTTCTCCTGGTGTCTCATGGATTCAATCATTACCATTCACAGCTGTATAGGAATCTCTATACTGTGGCTCTAGCAGGTTGTGCCAGATGCTAACAGAGTGAATAAACACAGGAAGTGGGTGCTTGTGGGCTTAAAATGATATCACCGATGGCTAAGGATGTTGAGCATTTCCTTAAGTGTCTTTCAGCCATTTTAGATTCCTCTGTTGAGAGTTCTCTGTTTAGGTCTATACTCTATTTTTTTTTAAATTGGATTATTTGTTCTTTTGCTGACTAATTTCTTGAGTTCTTTGTATATTTTGGAGATCAGCCTTCTGTCTGATGTGGGGTTGGTGAAGATCTTTTCCCATTCTGTTTTATCTTGTTGATCGTGTACTTTGCTTTACAGAAGCTTTTCAGTTTCAGAGGATCCCATTTATTAATTGTTTCTCTCAGTGCTGTGTCTCAGTGTCTGGGGTAACCACCAGAGAAATGCAAATCATAACAATTCTGAGGTTCCATCTTACACCTGTAAGAATGGCCAAGATCAAAAACATTGATGACACCTTATGCTGGAGAGGTTGTGGGGTAAAGGGAACACTCCTGCATTACTGGTGTGAGTGCAAGCTGGTACAGCCACTTTGGATATCAGTATGGCAATTTCTCAGAAAATTAGAAAACAACCTACCTCAAAACCCAAAATACCACTTTTTGTTATATACCCAAATGATGATCAATCACACCACAAGGACATGTGCTCAACTATGTTCATAGCAGCATTGTTTGTCATAGCCAGAACCTGGAAACAACCTAAATGCCCCTCAACTGAAGAATGGATAAGGAAAATGTGGTACATTTACACAATGGAAAATACACGCAGAAAAATACAATGACATCTTGAAATTTGCAGGCAAATGGATGGAGCTAGAAAACATCATATCAAATGAGGTAACCCAGACTCAGAAAGACAAATATCATATGTACTCACTCATAAGTGTTTTTAAACATAAAGCAAAGAAAACCAGCCTACAAGTCACAATCCCTACAAGTCACAATCCCAGAGAACCTAGACAACAATGAGGACCCTAAGAGAGACATACGTGGATCTAATCCACATGGAAAGTAGAAAAAGACAAGATCTCAAGAGTAAATTGGGAGCATGGAGACCATTGGAGAGGGGAGAAAGGGAGGGAGAGAAAGGGAGGTGTGCAGAGAAAACGTATAGCTCAATAAAATCAATTTAAAAAATGATGTCCCCAATTCCCGACCTTTGGCTCATGATCCCTTGTTGTTTGTAAACCACCTTTGTTAGGCAACACAGTTCTTTCCTTTGCCTTCCCTTCCCCTTGCCCACCACCATCTGCAAAACCAGGAGTCTAGTTGGACACTGATGCCTATGCGCCTTCTGTGTTCTTTTATTTTGAACCCATTTTATTCTTGAGCCATCTTTTTTGTATAAGTCACTTCTTCTCATCCCTCCCTGCCTGTAGCTATCTCCACACCCACAGGTCTAACTTATAGGTAGTCTTTATACCTATGTGTTTGAGGACCTCCTTTTGCTGTTGAGATTCTCCTTTCCTCTCCCTCCCTTCCCTCTTCCCACTGCCACATCTGCACCAACAGGCCTAGCTCCAAAACCATGGCCATCTCTCTTTGGTCGAATTAAATAGCAAATCTATCAACTTTACCCAACCTAGCTCAGGTCATACATGTCATGTACCGGTCCTATCTAAGGAAGGTCAAATTATCACATCAGACACAGAATCAGAGAAGTCTACATGCCAGGTCTCTTCTGAACATACATGCAAAGGTATCTGATGAAATAGCAGCAAACCAAATAAGGTACATATCAACAAGCTCCTCCACCATGATCAGGATGGGTTGTTCCTGAAAATACAAAGTTGGTTTATCATATATAAGTCAGTGATGGTAATAAATCATATAAATGGACTTACGGACAAAATAGCATCACCATTTCAATAGATAAGGAAAAACATCTTTGACAAAACCCAAATGCTTTCTCGATAAAAGATTTCATGGTACTACATCAATAAAGCACGACATGCTAATCATACGGAGGCAGTAGTGGCATGCATGCATTGGTGCTAACCAGCAACCCTCTAATTGGACTCGAGGCCTCCTTAACAAGCAGACCGTGCCTGGTACTGGAAATCTAGCTAACTACTCGGTGCTAGTGAAGTTGTTATTAAGGGAGAATCTCCAACCACTAATTTCCTAAACCAACATAATCCCAAACAACAATCTATACATGATTTTCCTTATGCCTACAGATGAGGGTAGTCTCACCCCACCAAAGTATCTTTCTTTTGAAACAGATGAGATCACTGAAGAAAGCTGTAGCCAGTCAAAATGCATAGTTGCAGAGCTTAGACCCAGTGCACACATATAAGACACATCCCCACACCTGTGGCTCAGGGAACATTATGGAAAAGAGAATAGGAAGAGTGTAAGAGTGAGGGAATCTGTAAATTTCCTGTGAGACTGTGTTTCTCAGTTACTCTATCAGAAGCCACATCCATAAGGTCTTACCAACATTACAGCAAAAACATGACCAGAATAAGGATGAAAACATGAGCGGACTAAGGATCACACCAATGAACATGCCAAATGGACAGAGAAGAGCCAACAAATCTTCAACCATTTAAAAAAAATCTCTAGGCAGAAATAGGTGCGAGCCAGTGTGCCCTTGGGCTAGAGAGCAGGATGCCCACCTTCGGTCAATAGCATTGTGGTGTTGGTTACCTGGGAGTGAATTTAAAATGGGCGGTGTTGAGAGAGGCAAGGAAATTTTTGCCCGTAAGTGTGCCCAGTGCCACACTGTGGAAAAGGGAGGCCAGCATAATACTGGACTAAACCTCCATAGTCTGTTTGAAAGGAAGACAGGTCAGCCACTAGATTCTCATACACAGATGCCAACAAGAACAAAAACATCACCCAGGGAGAGGATACCCTGATGGAGTATTTGGAGAATCCCAAAAAGTACATCCCTTGAACAAAAGTGATCTTTCCTGGAATTAAGAAGGAAGAGAGCACAGATCAATAGTTTATCATTTTTTCCCCCTGAGACAGGGTTTCTCTGTAGCTTTGGTGTCTGTCTTGGGACTAGCTCTTGTAGACCAGGCTGGCCTCAAATTCACAGAGATCCACCTGCCTCTGCCTCCCGAGTGCTGGGATTAAAGGCGTGCACCACCACTACCAGGCCTTGGGTTTTTTTTTTTGTTGTTGTTATTCCTAATAGCTTATCTTAAAAAGGCTACTAATGAGTAATTCCAATACCTTATTTATTACAAAACAAATGTCTCATGACTTTTAATGTGTACCATAATTAAATTTGTACACCAAAATTCAGATCATGAATGGCTAGCAATGTTTTGTTGGACAGTCCTGATTTAACTAAAACTGATGCATAGAAAAGTGAAAAAAAAAAGAACTATAGGCAACTGGGTAAAGTATGGAATGGGAGGAGTGGCCTTCACTAGGGAAGAGCACACCAATTGACTGCCTAGTGCTAAACAGCCCTGAAAACATACGTAGAGATATTATTATATGAACTGAACAGGTTATATTTAGGAATATATATATATATATGATATATATCATATATTTAGGAAAATACATATATGCATGCAGTGATAATTAATGAAAACAGAGGCCATGAATTTGAAGGAGAGCATGAGGAGGTATGTGGCGGTGTTTGGAGGAAGGAAATAGAAGGGAGAAAATTTGTAATTAAATTATAATCTCAAAGAAAAGCCCTAGAGAGAGTAGGATTGAAGGGAACATATCTCTATATAATAAAGACTTTTCAGGACAAACCCACAGCCAAGATTGTCCCAAATAAAGAAAAACTTGATGGAATTTCCTTCAGAAATGAGACAGAACCTCTTCTCTACTTCCTTGATCCAAAAGGTGGAGCATCTCTCTAAGCCCCTCCCTACTACTTCCTGTACCTCTCTATATATCCTGGAGCCTCCAAAAACTCGATGGTTAGTTTTGGTCAGCTAGTAGCTAGTTAATTTCTGTTATTCAACGTAAACTTTATTGACAGTCTTGGGCATGTCATAGTGCAATAAACATACCCCACAACTGGAATGTCCCTCAATTAATGCATGGATAATGAAAATGTGTTACATACTATTTTGCTGTAAAGAAAAATCAAATTATGAGATTTTCAAGTAAATGGATGGACCTAGAGAATATTAAACTGAATGAGTAACCTGCACCCAGAAAGACAAATGGAGCATGGTAGTGTTCATCTGTAGTTCCTAGCTCCAGATCTTCAGATGTGAGTATCTAACATAGAGCAACTGAAGAAACAGGGGAAATATAAAGAAAACATAAGGGAGTGGCGTTGGGAGGGATAGCAGGTGCTATAAAAAAAGAAAACTGAAAGATTTCAACTAGCGAGAGGGAAGGAGGTCAACACAAAAGGAAAAGAAGGGAAGAAGGGCAAATAACACCAAAGCCGCTTGATAAAGCCTCAAGGAATCATGTTATTTTATATCTATCTAACACTATACACCACACGCTTGGAACACATTAGCCATTAGATGAAGGCTCTCCCCTGACAACCAGGGTAGTCACCAATCCGATCGTAGGGAATGGCCAGTTCAGGCTATGCATCCACTGCTGCTAGGAGTCTTGGCCAGGGCCATCCTAGTGGACTTCTAGAATTTTCTCTGGCATCAGGCTCCTACTCAAGTCCATAAAGTCCCCTTTCCAGTCACCTTTCTCAGCACGCTCCCCATCTGCTCACCCTGCAACCTAGATCCCTCAAGTTCCCATGCCCTCTTGCCCCCAGTTCAACCAGGAGATCTCCTTTCGTTCCCTTCCCCTGGGAGAGCCATACATCCCCCACCCTGTGCCCTCCTTGTTTCCTCGCCTCCCTGTGTCAGTTAATTGTAGCACAGTTTATTTATTTTATTTTACAGTTATTATTCATTTATGAGTGAGTCCATACTGTGTTTGTTTTTCTGGGTTTGAGTTATCTCACTCAGGATGATTTTTTTTTCTAATTCCATCTATTTGCCTGGAAATTTCCTGATGTCATTGTTTTTAACAGCTGTGTAATACTCCATTGTGTAAATACATCACATTTTCTTTATCCATTTTTTAGTTGAGGGGCATCTAGCTTGTTTTCAATTTCTGGATATTATAAATAAAGCTGTTATGAACATAGTTAAGCAACTATCCTTGTGGTGTGATTGAGCTTTCTTTGGGTATATGCCAAGGAGTGGCATAGCTGGGTCTTGAGGTAAATCAATTCCCAGTGAGAAATCATCATATTGCCTTCCAAAGTGGCTATACAAGTTTGCACTCCCACCAGCAATGAAGGAGTGTTCCTCTTATTCCACATTCTTGCTAGTATAAACTATCACTTGTGCTTTTGATCTTAGACCTGTGCTGTGGAATAATCTCTTTGTACACCGTGAAGATATGTCACGCTGATTGGTATGACTAAATAGTCAATAGCTAAGCATGATTTGGGGGGCAGAGAGGATGCTGGGAAGAAGAAGGTAAAGCCACCAGCCAGACATGGAGGAAGCAAGAAAGCAACATGTGCAGGACAGAGTAAAGATAACAAAGCCATGAGGCAGAAAACAAATTAATAGAAACAAATTACTTTAAATTATAAACTCTAGTTAGAAACAAGTCTATGAGGTTCAGTGTGGCTGGATTTATGTTGGGGTCTTTGATCCATTTGGACTTGAGTTTTGTGCATGGTGATAGATATGGATCTATTTTCATTCTTCTACATGTTGATATACAGTTATGCCAGCACCATTTGCTGAATATGCTTTCTTTTTTCCATTTTATATTTTTTGCTTCTTTGTCAAAAATCAGGTGTTTGTAGGTATGTGGATTGGTATCTGGGTCTTCAATTTGTTTCCATTGGTCCTTCTGTCTGTTTTTATGCCAATACCATACTGTTTTCAGTACTGTAGCTCTGTAGTAGAGTTTGGAGTCAGGGATTGTGATACCTCCAGAAGTTTCTTTATTATACAGGATTATTTTGGCTGTCCTTGGCTAGTTTTTCCATATGAAATTGAGTATTGTTCTTTTGAGGGAAATTTAGTTTGATTTTTTGAGACTGGGTTTCTCTGTAGCTTTGGAGCTTGTCCTGGAACTAGCTCTTGTAGACCAGGCTGGCCCCAAACTCACAAAGATCCGCTTGCTTCGGGAAGTACACTTGAAAGCATTGGCACAGGAGATCACTTCTTAAATATAACTAAGATGTCTTTGCATCTAGAATGGCAAAGACAAGTTTGAGGGAGATGTGACTCTATGTGTTATTGGGGAATTAGCATGCAGGAACTAAAGAAGAGAGTTGGGGGGAGGTGAGGCAAACGGCAGTGTCTCTGTGATGTCACTCATGGTTAGCCAAAGCCAGCATTTATTGTGGTGATTTGACCCTTTCAGGTCCCAAATGGAAGCAACTTGACAAACCCCGACTAACCCTGAACTCCAGGGCTACGCGCTGACATGTAACACACCAATACTTCCACCACCACTCTCGGAATTTATTTCCATGTCTTACATTTTATGGCTATAACAAATATACATATGGTCTGTTTCCCCCTTTATAGTCTAATTACTCTAAACAGCCTGAAGCTCTTTTAACTCTATGATGTACGCAACCATCATGTTTTATAGGGCTGTTTATTCCTGTCTTCTGAGGAAATATATGAGAATAAAACCATTCTGGAAATGAGAATCCAGCATTCATAAAAGCAACACTGTAAATACATCCTATGTGTTAGTAGCATGTAAAAGCATATATCTTGGCCCACCGTCGGATAAGAAAAAGTGGAGAACAATTGACGTTCATTAAAATGTATGCATACATTAAAAGCAAAATTGAAATCATCTACATGAGATCTATGTGCTGAAGTCAGAGAAGACTACAGGGAACACTCTTTGGAGCCATACTTCTCCATTTGACCCCAGTGTAAAGCTTGAAGTCTGTAGTTCTCAGATGCAAACTATCCTGTGTTTCCTTGATGCCACTGCACTTGTGTTTGCCATGGGGGTTAAGTGGGATAAATATTATATGCAGAGCACATAAAGTGGAAGCTGACCTGCTATACAGGCACAGCAGTTGCTGGCGCTGTACATGTATGGGGTGCTGTAAAGGCAAATTCTATATCAGATAACTGGAGCCCGGAAGGCTCTATGACCCTTCGTATGTCTTTGCCTCCATTTCCTCTTTGCAAAAGCATGATAATAGTTGTGCCCATCTTCTAGGCCTATGTGACGATTAAATGAGATAAAACAAAGTGCTCGGTTTAATGCTTAGGAATAAGTTCTCAATTAGTATTAGTTCCTCTTATATTTATTATATTGGGCAGTTACTACTGCTTATGGCAGTTTGAAGGAGAATGGTCCCTATAGACAGACTCGTGTTTGAATACTTGAGCCAGCCAGCAGAATTGTTTGGGAAGCATCAGGATGAGTGACCCTGCTGGAGGAAGTGTTTCACTGGGGCAAGGTTGAGTTTAAGAAGACCTGTGCAGTGTGTTCCCTGCCTTCTGCTTACAGTTGAGGGTATGAGTTTTCAGCTGTTGATTGCCAAGTTTTTACTCGGCCAATACAGACTCTAACCCTCTGGAACCACAAGCCCGGTTAAAATCTTTCTTTTCTAGTCTTCCTTGGTCCTGATGTTTTATCGCAGCAAAGTTAGCACACCATTGTTCTCTAGATTCCAGTGGCTTTCATCACCCATGTCCATTGCTCTCCGCGCTCAGTTATTGGCAGGCACATTCTTCAGTGCTGAATAGCATCCACTTTCTTCCTCCAGTTACTCAATAAAACACATTTGTAGAAGAATATTTATAAGTATAGAAAGCCATGCAAAGCCATGCCTTCTAAAAGAAGTACAAACACAAATAAGACTGCCTTCCACAGAATCCCAGATAAACACAGTACAAGCGCCAGCACTGCCATGTCTCCATCACTGTTTTACTTGACCTGTCTTTCAGTGTAATCTGGGGAAATCTAGCAAAAGGCCTTTACTTCCTGTTTGGACTTCTCAGTATTCTTGGGGTTAATTTTTCTTTTCCTTTTACCAGTGGACTGCATCATTTCTTTTCTTCTAAGCTCATCTTTACTGAGGGGCCACACATCAAATGCTGAGGATTCAATAACGTGCAGGAAGCATCACTGAGTTCATGCTGTGTGCACAGGGATGGTGGAGATCTGCCTTCACCCAGTAGTTACCATGAGGAAAGGGAGATCCAATGTTTCAAAATTATCTTGAAATTGTAGTTTTATGTGAAGGCTCTTGGTTTTTTTAAATACAAAATGAATTAAACCAAAGCCATCATATGAATAAGAAAATAATTTATAAGCTGGAGGTCTGTTGAGGGCTTGACTTGGCAGCATCAGGTTAGTATTTCCTCTTTTGCTTCAAATTTATTTTGAAAGATGCCATGCCTATGAAAAATTTACGGTATTTGTGTATATGCATGTACCATTATTTCAATTCGCCAGCTGTTTTTTTCTCTCTTTCTCTATGATCTTCTGTTCATTTGTTTTTTTTTAAGACAGCATTTGCAATAAATTGCAGATCTGACACGTCATACCTACATAGCTCAGAAAGCAGAGGCCGAGCACTGACATTCATTTGATTGTGGATTAAGCACAGTTCACGTGGTGGACACGCAACACGCCATGGTCTTTAATCTTTTCCCCAGGGCCTCCCTTGACTGGGGTGCAGTCTTCTCACGCCAGTGAAGCGGGAACCTCATTTCTCTGAGCCTGTGGATGTTACCTCTGTTGATTCTTGTCAACAGTGGCCATGCATCTGACTGGAGAATGCTGGGTCGGCACAGGGGTGGGGCCGTGTATCTTCTCCCATCCCCATGTTGTGGCCTGATGGAAGATACTCCACGGATGTCTGCGCCCAGGCTGTTAGGCTGCACATGGCTTCAAACACTCTTCCCCTAGGGAATCACCATTTTCTCTCTTTGTCACCACCTCTGCTTCCAGAAGAAGGGCCCTTTAGTCATTTTGTTTAACACTTCCCCCCTCTTTCTTTTTGTATCTCTTTTCAAAGCGTTGGTACAAGGTCGACCGAGCATCTCTGCTTTGCTTGTTTCCACATTTGCTTTTCATTATTTCGTATGTCAGCATCTGAAGGGAAGAAAAATTCAGACATATATTCCAGAGAAGCCTCATGAAGGGAAAACTAGGCAAATTTTGCTCTGTCAATATTGATTCGGATTTAAATGCTTAGGAAGGTCCAAAGCTAGGTTTAAGAAAGAAAACATTCAAAGTGTACCTGGGAATGTACTATAGGTAATGAAAATTCCCAGAAAGCTGGCTTGACTCCCGGCTCAGTAATGTCATCTGAAGCATCTCATAGCTGTACATCTAGTAGGCCTCGGAAAGCAGACTCTGCTCAGATTGTGCAGCCAGAAAAGACCCTGTCTGTTTAGTTCTCATGTTGAGAAAATCCAAAGCACTCACCTGCCTTAGATAGCGCTTTTAAACACACTGACACTCAACCTAGCACGGTGTGAGTACTCTGTGTTTCAGGTCCAAGTGGAAATCACTCTAAATTGGTTTGCAAGTGCAATAGTTATTCATATTCATAATGAACACTGAGGATAGTCTTGATTCTTCTATGTCTCCAAGCATTTTGACTATATTTGGTTTGTACTCTATGATGACTTTTGAGAACTAGAAATAGATGTTGTAACCCTGTCTTGGCTTCAGTGTTTAACTCATGGAAACCCATTTCCCCTAATCCTCTGTGATCAAAATCATCAACCTCTTTATCACTGTCCCCGTCTTCTTCAGCAGCAGCAGCTCACATCACCGTCACCAGAGCTATGATGCCCACTTTATTTTTTTGGGGGGGGGACAAGAGGGCTAACTTCCTTAATACTTTCTTGAAAAACATGCGGCAATTAGGGACAACTGAATGCACCACCAGCCAAACTATTCATGGTTGGTTGCTGTCCATTCCTTTTTCCTTTTCCTCCCTTCTTTCCTTCATCAAGGTTGTATGCCTAGCTCTCTGTTCTCCTGTTGGACTAAGTCGTCTTTTACCTGTGTATCTTCTGGTATTCTCATTTTTACAAAGGGGTTAATGACAACAAGAGCACACAGACTTCTTATCGTTAGTCATGTTGCGTGTGAAAGTGGTCTGAAAAGTGGCATCTTTGCCGTTGGTATTGTTACTGTTATGTGGGTGTGGCATAGGAAACAAGCTGAGTTTTAAAAGTAAGTCTTTTTTTTTTGGCTTGGTGAGGGACACCCCTTGAGCTTTAGGACTGATCAGTTAGCTTAGAATTCAAGAACGAAGCCAATGGACACAAAGAAAGACTCTTAGGGCTAAATATGGTACATACCATTTCCTTGAGATACTTGGTGAATGAACTGTTTTTACCTTAGTAAGCAAGGGAATAGCACTAACTTTGTCATTACTAAGTTACAAACTGTCAAAGTTTGTAGCTGACTTGCTGTCTTGAGCAAAGATTTGAAAAAGTGGGGAATGGCAACTGGTTGTTATTCACGAATATTTTACACACACAGACACACACACACACACAGAGAGAGAGAGAGAGAGAGAGAGAGAGAGAGAGAGAGAGAGTTTTTATTATCAGAAAGAAGCTCCCAGGTGATTTTTCCTTTTTCAATTCACTGTAGAAATCAACCCAAAATGTGAGGACAGGGAGGAGAGTGTCAGTTACCTAACATGGTACTAAAATGAAAGACACAGGAAGGCTGCGGAATTCAAAGGCTCTGAAGTATCCAGAACTGAGAAGGCTCGTGAGTGGCCAGTTCCTGACCTCCTTGCAGAGGGACCTTATATAACAGGAATTATTTCCTTGGCCTGCTTTTCTTCTTCTGAAGCCTTTTAATCGCACAGTGGGCAGCCAGACTGTGAAGGAACTGCTCCAGGATGGAAGAGACTCACAAATCTCTTCTGTTCCAGGGCCTAGCATGTGACTCGGAGCCCATGACAGGATTATATAACTCATCCACAGGCCTACAGATAGTGTGGATTCTCTTCTGAAACCTGGAAGATTTCTTTCCTCAATCGCTTGAAAGCAGAAGTCGACCCGAGTTAGTACAAAATTATTTATTATGTTCATTTTCTGGAGTTGTCTGGGAGGCTAAAACAATGGGGCCTTTCCCAACTTCTCCCCGCAGATATGGAGGTCAGAAACCCAACATCAAAATGTTTTCAGGGTTGACTTTTGAGGCCTCTCTCCTTGGCTTGTGGATGGCCACCTTCTCTCTGGGTTTTGATTTTGAAAAGTGTCTCCCTTGCTGCTCTGAATGGCCTAGAACTCACAATGTAGAGGAGGCTGACCTCAGACTCACAGAGATCCATCCACCTGTCTTTGCTTTTAAAGTGCTGGGAGTAAAGCATATGCCTCCCTGCCTGTCTTGTCCCTGGTTTTTATATTGCTTTGCCTTTGGCTTGACTGAGTACCAAGTTTCTTTTCTTATAAGGATGCTAGTCGTATTGGATTAGAGCCTACCTTAATGCCTTCATTTTTACTTAATTAACTTTTGAAGTTCTATCTCTAAATATCAGAGCATTTTGAAGTCCTGGGGTGAATGATTTAACATATGAATTTCAAAGGATATTTTCTTTTTCAAATATACTGGATTCAGTTATGGGGTGCTGCTCAGTTCTGAACGTCCCAACACATCTTCCCCTATTTTCTGAAACAGCTTTCAGGGAAACACCTGTGCCCCTGAAATACTTAGAACTGAGACCAAAGCTGGAACCCATCGGTATCCACAGTGCCTGACTCAAAAGGGAGAGGCTAGAGTGAATGTTCTCAGTAGCCTTTCTGTCTCTCCAATTTCATCCTCAAAACGATGAGCAGAAAGGACTTTTAAGTAAGTTGCTACCTTCTAAAAAATTACTAGCATACTTGGATGAATTTTCTAATTGAGCCTGCCCAGTGAGTGGTTCTCTTGTCAAGGCTGCAATATGTTGCCATAGAAAAAGGCCTGGGTCCTTGATATATTCCCAGTGGAGTCCCAAGTACCTGGAGAGTGCCTAGGTAAAGTAAGTCCTTGTGCCTCCTTTACTCTGAGGAAAGCCAGAATGGAACCCTCTAGAAAACAGACCAAAGGCAGGGCTGCCTGCTAACCAGGCGGTGCTTCACTTCAAGGGCTGCTTGAGAAAGACAGGCCTTAGAAAACGCTACTGGGCTGGAAACAAGTTGTGCCTTGAAGCCTGTGAAGCTAAGTAGCTGTTTTGTCCTTTTTTGTTATTGCTTATGAAAAACTCTTTGCCCTGGAGAGTCAGTCTCCAGGAGATACGGGAGGCACAAAACTTCCTCACTGTTTCCAAGCTGACAGAGAATCAAAAACAAAACATAAAACACTCTTAAGATTTATTTTAGTAACTTTTGAAGAGCTGTCTAAGCCATGTGAGGTTCAAGTTTTTAAGTTACGAAAGGAGGAAAAAAAAAGGCTCGCCTTTTAATACAGCTATTGCTCTTCTGGTGTCTGAGACTTTGAAAGTGTGTCTTGGTGCCAACAATTTTATTAAAAATAAAAGCTGGGAAGGAAGACCAAAGTGAACGGTAAAATTGATACCTGTTTGACTCTCAGTAAACTGGTAGTTATATCACACGAGGCATCTCTGAGGACTGTCTAGCTGTATGATCAGATGACATTTAGGAGAGGCTCGGGTGAATGACATTGGGTCTTACAGTAAGATCTGTGCTGTCTACAAGGCTGTCTTGAGTTATTCTAGTCAGTGGGCAGCAATGAGTGGCTGGAAGTACAGGCATCAAATGGTTAGAATCAGGGCTGAGGACTGCAGAGGGCAGAGCCAGGGCATGGGTCTGGGCTTCAAGGTGACATATGTGAGCTGGGCAAGAAGGGCATCTGTGGTTTCCGAGGCTGTGGATGATGACCAGGTGTTGGTTAAGGTTACTTGTGTTTTCATTCACAATGGACCAGTTCAGTCAAAGGATGTGTGTATGAATACATAAAGGACTCAATTGATGGAGACTCTCCTTAGGCAGAGAGATGAGCTCAGGGGTAAGGGTCAGTGAGGAAGAAGCCAAGGTCAGCTGTGGTTCACGTCACACCAGTGAGATACCCTGTTGCTAATAAGGAAAATTACTGGCCAGACTTCTTTAGTTAGGTTTTCATGGAGTCCCTCGGACACCCACGTCTTTTTGAACCAAGAGCAGAAATCCCGGGTTCGGGCAGGTCATTCCTCTGTGCTTCCTTCTGACATGGCAGCACCACGGTGTTGAAGCTGAGACTGTGCAACTTTTGCCAAGTGTGGAAGCCTTCATCAGTCACTCTCCTTTCCCAGTCTGGCCACACTCAGAGTTTACTGTGATTGGTTTCTGTGGGGTCGTTAAATTTAAACATGCCTGGGGAGCTTCCCTTCTGCCTTTATTCTTCATTAGTTCACAGTGGGTACGAGGTTGGCTTCCTACTAAGGAGGAGATATAGTACCCTGAGGGCATACATTTAAGTAAGTGTGTTCTTAAGTCCAAAGGAGACACTGTACTCCAACTGCAGGCAGTACCTGGCGTCTGTACAAATGGGGTCAAAGTTAATAATGTAGTCCAGCTTCACTCGCAATGCTGGGATCGCCATTCTTGGTGCAATAAATCTGAGGCACAGAAATAGCAGACACAAAGTGCCATGGGTGTTCAGAAGGAGAAGGAAGCTGAGAATTGGCATCATTGAGGGAGGTAATTTGGAAAGGTTGACTTCTGCACTGAGCACTGGAAGTGAGTAGGTGGGGGACTGAGGAACAGAAGGAGCTCTCGATTGATGGACAGAACAGCATGAGCCAAAGACGGGGAGCTGTGCTGAACCGTGCTGACTGGCAACCAGTAGTTGGCCAGATAGATTGTGGAAGTTTTTATCATCAGAGCTCTGTGAAGTAGTCAATCCCTTTCGGGCACAGTGAGAGACTTTTAGTTTGTCCTTTGAACTGTTTCCAAGCATTTTTCCCCCAAAATTCTTATAATCAGAAAACTGCCAGGAGCAGGTTCTGGGCCATAACTACCTCCTTTAGCCTCAGGACTCATCATCACTCGGGCCTGCAGGGCAGGGGGATGAACCCCACGGACTCCTGTGTCGTGTGCGCCACTTCTGTTCTTCTTCTCTGATGTATGCTATGCCTTGAGGCTTGCCTTTGGAAGACAGCCATCCTTGTACCCTGCCCCCTCCCCCAAGAGGAGCCCTGCCAACAGCAGATCCATATGGCAAAGGAGGGGAGAGGGGAGAAGGAGAGACAAGAGGAGGGATTTCATTTTTTATACAGCATTTTCCACATGCAATAACTTTTTATGAATAGAAAGTTTATTTGCCCTGAAAAGCACATGTCTTCAGTTATCCGCGTGGTGATTGGATTTATCTGAAGGCTTTGCCGTTCACAGCAATGAGTACAGTATTATGATGTGTGATCTTTACTGTTGAACTGCCTGGAGTCGTGAGGTCTGCATGTGAGGAATGGCCCTACCGTGTCTCCCTGGAATAGATGCAACTCCTAAGTGGGTTAATGCAGCTCAGCTACATTATCTGTTCAGTATTAGAGTAAACGGTTTGGACTTAGTGTTCTAGAAAGGCTCTTTCACGAGCACCAGGCATCTGCAGAGCCTCCTGCACTTACTGTTTGTTCAGCTGAAATATAACCACAGACTAATGAAATAAGTCGTCTCTTTATTGATGGAAGATTTATCTAATTGAGTGAGCATCGTGACCCTATCTCTAAAGAGAGTAGAAAATATGGCAAGTTGCACTATCAAGGGATACAGAGAGTTTGCTAAATCAAGCGTCCTTTCTCCCTCTTCATCTTGGGGCTGCTGCAGAGCGTTCCATGCGGCTTGACCTCTCAGCACAGCATTTGAGAATGTGTCCTGAGTAGGGGAAAAAGTCAACGAAGAGGGAGGATGCTTCTGCAGCCAGGCAGGTATTTCCTGGTGAGGTGTGCTAGGAGGAAGCTGGAGAGCTCTCTTTTCCTTGGAAGGGTGATCTTATGTATCCTTACACGCAACTTTTAGAGGTGAAAATACAGGGAGAATTGTCTCGGGATCCTTGTCCCTGGTGCCTCTCTTTCCTCCTGCTCTGTACCAGTTATTGTCACCTCTGTAGCGCTCAGATCCACTGTGGAACTTCTGGATTTCAATCGAACACCTTTGCACATTCTTCTTCCGTTTCTTTTTTCTTTCCTTTTGTGTTTGCTTGTTTCTTTGGGGGGCTTGTGTGTGTGTGTGGCAGGCTTTAGTGATGGTACAGGGCTGTCCCGGAATAATTGACAGTACTCCTTCTGTCTCTTCAGTGCTGGGATTATAGGACCACATCATCCTGGTCTCCTTGTTGCTCCGGTGATCTCTCTTTGTCCTCACCTCCATCATCTTCTGGTGGGAGGAGACATGGTAGCTGTTGCTCCTCAAGACGTCAGGCACACTTGGGAGGAATGTGATCCTTGTCACCCTCTGACTTTTGACTCTCCTTAAAACTTGCCCTTTGGCTCAGTAGTTAGGAGCATGCGCTTGCTTTTTCAGAGTCTCACAACTGGCCTGATTTCAGCTGCCCCGGTCCCAACCAGGGGCTGGAGGGATGGCTTCGAGGTTAAGGGCACTTGTTGCTCTTGCACAGGACCTGGCTTTGGTTCTCAACACCCACATGGTGCTTCACAACCATTCATAATTCCAGTTCCAGGGGATCCGATGCCCACCAAACTCTCTGGGTACCAAGTGTGCACACGATGCACAGACTATGAACTTAAAAAGAAAAACCTTGGGGTTTGTTCTTCTTTCTTGTTTCTGACTGTAGCTGTAGTCTTTTTCTGGGTGACAACAATTACTCAACATGAATTAACATAACACTTGTTAAAAATGCCTCTTAATGCTATATTTTAGCAATGCCTTCTGCCAGACTTGGTTTTCAGGTGCTTGCTGTGCATAACTTCACTGGAGAGAGATGCTATATTGACTCACGTTCAAGCTTAACGTGATCCAAATTAAATCCACCTATTGACTCTTATATCAGTTGCTTTCCTTGTGCCTGGGACAAAACACTTCACGAGATGAACTTAGGCAGGAGCGTTTGATTCTGGCCCATGGTGTGTGGTGTATCACGGCGGGGAAGTCAGCGCAGCAGAATGTGAGGCAGCGGGTCACACTTGTTTCACAGCCATGAAGCAAACACAGATGGATGTCCCTGATCTGTCACTCTTTTTCGTTCGTTCCTATATCCCAGTAGTGGCGATGCTCGTGTTTCAGGTGGGTCTTCCCGACTTCATTAACCCAGACTTAATATTCCCTCACAGATGTGCACAGAGGTTTGTCTCCCAGTGAATCTAGATCCTGTCAGGTTCACAGTATTGACCACCACACTACTTATTACTACTGAGTTCTGGGCCTCTGCCATTCTTTAACAAGACCATAGGCACGGCAAGGTAGCTCAGAAAGGTGAACTCGAATGTTTACAATGCACAATGTCCTTCGAGACAAAATGTCTGTGATTTTTATATGCAAGCTTGGTTTCCCATTCCCTGGCGAACTTTCTATGGCAAACAGCTGAGAGCCTAGACAAATGGAAATTAAGCTCCCCCAAATATATCCAGAGATTACGCGGCACTTTCTGAAGCAGCTCCCATTTTATCTTCCAGCTTAATTTTCATCTGGAAAGCAATCTCCATCCCATGGACGGCTCTAGCATGTTGCGGATGCCAGCTGGGGGAATTGTGCTTGCCATTTTTAGTCTGAGCCACTAAGCTTCTGCAAAAATTTCCAAGGTTTTCTGAGGCTGGTGATAAACTGCAAGGATAATGCATGTTTTCCATGCCAAAAGATGGGAATTAATGAGGGAAAGGAACCGTTTATCTTGTGCAAATGGCCAGAGAAGCCTTGCCAAATCCCTTCAAGTTGTGTCTTTCTCTCTTGGCATTTTCTTGGAGTGAGTACATCTTGGTAATGAGAATTGTATGTGATTAAAGAGACCTTGATGAGCTGACGTGGCCTTACGTGACTGCAATTAGTGATTTGAGAAGATACCGGGAGTTGACAAATTCTTTAAGACATACCCAGAATGTGTCCTGAAACGCGATAGATCCAAGTGTCTATTGGGTATGGTGGCACGTGCCTGTAATCCTAGTATCCAAGTCCAGAAGCTATGGTAGGGTGCTTGAGTGTTTAAGGCTATCCTAGGCTACACAGTGATCCTCTATCTAAAAAGTTATTATCTGGGCATGATGGCACACTTATAATCCTAGCACCTCAGACAGAAAGTGGGGGGGGGAGGGGCGAGAGACAGACAGAGAGAGAGAAAGAGAGACAGAGAGAATGACACACACAGACACACACACACACACAGAGACAGGAGGATCACTTGTAAGTCTGAGTTCAAAGCCATCTCATCCACACAAAGTGTTACAGGCCACCCTGGACTGCATAGCAAGACTCTGTCTCCAAAACCAAAAGTTGTTGTTTTTTTTCTTTTTCCATTCTTGAAACTGGTCTATGCAGTCAATGCAGAACTGTGAAAGTCATGCATGTGTGACCAGACTGGTTACTTGGGAATTATAACTCTTAACAACTTCACTGTTTCTTATTCAGTAGACTCCTGGGTCATGTGCAGGACTGGCTGGAGCTGGGCTTGTCTGAAGTGCACCACGCCTGTCTGCACCCTATGCGCTACCATAAAGTTCGTGAACTCGGCAAGGGGCTGGAGATTGGAACACACAAAGACACACAGACAGAGACACGGGTCATCCTTGAAGCCAAAATGCCTCAAGAATGCCCCCTCTATTGTGTGCCAGAGCCGCTTATATATGGATCCTTAATTGATAGCCACGCCCCAGCCAAACCCACCAGAAACCACTCTCCTGCCATCAGGAACTCCTGAGGGTCTGGTGCTCAGAGCAGCTGCAAGCATTACAAGTTGTTTACCAGAAATTCAGGATCGGGGCAGGGCGGGGGGGTTCACAGCTCCCAACACTTGTCTATGAAACGACCTAGTTTAATTGTCCCCAATAGCATAATAGTCTAGAGCACAGACATTTGGGGACTACTGACATGCTGTATGTAGAAGGAAAATACCTGGGAGGCTAAGGATGTGGGCATCACTCTCATTACTTCTTAGAACTAACAATGATAGAATTTAGGGCTCTCGCCCTCTTCTCTGGATGGTTACAGTACATTTAATTAGTTGATTGATACACTTTTGGACTCACAGATATTTCCATATACTTACTTTCCGTTCACCTTTTTTTTCTGGTGTGTGGGAGGGGGAGGAGAGTTCAAGACAGGGTTTCTCTGTGTAGCACTGGCTATCTTAGAATTTACGTTGTAGACGAGGATGGCCCCAAACTCAGAGATCCACTTGCCTCTGCCTCACAAGTGCTGGGGTTAAAGTCTTGTGCCACCACCAGTTGGCTTCCTTTCACCTTTTAACATACCCAAGACTACGTAAAACACTTATTTCCTATACCAAATGTTATTCTCCTGTGGTTTCCTTAGATGGATGTTTCCAGAACTCTCTATAGATATCAAGCTCCATGCTCAAATCTCCTTTATATTTCTGTATGAAACGCGCATACGAGAGACATATGCACATCACCCTTTATGCTGCTAATCCTTCCTGGCCTCTACATCTATCCAGTAAATCATCTCCAGGTCTCCGCAGTGTCTGACACAATGAAAGCACTATATCCTGCACTCTTTAGGGTAGAATGACAAGACAACATTGTTCACCACCAAAACAAATGCAAGTGCTCTAAGTATTTCCAACGCACGGTTGGTTGAATGAGAGAAGTGAAGGCTGACTTTCATCCAGGTAAACAAACTGTTCTCTGAGATACAGGACACAGGGCAGGTGGAGCTTGTTTGGTGTTTGGATATGCAGTTTGTTGGGCTCCATCATTCAGATTACGCCTACTTCTTTGAACCCTCATTTTGCTTTTACTTGTTCGATTTGCTTCGTGGGATCTTTTCTTTCTCTACGTTTCCTTTCTTGCCCTCTGTTTCCTCTATTTGAGATTTCTTCCCATTGCAGATGCCTAGAAGTTACTGCAACTCATTACACATTCACTGCACAGAGCCTGAAGCCCTTTAGCGGAAAGTGCTGTGTATGTCATGTAAATAATGATAAGGAACCAAATTCTGCTCTGTGCTTTCTCCACTCTGGTAATATGTTATGTGGTAATATGGACTAAATGATCAATCGGGGAGCGGCCTAGCGGGGCGGGTGCACTTCTCTTAAGTGCCCTGTGAACATGCTGGGAGTGGTTTAGGTACCATGAAGAATAAAAACCCAATAATTCATGTCAGCACAGATCCGCTTGAGAATTCATGTCCCGAGAAATTTCGATGTAGAGATCTAATTTCACATCGACAATGACATTCGATTTGTATTCAGAGAGGAACACTCTTCTGGTATGGCTGCTCAAGGATGCAATGCAGAGCCCTGGAAGCCTTTTAAGTCCTTAGTTTTTGTTTATTACCAGTGATACTACATTCCTGGCATTGACTGGAGTGGAAAGCCCATTAAGGTAAGAATGAATGTCCTATTTGGTGTCTCCGGGGCTTTTATAGTTCAGTATCATCAAAAGAGGCCTTGCCTAGAATTCAGGTAAGGAGTTTCTTCAAACTTGCTATGTGCCACGTGTACATCAACTCAAAGTACATGGTATTACAGTGAGTGAAAGAAAACACACAAACACACACACACATACATACGTGCACATGTGCACACAAGCACATGCGCACACACATACTTTAAAAACCCTTGGCATATGGCTCAGTCTGCAGCAGGAAGACTAAGGAAAGGTGTCTATGTGCTATAACCAGCAGAGGAAGCTCAGGAGAATGGGAGGACTTGAGCACGGTCTTGAAATCAAGGTCAATGTAGGGACACCAGGAAGAATTAGATTTTGTTTGATTGCTTGCTGGTTCTGTCCTCTCCCTTGAGTTGCTGTGTGGGCAACTGTCCTGGGATGTGTAGCGGATGCTGTGAAAGTCAGAAGGGATGAGATGGATGGAGTTGGGAAAGAAGGGAAAAGAAAAGAATCCAGCAAAAGCGCAGAGTGCCGAGCAATGGCTGTGGGATGTAGTGAGGCTCCTGAATGTCTGTTACAAAGGTGAGCTGAGATAAGGGCCGGAGACGCTGAGGCATGGCAGGAAATAGAAAATGGGTGGATCTGAGGTTCTGGGATTTTTTCATTAAACCAGAAAATTCTGTTTACCGGAGGATTTAGTTTTCTCATGTGAGAAATTTATGGAGGCTGGCACCTTCCTGTTTGTGGTCCAGATCTTAGTTTGGAAGTTGTATGGTAATCTGGCTGGCATGCATGTATATCATGGTGCATGCACACGCATGCATATATACACAGGTATGTAAATCACATGGGATAATAGCAAACTTGAACATTTTGGAAGCTAACAACCAAAATAGGCATGTCTTTAAAAAAAAAAGGAGGGATGGGGCAAGGAATCAGAGATAATCTATAAGACATATCTGTTTTGTAAGCCCCTACTGCTCAACTTCGCCAATTATCACTAACTCCAAAATGTACATTTTTCTTTCATATTTCACATCTCTGCAATCAGGATCTATGTTCTAATCAATGGCATATCACAATTACAAATGACCGTGGTTTCTCTTTCCTCAGAGGAGATAAACCAGTGCTGTGTGTTGCAGTGTTTTGATTAATACATTTTCTGTGTGATTATTTTGGGTGTAAGCTAGCCGGGAGGCCAGAACAAGGGCCTGGCTCTTTACAACATTTAATCTTTGGTGTAATGAAAGAAAAACTTTGCAGGCTAGATGGGCTTACTTACCCAAATGAAGAAAAATTAAGTCCTTAACATGCTTCCAGAGTATTCTGTGCTTTGGATCTCACAGTCTCCAATTTATTGAGCATCCGCTATCTCCAATGCAATGAGAAAGATGAATGGGAAGAATGTAACTGTGCACTCATGTATTCTCTGTTCTTAAAGCTCTCAGAACCTTGCTGAGAAAAAAGTGAACAGCAGCTCTGTCTTAGCTATGGCTTCATTTCTGCAGTTTTAGTGACTCGCAATCAATGCACTTTGAATATATAAATGGGCATTCCTGAAAATAAATGACTTACAAGTTTTAAATTGTGTACCATTCTAACTTGTATGCTAAAATCTTTCAGCATTCCTTTTCTCCATTATGTTCATGCTGTATACACCGTCAGACACTTAGAAGCCATCTTATAAGATGGACCATCCTTTCATAACTCTTGTGCTCAAGTATCTCAAATTACTTAATAATGGCTCCAAAGCAAGAAAATAGCAATGTCAGCAATTTACATGGCACAGAAAAGCCACAAAAGAGGCCTTGTTTGGATAATTTTTTTTGTGTGTATTATGAAGATGTGTCTCTGCTCTTCATCACCTGCCTAAAGCACCTTCTGATTGGTTTAATAAATTGCCAGTAGCTTAAAGGCCAATAGCTAGACAAAAGAGGATAGGTGGAACTTCTTGGTAGAGATGGGAACTCCGGGAAGAATCTGAGGCAGGAGATTTGCCAGCCAAATATGGAGGAAGTCAGATGTACAGTACTGAGGAGAGATAATGAGCCACTTGGCAGAATGTAGATTAATCTAAATGGATTAATTTAAGTTTTAAGAGCTAGTTTGGAACAAACTTAAGCTAAGATCAAGTTTTCATAAATAGTAAGTACTCTTTGTGTCATTATTCAGGAACTGGTGATCCAAAGAAAGACCTGATACAAGGTCTTTTAAATAAAAAGTGAAAGTTATCAATAAGAAGAAAAATTGTAGTTTGAGGTGTCCAATGTTTAGTGTACAATACAATATTGTGAGAGAGACCATATTTGCATAACTTTTATTATGGGATATTGTTCTACTTTTATTATTTGTTATTAGTCTTAATTTCTTGCTGTTCCAAATTTATCACGAGCGTGTAAGTACAAAAAACACACGAGAGTATAGTTAAACTTCAGTGCCATCCACAGCTCACCAAGAATCTTAGAATGTAGGATAACTGCACAGAGCAAAGATCCACAAGTGGCAAGCATATAAATATACATTTAAAAAGACAAACTATTGTGTAAATGCTGAGATGGGGCAGAATAATGAACAGATTCAAGGAAATAATTGTGAGGGTGGGTGTCAGCTTTGAATGACATAAGAGTATACATGGCTGACCACTGGAAGAGTTCACAGTCGTCAGAAGCCCCCAGCCTTGAAGAGCCCTGATTGGAATGGTGGAGACGTATGATGCTCTAAGTGGCAGTACATGCTGCCACATATGACTGCAAAAGGATTCTTCTGATGGGTCCTGAGGATCTACCTCACAGTAGGGATAGGCATGCCCTTTTCTAGGAAGCTTTTGGCCATGAGAACAAAGGTAGAGCTGTCCCTGCCAGCCAGCCTTGTAACTGTCTCTCAGGCCTGTCAATATGGCAGATAGGCAGGCCTTGCCCATCGTTTTAGCCTGAATGTCAGATCAGTATATGTGCATCGTTTAACAATCTTTCTTTCCTGCCATTGATTACATTCTCTGAAGATCTTTATCTTAATTCTATGGAGGGAGAGTCCTGGGGTCATGTTATGAGAATTGTTGACCTGGACTGCCATAATGTAGACAATTGTATCTCTGAAAGTGTGAGACTAGGCACTTCCTTGCCACTCTCCACTTAAAAATGAAAATAATGTGTTGTATACAATTATTTTAAGGTATGCTACATTTGTTTATGCTCCGGAACATTTGTTTAATGATGAAAAGATGTGTTGATTTTGTCTATGCTGCATTTGTTTAACTCTGTGAAGCTGTGAGTCGTTGCTTCTCTAAAATATCTAATGGTCTAATAAAGAGCTGAATGGCCAGTAGTGAGGAGAAAGGATAGGTGGGGCTGGCAAGCAGAGAAAATAAATAGAAGGTAAAACAAGGAAGAGCGAGGAGCAAGAGAGGTCAAGAAACAAGAGAGAGAAGGAGGACTCCAGGGACCAGCCATCCACCCAGTGACACAGCCAGACACGGAGTAAGAAGTAAGGAAAAGGTATACAGAAACAGAAAGATAAAAGCCCAAAGACAAAAGGTAGATGGGATAATTTAAGTTAAGAAAAGCTGGCTAGTAACAAGCCAAGCTAAGGCTGAGCATTTATAAGCAACAATAAGCCTCCGTGTGTAATCTGTTTGGGAACTGGATGTTGGGTCCACCAAAGAGTAAAAGAACTAAGAGTAAAACGAAGGAGCTTTACAACATGCATGAGCATCAAGAAGACAGCCCAAGAGACCTTGTTATGGCCGCTCTCAGTACAGTTGGACACCCAGTGAGCACTCAGCAGTGCTGGGGAGTTCAGAGTTTAGACTCGGGAGTTCAGAGTTTAGACTCAGGATACAGAGTTGGTTTAACACGTTCTTTGAAAAGAGAGGGGGTAAAGTGGGGTGAGAGAGTGGCATTTGGTCACCCTGTCTGTAGGCAGTGTAATACCACCTGTACTGTGTTTAAATGCTTATTACCAGGGGTCAAAATGACATCCTAAAGGATCTTGCACAGTGCCTTGGAACACAGCAACATCTAAAAAGGTATTTTAAAATACCATTTAATAGGTAACACCCATTTATTTAAGTATTGATATGTTGCAAAAATAGACCTAAGAAGCTTGACAGTGTTCTATAAGATCAGGCACTATAATTTTTTTTACATAAAAAAATAGAAAAAAAATAAAAAAAATTGAAAAAAAAACTTGCTATAATTAAAATTTAATTTGAGATTGCTTTTTCTTCTGTGTCCCATGGAAGGTTACCTTTTTATCAGCGGTTCCAGAAAGGGGTGGGGGGCAGGCAGGACTTTACAGTTTAAGTCTTCTTAGGTTTGTACATAGTTGGGACATTGATGCGCCTGCAGACCTATGGAATACATGGAGGTGTGGGTTTTCAGCTGCTGCTGGGAGCATTGCTGGAGCCTGCACATGCCCCTACTCTCCTTTGAACTCAGTCATTGACAAGCAGATCTGCAGACACAGGACCCTGGTGCTGGTACAGATCAGCTGCCAATCAAGTAACAGTTTTCTTTTCAGCCTATGTATGTGGAGGACAGAGGGAAAGAGACTGCTTTTGATGTGAGGGAGTTATAATGCTAAGTTTGGAAACAGGCTTAGCTAGCTGTGCCCGAACATTCTTGGGCCTGGGAGTGCAGGGGTCTTCATTCAGTAGTGACGTTCTGTAGAAGCCTCATTTGCAACAAGGATGGACTAGGATTAAACTCCATCACTGAGCCTTCGAGAAGGTACGTTAGCAAAAGAGGAGGCCAGGACAGTGACTCAAGTACAACTAGGCAAACTCTGGAAATGTTGAGGGAGAAGGAGAGAAGCCAGGGTGGTTCCGCTGGTAGACTAGTTTGCTGGGGTGTTTAATAACACAGCATGGCTCTGTTTAAAACAACCATTTCCTGCCTCCGAGTTCTGGCAGCCAGAGGCCTGAAGTCAGGATGTCACCAGGGCTGTGCTCCTGCAAACATTCTGGGTACGGGTGTGAGTTCTCTCTACCCTTTTCCAGCCTCTTCGCCAGTGATTTCTGCATTCCTTAGATTAGAAATGTATCATTTTAATCTCCCATTTTCAGGCAGTGTTCTTCCTGTGTGTTGCAATCCTGTTTTTTTCTCTGCATATGTTTGTCTCTGTTCAGATTTCTCCCTTTTTATAAGAACAGTCATTTCTTATTTTAAACTGTTTTCAAAGAGATCAATATGAGACCCATGCAGATCTCATATTGATCTCTTTGAAAACAGTTTAAAATAAAGTCCTTCTGAGCCATCCGGAGATTGAGGTTTCAACATGTTTTTGGAGAGGCACGACTAAGTTCACAACAGTTAGCATGATCATGCTTCTGTGGAGGGTCATGTTTCCGGCACTGAGCACAGTGTGGAGGTTCTGGAATGTGTTTCTCCATTTAAATGTTTGAGAAATGACTAATTATTAGAAACATCATTTTTTAAAGCTGAGATGCTAGGTCTGATAGGAAGAAATTCCTCCTGAGTGGTACCCATCAAAGATATACAGCTGTGGACCTTGAAAGCTGGGAGGCCCAGGATGTGCTTGGAGAGTTACCCTCTCTTCTGGATGGTCATGTGCCAGCCCGAGGAACATCTGTGTGTATCCTCTCTGCTGAGCATCCCTGATGCAGCAACTGTGTCCTCCTGAGCTCTGCCCCAGAGCCCTTTGTCACTTTCCATCTTAGTCATTTTGATTGGAATGTGTCAGATGGTAGATGCAGGGAATCTCTGAGGTTTCTTCTGAAGACTGTCCCGTCTGCAAATGGACAACGGTATCAGTTCTGCAGGGTCACTGTGAGTGCTTTATAAACTACTGTCTATTAAGAAGCTAACATGGTTACTGCTGAATATAAATTATGGGGGGGGGGGTGCAAGATGACTCAGCAAGAAAAGGCGCTTGCTACCAATCTTGACAACCTGAGTTCCATCCCTAGCCCCCCGCCATAATGGAAGCTGATATCCAAGTGTAAGAAATTATTCGAATTCTTTCAAAAGAAGAGCCTATGAAACAAGTCAAACTAGACTAAAACTTTACACAGAATTTCTTAAATCAATAAATGTTAAAAAGAAATTGTATTTAAAACTTGCTATCTAAGGTAGGTTAAGGGATTGCAATAATGAAATACACTCAGCTCTTTTACAACTCAAAGTCATTAAGTAAGCTTTACTTATTAACTGTGCCGCAGTTTGAAATTTTGCAAAATGAGTATTGGGAAGTAATATGTGTAGACTCACACATATTAAATTTTAAAATTAAAAAGAACCTGAGTTTGTAATTTCATAACTTAATAAAGTTAATGAGGAGAAGAGCAAAAAAAAAAAGCTTTCCATTTTAAAGAGAAGTATGCAAAAAGTGTTAGGGTTGGAGAGGCAAAGGTTAATAAGAATAAATGATCTGATCCACCTAGTACACTTCTTATCACACCATTCTCTGCATTTCAGTCCTCCTTCGGAATTAAGGAGTTTTCCAGATGAAAAGTCTTAAGTGCGGATCATTGTTTAGAGAAAAATACAGCTTTTTGATATTTAAACTAGTTCGCTTATATATAAACTGCTGAGTAATTTCATATGGAATGATTATTTTAAAATGTCAGTAAGACACAGGAAATGAGAAATGAAGATAAAAGAAATGAGAGAGAGAGAGAGAGAGAGAGAGAGAGAGAGAGAGAGACAGAGAGAGAGAGAGAGAAATATAGGGAGGGGGCCGAGGGAATTTCTTCCTGTTAATGCTCTACAATTTCCTGGCCCCAGGGAATGCGCTTTTATCTCTATAGTACTGTGTTTTCTGTAATTTGACTTAGCATTTGTTCAGTCCATTAAAAAGCCTTGTCTCCTTAGGTCGATGGAGTTGAGGCTGGTACCTCCCCCAGTCCCAGGAATGCGGCCTGTAAATCACTGCTTACAGTCCCAGTCTGAGACACCCTAACTTCTCGTCTATCTTTGCCTGATCTTATCTTAGACCAAGGGAACTAGTAATGCTTTCTCCTGCTCTTCTAAGAAGTTCTCAGGCCAAAGCTAAGGGAAAGGGTCCTTTATTTCTACTCCAAATGCTGATCGCCAGAAATATCTGTTTGGCAATGGCAGAGCAGTGGCCAGACTGTGTTGGAAGGCATGGGAATGTGGGGACGCTGGGAGTAGCCCATAAAACTAGTGGCAACATCCGTTCTCCTTTCCCTGTCTGACGTCCCTGTCCTAATCCCATTTCCCCAAACTCTTCCTGTAACACATTCAACCTTTTGTATCCAAGCGGACTAATAGCTTAATCATGAAAAACTGATGCACAGCATCCCACGATTCTCTGCCACTTTGTGTGGTGTGCTGACTATCAAAGCTCATGGCTGCTATCTAGTAGAGATGTCTACCAAAAGGGGAGGGGCAAGAGGGAAGCCAATCAGAGACCTCCGGGAAGTAGCCAAGGCTGCTGCTCCAATGAGCTTTGTTTCTGCTTTCTATTGACTCCTACTTCTTTTCTTCCAGGGCTGTCCTGGCCATGAGTGAGAACTTAGCCCTTTGCCTTCTCTTAACGGCCAACACAAGAAGACAAACAATGGTGAGCGTATCACCAGTCTCGTGTCGTCATGGAGATTCTCAGCTTGGTATCTTTCACTGCTCTGCACTGTTGCAGGTAGAGTGGGGGGGAGGGAGGGGGGTCTGACCACCAACCTTCTCAGGTAAATCTAATTCTCCTCCTTCATGGTTCTGTAGCATTTGGAGACAGGTGAAGTCGAGAGAGAAAAACAAATCGTGCTTTATCCCTGCATAGCTAGCTGTATGAGGGTTGTCAGTGAGCCAGACTGGCAGAGGTTGAAGTTCTCTCTGTCTTGGGATCCTTTTTGAAGTCTTTAAAGAAGTTTGTTTTATTTTCTTCAAGCATTTGGTAGTAGTTCAACCTTTTTTTCTGTTATATTCTTAACTTTGAATTCATTTATGCTTTTCTTATTTACATATTATATAAATGGGATTAGAAAAAACTTACTTAGCATAAACTCTTGTAAAATAATTCTTCTTTCTAGGGCATAGTCCAGAAAGTTTACCAGTTTATCTGTCTTGAGTTTTCATCAAAGCAGATGGTATTATTGTGCCGAGGACTCTGGAACAAAATACGTGGAAAGTAAACAGTGCTTCAAAAGTGGGTATTGTAGCATTTTTAATCTATTGCAAATAAATATAGATTAAAGTTATACCAAAATAAGTTTTCATATGGAACTTGTCTCCATAACTATAGAGACAATACACTGCGGTGAGTTGGGTGTCATAATTCCACTTGACAAATAATAAAATAAAATCGAGGCATAAAAAAAATTAATGCCTTAAATGATGTCATAAGCAATATTAGAAGACAGAACTAGAACACAGATCTAGGTTGTTCTGATTTCAAATCACACCGTGATATTATACCTTGTAGTGTCCTGAAATCGATCAGAGCATTTTTTTTTTAACCGATGCTTCTCAATATTTCCAGACATTTAGACAGGCAAGACTTCAGGACCATGGTAACCAAGAAGATGTTTGCAGGTTGCAGGGTGATAGTCTGACCATCCAAAGGTCCCTAATTCAACCAATCTGACATAGCTAATGAGTGCCAGTCTCCCCACTCCACAAACACTCTGTATTTCTTTGGTCAAAGAGGGGATCCCTGTTAAATCCTACAACTGAGCTCTCAGCAACTTTCTCGAAAGGAATCTCTTAGTGGGCATTCTCATCCGGCATCTTCAAGAAGTGATTTCCTTCTGCCTCTAACACACCCATTTTGGGGGTTCTTATTTTACATTGGGAATGTTTCGTTTCCAGCCTGGGACTTGTAGCTTTTACCTCCCACGTGCCAGTTTGCACCATAAGTGTTGTAATTTAATTGCTTATTTTTTTCTATTCCTATGGGATTTTTTTTAATGTAACATTTGGTTTCATTTTTGTTTTTACTTCTTTGAGGATGTTTCATGCACCAGCTTGTCCTAGCATTGGCTCTTTTTGTTAGATGTTATTCAGCTTGCTTGTTGGGGGAGGGGCTGTTGGACTTTCATGTCTGTGTTAGATTGATAATAAAGCTGTTCATAGAAATTTAAAAAAATAAGTGATTTCCTTAGTACTTAATTCACTTTGTTGACTTCGAGTCAAACCCAGCCACACCATCTCTATTCTTGAACGTTTTTGTAGATGGTAAAGAGCTCATGTTCCCGTTACTCACATGAGCTTTATGAGTATGTGGTATTCACGTTCTCATTCTTCTTTGGAAGAATATTTTAAATTATTTTATGCGTATGATGAGGTGTATTGGTTAAAAACAGGTAAAATGCATGATTTAACTGGGGCCTATGTGATACAGTAGATTATAGTGCACTAAGACCTAACAGCTGAGTAAGATCATTGCCATCTTCTGTCACTCCTCTTCTTTCGGGGTGCCCTGAGAACTGGGTCTGGGGGGGTCTTTATTCAATTTGAGCTAGAATTATCCTATGGACAAACCATAGGAGTCTTGGTTTTCTTTCTGTTGCTATAATAGCTACCATAACCAAACACTAACTTGGAGAAGAAAGGGTTTGTTTCAGCTTACACTTGCACAATCACTATTACATCTGATGCCTATACAAGTCACAGTTCATCACTGAGGGAAATCAAGTCAGGAACGTGGAGGCAGTAACTAAAGCAGAGATGATAGAAGAACACTGCTTGCTTGCTCATTCCTCTTGGCTTACTAAGTTTGCTTTCTTATGTGACCCAGGACCACTTTCCCAAGGATTTTACCACCCACAACGATTTGAGTTCTTTCACGTTGATCATCTATCTTGAAAATACCCCATAGGCTGACCTATTGGTCAGTCTGATGAGGATACTTTCTTAACTCAAGTTCCCTAGTAACTCTAGCTCGAGTCAAGTTGACAAAATAAATAAATAAATAAATAAATAAATAAATAAATAAATAAATAAAACCTAACCAACATGAGAATAAACATGACCAAGAATTTTAATATTCTCTATATGTACCAAGCAGGTTGTCGTGCTAATGATTCAGGGTACAGGCATGGACTTTGAAGTCTTGTAGACCTTGATCTGAATCTTAGTTCTGCTACTTAGATGCTATGTAATCTTGGGCAGCTTGCTTCATTTATCTCCAAGTCATCTGCAAAGTGGTGACTAGTTATTTAATTCTGTGGGAGACACTCCTGACTTTGCTAATACATACCACACTGGTGACTGGTAACCTTCTATGAGGAAGTGGAGACCACAAAGGCATAGACTAGGGAGAGCATAACACATAGATTCAAGGCACCAAAATATTTAAGAAAGTTTAGAATAATTCATTTCACCTTCAGACAGAGGTTCTACTCTGATTTTCAGGTTTGTTTTGCATAATTCATTGAAAGCAAAAAAGCAAATCATTTTTACTATATTGTTCATTAATAAAATGCCTTGGAAACATGGGCAACCCCTCTCTCTCCTTCTCTTTTTTAGCAAGACTCAGATATAATGACCGCACTGACATTGAGAAGAGGAATTAATATGTAGCTTGTTGAGTCAGAATGAATCAGCATTTTGATGATGCCTTGTGAGAATTGGATTATAATTGCCAGGGTTTCTGCCTTATGGTGGATAATTTTAGATTCCAGAAGAAACAAAGGCACTTAATAGTACTGTTAATTTATCTTAGAAGGCGCCCAGCCTTATAGGGGACAAGTGCAACTGACTGAAGCAAATTCATAAAGATAAATTAAAAATATTCAGATCATTAAAAATCTGTGGCACTTCTTGAATGATTCAAAACAATGATTTAAAGCAACCAATTTAGGAATTCTCTTCCATGGTTTGCTATCTATAATCTTAGTGGGTTCTTTCTCTTCCAATTGACCTAATATTAATTATAATTCAAAGTAATGGTTGACTTTTACAGTTACTTATTTGTCTGCGTTTTTCCATTGTTCTTAGAGACAGTTTACTCATCCAAGCCTAGTGGGGGATGAACCATTTGTTCCTAATCACAGATTATCCTTGTCCCTGGTAAATTTACCATCCCAATCATTGTGAGGTCTACCAGACTAACTTGGCTTCCTTTCTGGTCCCCTTTGAGTCATCAGCTCTCTGTTGCCTAGTCTGTTGGAATTTTCACAAAGCTCTTTTTTGTTTTGTCCTTCATGGCCACAGTCTCTCTTGGAAAGCTGTCACTAGGGTGGAATTTTAGAACCCAATGCCTCTGAGATGTTTTGGGGAGAAGAATTGCATGAACAAGTTTAGGAGAAGACTGCGCTTGCTACATTCCCCCCCCCCCAGGACTTTCCCAGCGTGATGACATTCTGCTGTAAGAGATTTATCTTGATGACCTTGTTTGGTTATGACTTCGATCCTGAGGAACTGTTCTGCAAAATGAGCCCCAGGAGCCACACATGGCAGCAGTTAGAATCTGATGATTAGGACGAGGTTCTCTCATAACATTGCCAGAGCAGTTATTCGCTTCTCCCTTATGTTACAGAAAGTATTTCTGCCTTTGCATTCCTCTCCCCATAAACTTCCATGGGCTGTGCTCAAAGGTGGCCTTTGATTGACATGGACTGAATAAGGAACTGAGAGATTATTATTATCCACCTAAAAGTAGTTAACTTGTTTGACTTGAAGTGATCTAACCTAGTAACTTGGTCTTTGACTGGCCCTGCCTGTCCTTTCTTTTAATGCTCGAGTCACCACCTTCATTAAAAATGCTGCTAAATACATTCAACTTCAAAGACTTGTCATGGGCCTTTGATTTTAGTTCCTCTTTCTAAGCCTGGCCTTTCCCGGGTGTGCAAGTCGCAGCTGGTAATGATGGGGACCAGATGATGGCCTAGTAGCACATTAAAGGTTTTTTACCAGGATGTGGTTTGATGGTTTTGCCTGGGTATTTTGTTGTTGTTATTCTTTCTTTTGGAATGTGAGTTGTGGCCAAGAATTATTTCCCCGGATTGCAAGTTTGTTATCCCTCTGCATTTTGGACTTGAAAATTATACAAAAACATAAAGCACAAGTTTCTAAAGTACTTCTCAAGATAACTAATGGACTTATGTCTGGTGACATTTAGCAGCAAACTTTTGTTTATTCAATAAGTATGAGTCTATCATGTTCAATGTTCAAGCTCCCATGACACATCTCGATCTCAACGCTTGGACCTCAGCACCATTTTCTCTATGTTTTTTAAAAATAAAATTAGTTTGTAGGAATAATTCTTTGACTAATACAAGAGAAATTCTTATTTACAGTAAGTGTACATTTTAACATGATAGAATGTGCCTGGGTTTATGAGGTAAAATACTGGATTAAATGTGTTCTGTACAGTATGAAGATAACACTATTCAACTATGTGTGGTTTTCTCATTATAAAATTGTTGCATCTTTAGTGAAGAGAACTTAAACAAAGAAGAAAGGAGTAAACAAAAATTATGGTAATCTTAGCAGTTGAATACACATGCATACAATTCATTTGTGTTTTGAAGAAATGATGCAAGTAAAATTACATTTCAGCTATGTGCATTAATAACAAACCTAGACAGTCTGCCTATTCTTAATATTTGCTAGACTCAGAACCTAATGGTCTCATGTTCAGAAGCTCTGAGTGTGAGAGCTACCCTATCCTAAGATGACTGTCTTCTCATATGTATGTTTGTTCTAGTTTATCTGAAGAAGTTGCTAGTCTTAGAACTAATATAAATATATACCTCCAGCACTGGGCTCTAAACCTCATCCACCCAACTGCCATCTTGACACTTCAACTTAGTTGTCTACTAGGCATCTCATGTAAGAAGGCTGGTGTTGAATCTCTGATGTTCTTTAATCTATATTTTGTCTTATAGGCATTTATTCTTCACATCTGAGCAAGGAGAAGCTCACCTACTTGCTCAGGTCAAAGGCTTTACCTTCTATAACTCACTGTGGGTCTATAGAGAAAGATCTGGAGGGATGCCAGATTTCTCAGGGTAAAATCATTATTTAAAAATGTCATTTACAGAGGCTAGCACTTCACCCGTGAGACGCAAATGGAATCCTGTCAACTCCCATGCTGCGGATAGGCATGACTTTGGCAGAACAAATGCTTTCCATATTGTGTAAAATGGAAGAACTTGTGTGGATGTCTAGCAGTATGTACCAGACTTCAACAACTGCTGTCTTTTTTGGCAGCAAAAAATCAACCCCAAAGGCTGAAATTTTTGAGTAGTGGCTTTCTGAATAGATGCCAATAAAGTGTGTTCAGCAGGTTGAGTGGAAAACAGCATTCCCAGTGAGTCAAAAATATAGGGCAACCGGAATGGAGAGGAGTCAGGACTTAGGCCTGCAGGCATCTTTTGGAGTTATCTGTGTTAACTAATCTGCTCTAGTTTTCTGCAAGGTACCAGTCAGAATGAACTGATCATGGTGGTGTGTGGAGTGGTATTGAAAAAGAAACATTGGTAAAGGAAGAAGGGAGCAAAGCCCACACAGTCCACCAGTCTACCATTGCCTATACTCAGCACAGTTATTTGTTTTTATTTAGCCCTCTGGGACTAGTCATACTAGAGGATGTTTGGTAATATGAGGTTTTAAGTGTCTGAAGTGTTCACCAGTCATGATGGTCAAAGATGTCTGTCCATATTTCTGTGGCTGGGAAGCTGGCTCAACTTCTTTATTGTTTTCCCATTGAGAGAATCTCTTAAGATAAGGAGGTGAAATAGAAGAGGCATATGCAAATAATTACATTTGCTTCTCATGGGTGGAGTGTTACCCTCTATAAATTACATTTTACAATATTTTTTTTCTTAGAAAGCTTAGTAAACCATTAGAAGCAAATCAGTAAGCAATGTTCCTCTTTAGGTTCTGCCTAAGGGTTCATGTCTTGACTTCCCCTAGTAACAGAAGTCATGTTGCCTGAAAGTATAAGGGAAATAAACACTTTCTGCACTAAGTTGGGTTTGGTTATGGCATTTTTACCACAGAAATAGAAACCCCAAGGTAGAAATTGGTACCAGGATGTGGCAGACATGACCATGTATTTTTGGGAGAATTGTGGAAGAGCTTTGAAACTTTGGGCTAGAAGAGTCATTGAGTACTTAGAACTTAATGAACTATTGTGGAAAACAAAAGCTAATGCTGAAAGCAACATAGATGATGGAGGCCTTCCTTGCAAAATTTCAGAAGGAAATTTGAGAGTCTCTCAAAGACTTAGGACTATTTTCTGTTTAAATTAAGAACAACTAAAATGGTCCAGATTGCATATACTCTTTTGAGCTCTATATCCTGGTCTACAACTTTGGAAAAAGATTTTGGCTTTACCTGGCCATATCTAGGAACCTCAGGCTCCCAAAACCCTAACAAACACAACCTATTGGATCTGAAGATTCACTAGTAACCAGAAACATTGGTCATTTAGGCTAGAAGACCAGAGAGAAAAGAGAAACCAAGGAACAAAACACCCATCCAACAAAGAAAAACACAGGAATCAACATCTAGATCTATAATTATCCCAAATCTGGATGTGTAAACACCAGTATAAGAACACAATCAATAACAGAATGGGCAACATAGTACCACCAGAACCCAGCTATCCAAAGACAGAAAGACTTGACAATCCAACACAGCTGAATCAAACACACACACATGATAAATAAATAAATAAATAAATAAATAAATAAATAAATAAATAAATAAACTGACCTTTAAAATGACTTTATGAAGATGATAAAGGTCCTAAAAGAGGAAATGAAAAAATCCCTCACAGAAATTGAGAAAAAGACAAGCAAAAAAAAATGGATGAAATCAATTAAAACTCTAAAGAAATGCTAAGAAATCCAAGGGGGAAAAAAATCAAACATGTGAAGGAAACTGTTGAAGACTTCAAAATTGAAATATAAGCAAGGAAGAAAACACAAACAAAGGGAACCCTGGAAATGAAAAGTCTGGGTAAGCAAACAGGAACTACAGATGCAAATATCAACAACAGAATATACAAGATGGAAGAGAGAATCTTGGGCCTTAAAGACACAATAGATTCATCGACCATAAAAAAATGTTAAATCTAAAACATTCCTAACACAAAACATCCAGGAAATCTAGGATACTATGCAAAGACCAGACAGAAGAATAATAGGAATAGGAGGAGGAGAAGAAAGTCAGTTCAAAAAATCAGAAAATATTAACAAAATCATAGAAGAAAATTTCCCAACCTGAAGAAGGACATGCCTATAAAGGTACACAAAGCTAAAAGAATACTAATTAGATTAGATAAGAAAAGAAAATTTTCTCATAGTATAATAATCAAAACACTAACCATACAGAACAAAGAAAGAATATTAAAAGCTGTAAGGGGGAAAAGTCAAGTAACCTATAAAGGCAGACCTATTAGAATAACACCCAGATTCTAACACAGAGATCCAAAACTGCAGAAGGACCTGGACTGATGTCTTGTAGACTCTAAGAAACCACAGATTCCAGCCCAGACTACTATAACCAGAAAAACTTTCAATCACCATAGATGAACAAACAATATATTTCATCACCAAATCAAATTTAAACAATATCTATCCACAAATGTAGCCCTATAGAAGGTACTAGAAGAAAAACTCCAGTCAAAGGAAATTAACTATGTAACTACTCATAGTAAAAACACAGGCAATAGATACTCACTCCAACAAAACCCAAAGAATAAAAACACATACACTACCAACACCACTGCCAACAAAATAACAGGAATTAAGAATCATTTGTCATTAATATCTCTCAATATCATGGAATCAATTCACCAATAAAAAGACATAGGCTAACAGAATGGATAATGGATATAAAAAATGATCTATCATTCTGCTGCATACAAGAAACACACCTCAGCATCAGAGATAAACATTATCTAAGAGTGAAGGGTTGGAAAATTTTTTTTAATCAAATGGACCCAAGAAACAAGCTGGCATAGCTATTCTAATATCTAACAAAATAGATATTAGAATTTCCAACCAAAATCAATTAAAAGAGATTGAAAAGGACATTTCATACTCATCAAAGGAGAAATTCACAAGATGATTTCTCAATTCTGAACATCTATGCCACAAATGCAAGGGTACCCACATATGCAAAAGAAACATTACTAAAGCTTAAATCATACATCAAACCCCACACATTAATAATGGGAGACTTCAACACCCCATGCTCATCAATGGACATGTCATCCAGACAGAAACTAAACAGAGAAATAACAGAACTAACAAAAGTTATGACTCAAATGGACCTAACAGACATCTACAGAATGTTTCACCCAAACACAATGGAATATACATTCTTCTCTGCACCTCATGGAATATTCTCCGAGATTGACCATATACCCATCCATAAAGCAAGTCTCAACTGAAATAACCCCCCTTTATCTTATCTGACCACCATAGATTAAAGTGAATTTCAATAACATAAACAATAGAAAGCCTACAATTATGGAAAATGAACAACTCTCTACTGAGTTACCACTGGGTCAAGAAAGAAATAGAAAAAGAAATTAAAGATTTCCTAGAAATCATTGAAAATGAATGTGCAACACACCCAAACTTATGGGATATGATGAAAGTGGTGCTAAGAGGAAAATTCAGAGCACTAAATGCCTTCATGAAGAATTTAGAGAGATCTCACACTAGTGAATTAACAGCACACCTGAAAGCTCTAGAAGAAAAAGAGGCACATTCACTCAGGAAGAGTAGAAGGTAGGAAACAATCAAACTGAGGACTGAAATCAAATAGAAACAAAGAGAACAATGGAAAGAATCAATAAAACAAAGAATTGGTTCTTTGAGAAAACCAACAAAATATATAAATTCTCATTCAAACTAACTAAAACACACAGAGAGAATATCCAACTTAGCAAAATCAGAAACAAAAAGGGGGACATAACATCAGAAACCAAGAAAGTCCAAAGAATCATTAGGTCATACTTTAAAAACCTATAATTCACAAACTAGGAAAATCTAAAAAGAAACAGACTATTTTCTGGATAGATACAGAGTTAATTAACAAAGTTAAATCAAGATCAGATAAACAATTTAAACAGATCTACAACCCCTAAAGAAGTAGCAGTACTCATTAAAAGTCTCTCTAAAAAAAAGTGCAGGGACAGACAGTTTTAGTGCAGAATTCTACTACACTTTCAAAGAAGAGCTATTTCCCAATTATTCCACAAAAATAGAAACAGAAGGAACATTGTCAAATTCTTTCTATGAGGCCACAGTTACCCTGATACCCAAATCACACAATGACCCAATAAAGAAAGAGAATTAGAGACCAGTTTCCCTCATGAATGTTGATGCAAAAATGGCTAATGAAATGCTGGTAAACCAAATCCACTAACATTTCAAAAAGATCATCCACCATGATCAAATAGGCTTCATCCCAGAGATGCAGGGATGGATCAACATACAAAAATCTGTCAGTGTAATCAACCATATAAACAAGCTGAAAGAAAAAAAAGAGCATGACCATCTCATTAGGTGTTGAAAAAAACCACTGACAAAATCCAATACCCCTTCATGATAAAAGTCATGAAGATCATGATGCAAGGGGCATACCTAAACATAATACAAGCAATATACAGTAACATCAAGTTTAGGGCACAGAAATCCAAAGCAATTCCACTAAAATCAGGAACAAGATAAGGTTGTACCAGGGAAGACTACCAAGGACAGTAGGAGGTGTGGAGTGGATCTAGCCTGACCCAGGATAAGCTGTGTGTGCTTCAAATGGAAGAGTCAGAGAAGCACCACCACCAAAGCCCTCTGAGGTAATGAGCACCAAGTATTTTTACAACGTTGGACTTTGACTTTGGAGTGACTTGATTGTGACTGTGCTTTGATTGTCCCCTCTTGGAGTAAGGAAGCAGGTGACTTATTTTTGACTTTAGAGGAGCCCACAGTTAAGAGATCACAGTGTTTCACAAAGATTTTGAGTATTTTAGAGATGTTCTAGGAATTTTACAGAGACTGTGAATATTGAAAAAAAATGGATGTTTTCAAGAGACTGAACTTTTAAAGACTATGGGACCATTAAATTTGTATGTGTTTTATATTGTGATATTAATATTAACATTTTATATTGGGGACAAATGAGAAAGGAAAGTTTCGCATGGAGTAGTGATGTGTCTGTTTATCAAGTTAACAAGGGATCAATTGTGCTGGCTATGTCAACTTGACACAAGCTAGAGTCATTTTGAAAGAGGGAATCTGGATTGAGAATATGCCTTCAACAGATTGGTCTGTGGGCAAGCCTGTGATGCCCTTTCTTGACTGATGATTGATGTGAGAAGACCCAGCTCATGGTGGACAGTACCTGGGTTCTGTAAGAAAGCATGACTAGCAAGACATGAGAGGCAAGCTAGTAAGCAGTGTTCCTCTATGATCTCTGCTTTGGGTCCTGCCTCCGGATTCCTGCCCTGACTTCCTTTAGTGATGGACTGTTACCAGGACATGTAAGGCCATAAATCCTTTTTTTCCCCCAAGTTGCTTTTGGTCATGGTCTTTTATTACAACAACAGAAACTCTAAAGAAGACAATGGTTATGAAAGATAATCTTACTTGAAACTCAAACTTCCAATGATCATTTAATTTTTATTTTATTAAAGGCATAACAACCTGCTCTTGGGATATTTATTTCACTTTCTTAAATCTTAGTTTTTCTGTGAGGACAATGATACCTATTTTTACACAGTTTTAGAAAAGAATACATAAAATAACTCTATGAAAGGGCCAACACACATTTCAAAGGCCAAAAGATGTTAAATATGCCTAGTTAATTTACCCATTAGTGTGTTAGAAAATTCTCTGATCTAGGCAGATTATACACCACACTGTTTAAGATGGATCCACAGGCATACAGACATGGAATCCAGGGAAGGGCCCTATATTTGGTATAGAGCTGAAAGGAAGTTGTAATGTACATTTCAACCTGGTATCAAAAAATACTTCCATTCTAACTAGCTGATGGAGACAAAGAAGACAGAAAATAAATCCCACTGAGGACACAGCACCAACATTGTTACTCCTCATTGTGTGACCAACAGTGACTGTCTAGTAACATAAACTTGCTTCCAAGTACTGCTACATGTCTGGATAAAGCAAAACCCTAAAGAACCCTGGGATATTCTTTAAAAACCTAAAGACAGTTTAGAAGGAAAGGATGCATGCTTATGTTGTTAAAATGTAACATTGTATTATCATAATATTATAATATATTACATATTATATTATTATAATGTTGCATTATAGCAATATAAACATAAAGATAAAATAAATAAAGCTAGGAAGCATAGTAAGCTATTAGAGTGGAACAGGTTGTTACTGGTGACGCCTTCAAGGCATTCTGTCTTATTCAGACATGGTCATCTCCTCCAGCTTACCCCCTCCTTTTCTGTTTATTCCTCGGCGCTAGGTAACATAGTCAGTGAAATTTTTTCCTCTTCCGGAAATGTGTCTTGAACCCTACTAATATTCCCATTATCTTGATGTTATACGGTTATCATTACATGTTTATTTAAAATGTGAATCTAAATAAAATAGCTAAAAGAATTGCTGCTATAAGAAATATAGCCCTCATTCTCATTGAATAATTAATCAGACAAATGCACACTTTCCCAAACTGCTTTCCTTTCATGTCACAATATCAAAATTAATGAGCAATTCAACTAATTTACCTCAGCTGGAGCCTAAAAACCACAGTACCCAGTTCTGACAAGAAATATTTAATTTATTTTAATAGAAGCTGGAAAAAAATGGGAAAGGAGCCAGTGACTTATGTTTCTCCTCCAATGTCTTCTGTCTTAGCCCCAGAGATAAATATACTCTTCCCAGACACGAGTCTGGCACATAGGTGACCTCACAGGGGCTGAAAAAGAAAGTAGAATCTGCCAGGGAGGCAAAAAGTAAATATAAAAATAAACAGGAGGCCATTGCTGAGATTTGTGTCATATCTGAGCTGGGAGGTAATAGGATAGTGAGGATAGATGTGTGAGCCTCTATGCAGCTGCTTCGGTGGCGTGCTATCCATTTCTCCCTCGGCTCTAAAAGGGAACAAAGAAATTTGAACTGCCAAACACTCAGGTAGCAAAGGCTATACTTATGAAGACAATCAGAGCACAGTCAGCCCCAATGTGGTAAGCGGTCACTCTGTGGATAAGCCCAGTCACTCCAATAGAGATGCCCCCCCCCCTTTGGAAATATAGGCAATGGCAACTTTTAAGAAAGATGGCTTGGACTGTGTTTGGCATCATAGTTGGTATCTTGTAACCATCGACAACATTGGTGGAACCATCATTGTGGTTATACAGAGAATTTCAGGAAAGTTCTTGCCCCAAAAGGCTGAGGATCAGGCTTCTCTGGCAACAAGTCGGAGAAACAAAGAGTCTTTACTTCTCTTTATTCCCTTTCTGCTTGTGGAGGAAGATGATCTATAGAATGCTCATATACCCTACCCAGAGTTATGGTGACCCCTCTTCCTACCAGAAGTAAGCAAAGGAAAGACAATTCACAAGACTTGACTCTTTTCAGCATCTGCCATTGGAAAACATTTTAAATATTTTACAATAGGTGATTTAAAAGGCACCATACATAGAAAATGGAGCGAAACAATGCAAACATATTTGTAAACAAGTCAGGATCACCCGGTTGGTGCTAGGCACGGCAATCACGTCTTGGTCCTGGCCATTCCCATTGTTGTTAAGATGTAAAGGAACCTGGAAATGTTTTGGTCCTCAGAGTCCTTGGATCCACTATTTTATCAACATGGGGTACAGGTGATTTGCAGTTGCTGATCTGTTGAAGTCTACACATTGCTGTCTAGTTTGTAGTTTTTTTTATTAAAAGGTTTGATTGTGTATGAATAATGAACTTGAAAACTTAAATTAGATCATATGTGATAAGCAACTCTCTTCTGGGGAGGGGGCCCAGGTAAATAATCTCAAAAGTACCCATTCTGGATCACAAGCAGAAGGTCTGCATGTTGGGGAAGATACTTTATTTCTTCCAGGTCATGGGCCATATGTAAGCCAGTGATGCTTTGTTGACTGTGAGATTTTTTTTTTTCATCTGGCTGTTCTACTTCTCATAGGCTAAGGGGAGCTTCCTCACTTGCCTAGGAAGTGAACCATCCAATCAGATGCTTCATCCTGGAGTATGGAGATGACATCAGAGATGTCAAGGAGACAGCTGGGCACCAAGAGGCTCAACTATTTAGAACCAAGAATCAAGCTGGTCCCAAGCAGGAAAAAAAATCTGCACACACTCCTGGCATGGAAAATAAGACCTGCCTCTTTTTAGCATTTATTTTCTATCTCTAGGGGGAAAATAGTGTTGAAAAAAAAATTGTGCAATACTAATTGTTTCTATGCAGCTGGTTTTAGAGATCTTATTTTAAAATAGAAGGTATCCCCAGTTCTCATGGCATAAAAATGAAAGAGAAGGATACCCCCATTGGCATGAAAAGCTTTTGTGAATGTTGTTCCCAAAGGTAATTTTCCACCTCCTGAGTTGTGCAGTTCTTATTGCTGAAGAGAGACACTAACTCCCACTAAGTATGTGGGTCAAGGGACTGTCACGTGGTGAGATGAGTCAAGGCGTGCCTTGTGGGGCAAAAATGTGGACTGTAAGAGAAAAATTGATAAGCACAGCCTGATTTCAGATCTATTCCGGGATTTTGGTGAGGGATGCACTTCAAGTCCTTCTGCCACTGGGTTGTAGATCCACAGGGATGTGTTTTCAGCTCCTCGGTGGCGCCAGCTGCATTCAAAAATTCACCTTCTTTGTCTAGACTAGACTCTTAATAATGGCCATTCTTGTCCTTCTGTCATCCCTTCTCCATTTAACAGCCAAGAAGAATCTTTTAAAAGTCTGGATCAGATATGAGTCTCCCCTGCTGGAAAACATCCAGTGCCTTCCATCTCAGGTGAAATAAAGCACAGGCTCCTCACCCTGCTGTCCAGGGCTCTGGATGACCTGCCCTCTGTCTAGGTAGAAAATTCCAGTCATTACAAAAGGCTATTAAATATGCCTTACTTGGCCAGAATATTTTCTTTAGTAGAATATTCTTTATTATCAAAGATGATAGGGGAATTTACATTCATGTGCTTAGTAATTTCCAAAGATAACATTAACCAGACTGTTACGCAGTACTTTATTGGGCAGTTATTGAATTATATTTCCTACTTGTCCCTGAATACTGCCATTCAAATGGAAAGATCAAGGTTGTAAACTCATACCTGGCTTCCATTATTCTCACTCCCAGACACTCAAGTACTTCCTTAGAAGGCAGTTATATTCACTATATTGAAAAGCTTCTAGAATGGTTCCTGAACAAGACATATACTGAAAGTGAAGGGTACTTTGGCCTAAGGATTATTTTGAGCTGAAGGCAATTGAGATTTCAGCTCTCAGCTGAAAACCAGCAGATGCAGGAAGAGTTCTTTGACCTCCAGTTAGATACACATGATTGTTCTTTGGAGAAAAAGCCTTCCTGGTTCTTCATAAGAGAGAAAAGAATGTCTCCTTACCATGATGGAAGTAAGGCGTCAACACCAAGATGGGTGTGCATAAACAGACTTTACTGGGAGAATCTTTGTCTTTCAAGGACTGCCCATATACTTCCTAGCCACTTTATCACCGTGTTTAATATGATAACATGATCATTTTTGAAGCCTTGATTCTCTTTCCATTGCCGAAAGGGCATGTAATATGATGAATCTAATCACTCTTTGAATTTTTCTTCTTTGAGGACCACGAGGGGTGCACCCAACCACTGAGACAGTGGGGCTGATCTATTGGGAGCTCACCAAGGCCAGCTGGACTGTGACTGAAAAAGCATGGGATAAAACCAGACTCTCTGAACATGGCGAACAATGAGGGCTGATGAGAAGCCAAGGACAATGGCCCTGGGTTTTGATCCTACTTCAAGTTCTGGCTTTGTGGGAGCCTAGCCAGTTTGGATGTTCACCTTCCTAGACATGGACGGAGGGGGGAGGACCTTGGACTTTCCACAGGGCAGGGAACCCTGACTGCTCTTTGGACTGGAGAGGGAGGGGGAGGGGGAGAAGGGTGGGAGGAGGGGGAGGGAAATGGGAGGCTGGGAGGAGGCGGAAACTTTTTTTCTTTTTCTCAATAAAAAATTAAAAAAAAAAGAAAATCTTAACAAAAGAGGTATATTTTCTATTAATTTGTGTATTTTAAATTAGTGTTCCTACATTTATTGACATTAAGAGAGAAGAGAAACTTCCTTTCTTGTTAGATGCATTTCTTGTTCTGATAGGATTATAAAGGACACCCCCAAAAGCTGTGTTATAAACCATAGACATAAAGAAAACAGTGTAAGAGCAACAGCTTTAACCTATACTGAGGGCTCAGCTGGAGAGATTTTCATAGTGGTGTGGAGAGCTTTTGATGAACTGTGAATTATTTTTCTTCCTCTGCAAGAGAAGGTCAGATCCATGTTGTCCATCCCTCATCACCTAAACTCAAGAGAAATGTAAAGAGGCAAAGAAAAACATAAGTACAACTGTATGGAAAGACAAGCTTAATTTGAAACCATTTTCAATGAACAATAGGACTTCAGGAACTATGATGTAAGTAAAGAAAAAGTCTCAAAACATGGACAGATAGTAGAAGCCAAAGCAATGAAGGAACAGGGTACAACAAGCAGCGAGGTGAATAGGCAGCAGGAGAATGTTAGTGCTTTTTAAAGTTAGGAGACTTTAAGGTCCTGTAGAGAGAAGTTTAACGTCTGATAAAGTTGAATGAGTAACTCAAGGTGATTTTAAGCTCTTGGACTAAAAGTCATTGCAAGAACTTAATGCATTTGGGGTGTGTGTGTGCTGGTGTTTGCTTTATTTATGGAGAAAATGTAAAGAAAGAGACTGACTCTGTCAACAAAGAAAGAGAAGCTTCCATTTAGAAATTAGTTTAATCCATGGAGTTGACTGTGTGTAGAAGGTATTGAGTTTTCCTTGATCTTTCTGGGAAAGACGTCCCTGCCGACAGAAGCATCTGGAAGAATGCACTAGGCTCTGACTGAGAGTGGATTCTTAGACTCTAAAACCAGTTCATAAATCCATTTGCTTTCAACCCAGCATAGCAGGTGCAACATCCTCAGAAACTGGGACCTTCATGTGAACCTACCAAGGAACTTCAGAAGAAGAAGGCTGTGTGGTAAACACCCCCCCCCCATACTGGAGAGTTCGGGGTTCCAAACAAACTGATTGCCTTACTACCAACTCCTTTCTTAGGTGTTACAAACCAGTTAACGAAATTCATAAGAAAGAGTAGAGGCCTTCCTTATGAACATACTAGGATAAAAAAGGGAAGATCAGAGACGAGAGAAGAAGCCTAGAATAAGGAAGCCATTTTTGTTGAACCCAGAAAGTAGAATTACCTCATTGTGTAAATGGCCATCATTCAAACTATAGTACAAATAAAGGTAAAATTACAATACATGTGTATTTTGCTTTTATCACTTATCATTAGTGGGAATATTAATAGCCCTTAATCACTGGAAAGATCTTGTCATCTGCATACGTTTGTCTACTTAATGGAAACAACATCTAATGGAATATTATTGTTAACATTAAAAATAAAGAATTCTTACTGCTTAGAAAATCTCTAGTGAAGCAGGAAAGGCAGATTAATCAAGAACAGAGTCACAGATTGGGAACCTGCCAGCCTTTCTGCCTGCTGGTCATAATAACAGATTTTTAAGTATAGTAGCATGCTACACTAAGTAATCCTAGGTTTGCATTTTATAGAACTTTCCTTTAGACCTGAAGTCTCCATATTGATTTCTTTCTGCGGGGTTCCCTTGAGATATCGTGCCAACCTCATCATCCTACACAGACACTCAGTTCACTCGAGGACAATCAATAATCTATTCTGGTCCTGATCAAATCGCCTGGTGGTTCTGTGATCGTGTGATCCTCCCACTCTAGAAGCAATCAGGTGGAGAATTATTGGGACATTGAAAGATTAGCCTCATCAGTTACCTGCTGTGATCATCAGCTTCCTGTATATTCATAAGGAGGAAAGAGCTTGCTGATTGTCATTTAAATTACATGAAGATATATTTGTCTTGTGCACCTCCAAGGCATTTAAAGGGGGTATAAGACCAAAACACATTAAAGAAGCCAAAGAGATGATTTGTCAAATATTTTCCAAGATGCAGAAGTATATAAAAATCACACTGTGGAGAACATAGGTACATTTTGTGCTTAATCATTTTCAATTTGAAACACAATTTAATCCAGCCAATATTAATTGAGCACTAACTGTGGGCAAAGTTTGTAATAGGAAAATGATGAATAGCTAATCTTGTCCTCAAAAGCCCAAACTCACACTATAAATGGCACAGCCCAAGGCAGACTACCATGTGCAATACAAAAGGAGCCATACAACTTCCAACATTGAAAATATCACAACTGGTATGTTGGAAGAGGGAGAATTCCCAAAAAGGTTTCTGAAAGCATGAAAACCAAAGTGGCAGTTATGAAGGCATAGGGATGAGGATTGGTGATTTGAAGGTCTTCTCACCTTGTAACACACAGTTGTAATGCAGGGCCAGTTTATTCATGCTTTACTTTTCTGTTGGAGACTTCTTTTTGGCTAATGGAAGATGCTCAGCAAACATGCAGGCCAGGGTTATAGAGACCAGAGAGATGATGCCTCTGAGTGCAATCTCAACAGGACAAATGGAGACTTCGCTTCTCAGGTAGGATGACTCCAATGTGTGGAGATACCCAGTAAGACTTCAGGTGTCAAGAATGATTGGACCCAGTAAGACTGGGCATCAGGTGTCACGAAGATTGGACCCAGTAAGACTGAGCTTCAGGTATCAAGATGATTGGACCCAGTAAAACTGGGCTTCAGGTGTCAAGAATGTTTGGTGGTCACCGGCAAAGGCTACATTGACTTTCTTCTTGTTTCAGGATTCTTATCTACTGAAAAGCATTTCCTGACATCACTTCTTAAATACCATGTTTGTGCTGATACTCAACCTAAAACAATGAACTAAAACAATCACAAGGTTGCTTACTTAACAACCTAGGCACTATACTTAAAGATGGGAGGAGATGTAGGATGTAGTGGCTTAAAGGAGAAATGTTCCCCATCGATGGATGTGCCTGAACACTTGGTCTCCAGTTGATGGCACTGCTGAAGGAGGTCATGGAACTTTGAGGGAATGGAGCCTTGCTAGAGGAAGCATATCACTACGGGCTTTATATTTTAAAGAAATATAAAGAAAAAATATTATAGAAAAAAAATAGAACTTTTTTTCTAGTTCCCTGTCTTTTTACTTCCTGTGTAATGAAGATGTAATCTTTCAGATTTCCTGTTTTGGCTGCTTGCTGTCATGACTCCCCACTATTAATAGACTCACTCCCTGGAACTATGAACAACAACAACAAAACCCCTCTCTCTTCAATAGTTGCTTTTGGTCATCACATTTTATCACAGCAACAAAATACAGAGTCAGCATCACCACAATAACTAATACAGAAGTTGGTACCAGAGAGTGGACTGTCTCTGTAAAAAAAAAAAAAAAAAAAACCTGACCATTTTGGGATTCAGAGAAATGTGGAAGACTTTGAAATTTGATTGAATACTGTAAGCAGAGCAATAACAATGTTCTAGCAAGAAGCTGAAAGACAGCAGTACGGAGAATAGAGACCTGGATCATTAGGTTTCGGGGGAAGCAAGGACTTTTTTAGCAACTGGGCTAGTCCATTCATGCAATATTTAGTAAAGAATCTGCTTTTCTGCCTTTTCCCAAGAACTTGCCTGAGGCTAAATTGCAAAATTAGTGGACTAATTTCTCTGGCAGAGATGATTTCAATGCCACATAATGTTGAGTCTGTGGAAGGGTTGTTACTGATTGCCTTCTTGCAGGAGGTGCACAATGAAAACCAAAAGCGAAAGGGGCAGGAAGAAATTTAAAATATATCGTTTAGAGAGAAAAAGAATAGTAGGAATGTTACTGTTAAGGAAAAGTCAAGTGTTGAAGATCTTTCAGATATTAATGAATTTAGCACCATTAAGGAATGGCCTCCTGTTTTTCCCTAGAACAATGGACAGGGTGCCATTAGGGTAAGATTTTATCCAGCTAAGCTTCCAATTTATGAAAGGAGAAAACCCAAAGGAAGCAATTGCTTGAACAAGAGCAAAACAAGAACATTAACAACAAGAACAAGAACAAACCCTAAAGGGTTGCTTGCTTTTAGGAAGCAATTTCTTTATTTATTTTTTATTGATTTTATTGAGCTATACATTTTTCTCTGCTTCCCTCCCATCCTCTCCCCTCCCCTTCAACCCTCTCCCATGGTCCCCATGCTCCCAATTTACTCAGAATATCTTGTCTTTTTCTACTTCCCATGTAGATTAGATCCATATATGTCTTTCTTAGGGTCCTCATTGTTGTCTAGGTTCTCTGGGATTGTGATTTTTTTTTGTTTTATGTCTAAAATATAAAGCCACTTATGGGTGAGTACATATGATATTTGTCTTTCTGGTTCTGGGTTACCTCACTCAATATGATGTTTTCTAGATCCATCCATTTACCTGCAAATTTCAAGATGTCATTTTTTTCTGCTGTGTAGTACTCCATTGTGTAAATGTACCACATTTTCCTTATCCATTCTTCAGTTGAGGGGTATTTAGGTTGTTTCCAGGTTCTGGCTATGACAAATAATGCTGCTATGAACATCATTGAGCACATGTCCTTGTGGCACGACTGAGCATCCTTTGGATATATATCCCAAAGTGGTATTGTTGGGTCTTGAAGAAGGTAGTTTCCTAATTTTCTGAGAAATCACCATCTGATATCCAAAGTGGCTGTACCAGCTTGCACTCCCACCAGCAATGCAGAAGTGTTCCTTTTACCCCACATTCTCTCCAGCATAAGTTGTCATCAGTAGTTTTGATCTTGGCCATTCTGACAGGTGTAAAATGGAATCTCAGAGTTGTTTTGATTTGTATTTCTCTGATGGCTAAGGATGTTGAGCATTTCTTTATAAGTATCTTTCAGCCAATTTAGATTCCTCTGTTGAGAGTTCTCTGTTTAGGTCTGTACCCCATTTTTATTGGGTTATTTGTTTTTTTGATGATCAATTTCTCGAGTTCTTTGTATATTTTAAAGGTCAGCTCTCTGTCTGATGTGGGGTTGACAAAGATCTTTTCCCATTTTGTAGTCTGACGTTTTGTCTTATTGTCTGTGTCCTTTGCTTTACAGAAACTTTTCAGTTTCAGGAGGTCCCATTTATTAATTGTCTCTCTCAGTGTTTGTGCTACTGGGGTTATATTTAGGAAGTGGTCTCCTGTACCAATACATTCAAGTGTACTTCCCACTTTCTCTTCTATAAGGTTCAGTGTGGTTGGTTTTATGTTTAGGTCTTTGATCCATTTGGACTTGAGTTTTGTGCATGGTGATAGATATGGATCTATTAGGAATCAATTTCTTGAAAAAAATAAAAATCTTATTGAAAATGTGTTTCTCAGCAGTAAAAAGTATGACATCTTAAAATTTGCAGGCAAGTGGACAGAACTAGAAAAAAACATATTGAATGAGGTAAACCAGACCCAGAAAGACAAGTATAAAATGTACTCACGCATAAGTGGCCATTTAGACATAAAGCAAAGGATAACCAGCCTACAATCCTCAACCCCAGAGAACCTAGGCAACAAAGAGGACCCTAAGAGAGCCATACATAAATCTACCTAGGAAGGAGAAAAAAAAAAGATCTCCTTAGAAATCTGGGGGGGGGGCAGGAGAGGAGGGTGGAAGGGGGAGTGGGGAAAAATCTATAGCTCAATAAAAATGATAAATAAAAATAAACTAAAAAACAAACAAAGAAAATGTGTTTGAAGGGGATGTGAGCATCCATGTCCAGCTGGCAGTTGAACTTAGCAGGGTCTTCAGCATGGTATTAGCTCTGGGGTGATGAGAACATGAACAAACAAGAGGGTCATAGAGTCTTCCCTTGCAGTTTCGCAGAGCCTCTGAAGCCAGGCAACCTGTGCGGTGGGAGACCCTGGTGTGAGTGAGGCTGTGGAAATGAAGACTGGGTGACAGATGTTGGAGTTGCCAGAGCCGGGAGACATCTGCTGAGGAGAGCTTGATACAGGGCATGGATCCAGCCAATGAGAGAGAAGCAAATTGCATACAACAAAGCTGGAGGTTTAAGAACCCTTAAATCTAAAGCCCAGACAGCGACCGAATGTGAAGGTACAGGATTTGTTGTTTGGCCTGCTCAATTTTGGTTTTGTTTTAGTTCAGTATTTCCTTACTATTCCTCACTTCCCCCTTTAGGAATGGGGATGTGTATTTTATTCCATTGTATGTTGCAAATACACAATTTCCTTTTCACTGTACAGGGGGTCATAGTAAAGAAACTGCCTTGCATCTCAGCAGGTATTTTGGGCAGAGAAGCAGTGCTGAGACTGTCTTAGACCATGGGGACTTTTTAAGTTGGGCTGAATACATTTTTCATTATGATGTGGCCACGAGCCTATAGGGGTCTGGGAGTGAAATGAGATGGTTTGGATGAGAAACGCCCCCCCATAAGTGCATGTGTCTAGACTCTTGGTCCCCTTGAGTGGCGCTGTTTGTGTTGGTTATGGAGCCTTGCTATAGGGCAGCGCATCATAGAGGGGAGGCATGGCCTCACAGTATTTCCCACTTACTGTCTGTTGTGGCTCCCTGTGTGTTGAGAACATGATCCTTTCAGTTTCCTGCTGCTAAGCCTCCCGCCCACCAGGAATGCTCCCTCTGTGAACCACAAGCCAAAGTAAACTTTTGCCCCACAACACACTTGGCTAGGATCTTTTATAACAGCAACAGAAAAGTAACCAACACTGGGTGTGTAGGACAAATAGCAGGAACAAACACAGGTTTTGGCCTTTTGCTCAAGGTCAGAAATCACACAAAACACTACATTTAAAATTCTACTTATCAGAAAAATTTTTTGCAATTTGTGCCACTGGAAGCCAAAGGCATGGGGGTGAGCTAAGTTATAGACAATCCCAAGTCTATTGGATGACGATTCTAGTCTCTCTCCGAGATGCAGGGAGCACTTTAAGATGCAATGTTATACTGTTCTTCAGTGGTTTTGAGATATAACAAATGGAGAGTTCTTCCTCCCTGGAGGAGTGATTCTGCGACCACAGAAGTAAAAAGCAAGGATGCATCTGTGGCTTGGTGACTGAGAAGAGGAAAATTAAGATGCTGCCATCAAAGTCTGATTGAGAGATTCTGAGGAATTCAACTTGGCTTCTGAGTGGCAAGGTACTATTCAGTGTGACTCTACATGCCATACTACAGCTTCCGCAGCTGCTGCTTCTCCTTCTCCTCCTCTTGCTGTAGGAAATCCTATAGCCAGTAGTTATCCACCCACTGGGGCTTGGCCTCTTATACTATTTATGCCCATGTAAAGCGTGTGGCCGGCCTCTTTTCCAGCTGCTGATTCGGTTTCTGTGTTCCAGCACCTCTGCTGGATTCTGATTTGTGAGTCTATCCCTAAATAAATAACAGTCTATTATTCTCAATTCTGAGCTAGTGTGGGATTTCTATTAAGCGTCCTTCATCTGGCGCCCACAAGGATTCAGACTCCACACCTACCAGGTGGACGGTCTAAAGGCCTAGCCAGTCCAGGGCCCAGAAATTCTCCCAACCCTGCCCTGTTGGCTTGCTTTTACCCAAGAGGTTTTTTTGTAGAACCCTCGCCATAGCGGAGCTTACTGCCTGAGATAACTGGGAAATTTCCCAAGCCCATGCACAACTGCCACATTCCCTGGTGTGGTTCTTTGCTGCGAGGCGACTTCTGCAGCTTCCGGTTTCTGCTCCCTGCCCATGAGTTTTGGGTTTCTTGCTCCGTGTATGGAATTGATTTAATTGCTTTTAATTTGTCAAGCAAAACATATTTCTCAGTATTTAACCAGTACCAAGGTGGGGCAAACTAAAGCGGCTCACTCCCTGCAACATCCTCTTCCTCTTCTTCTTCATTATCTGTTTTTATTTTGTTTTGTTTCTTTGGTTTTTATTGAGGGGGTTGTAAGGACAGGGGGTGGATGTGAGGAGATGAGGAGATAAGTTCTATCAGAATGTATGGTGTGAAATCCACAAAGAAACAATAAAAGTAAAACAAAACAAAACCAAAAACCCTGAGACTAAAGTTTCAAGTAATCAGATATACCTCAACCAGAGCCCTAACCTCCTCATTGCTACTCCTGAGACACTGAGTGAGCTCCCTGTTTTCTGAATTCATTGTTATTATGGAACAATACAAGGTATTCATAAGGCAGCTGTAAAAATGGGCAAAATGTAAAGGAATTTGTGCTTTCCCTGACATATTCAAAATTCAGTGGTATCATTAAAACCCAGAACTCTCTGCACACAGAGTGACTTTTAACTTTTTTTAATGACAAAGTCTGACTTTGTAGCCAAGACTGGCCTTGCATACATCTTGTGGCCAACCCTAACCTCAAACTCAGGATCCTTGTGCCCTCGGCTTTACTGCTGGTATTGCAGACAGGTGTTCCCACAACTGTTTTATTGCTCATTTTAGAGCTCATAAAGCCTAGTCTCTTCTTCAGCTCCTCCCCAAAGCTCAAGTTTACAAAGTAGGAAATTGCTTTATTGATTATTGGGAGTACAGATTGAGTCTCCCTAATCTCAAAATCTGATATGCAAAGCACTGCAAAATGTGAAATTCTTTGAGTTCTGCATGTAATGCAGCAAAGCCAAAATGCAGGCTAGGAACAGGAGAAATAGTTAAGTGGGTAGAGCACTTGCGTAAGAAACTGTTTCTGGATTCCAGCACTCACAAAAAAAAAAAAAAAAAAAAAAAAAAAAAAAAAAAAAAAAAAAAAACTGAGGGTGAGTAACCAAACCTGGAACTCTACCACTTGGGGAAGGCAGTGGTGACAGGGATATTACTGGGTCTTGCTGGCAACCAGCCTAGCTTCAGGTACAGTGAGAGACCCTGTCTTAAGGCAAGAAAGTGTAAAGTTATAGAGCAGGGAACCCAATGTCTTCCTCTGGCCTCTCTAGGTTCAGGTACCCATATATGTGAATACCACACACACACTGTTATTCTTTCGGTCCCGCCCTAGCCACGCCCACTCCTTTTTTACCTCTGACCCCCGCCACCATCTTTATCTCTCTCGCGTTCTCTCCCAGTGTACACACGGGGCTTTTCTCTGTGTCTATGTGTCTGTTACCCTCTGCTACCGCCCGCGCGGCGCGTGCCCTCCCGCTGGTGGGAAACTGTAGCCGCTTGTCGCATGGCGGGCTCCGCCAGCCCACCTGGGGATCTTGCAGGTACGGCATCTCTGCCCGGCTAGCAGCTGCGCCGCGAACATCTTAGAAACATCTTAGGACTATCTCCATCCATCCCCAGATGAAGGTTCTATGGTGATATGCAAGATATTCGTCAGCATTGCTATAGGATAGGGTCATTTCAGGTTCCCGATCCTCAGCTGCCCAAGGAACTAACTGGGGACCTCGCCTTGGGTTCCTGGGAGCCACTCTAGGTTCAAGTCTCTTGCCAACCCTAAGGTGGCTCCCTTAACTAAGAATTGTGCTTCCGTGCTCCCCTATCCAACCTTCCTTTATCCCAATCAACCTGTTTCCCCAAGTTTCCCTCATCCTCCCCTTCTCCCTTTTCTCTCCCCATCCCCCGATAATCCCATCCCACCCCACCCCCCGATGGAGAAAGTCACAGAGACCCACACTGGAGCACCGGACTGAGCTCCCAAGTTCCCATCGAGGAGTGGAAGGAGGGAGAACATGAGCAAGGAAGTCAGGACCACGAGGGGTGCACCCAACCACTGAGACAGTGTGGCTGATCTATTGGGAGCTCACCAAGGCCAGATGGAATGAGACGGAAGAAGCATGGGATAAAACCGGACTCTCTGATCATGGCGAACAATGGGGGCTGATGAGAAGCCAAGGACAATGGCCCTGGGTTTTGATCCTACTTCAAGTTCTGGCTTTGTGGGAGCCTAGCCAGTTTGGATGTCCACCTTCCTAGACATGGACGAAGGGGGGAGCACCTTGGACTTTCCACAGGGCAGGGAACCCTGACTAATCTTTGGACTGGAGAGGGAGGGGGAGAGGAGTGGGGGGAGGGGGAGAAGGGTGGAAGGAGGGGGAGGGAAATGGGAGGAGGGGAGGAGGGGGAAACGTTTTTTTTTTTCTCAATAAAAAATTAATAAAAAAAAAAAAGAAACATCTTAGGAATAAGACACACACACACACACACACACATCTTTCCACCCCCACACAAAGCCATGAACTACTATATGAAATTACCTTCAGGTTATGTGTATAAGACACACATGATATATATAAATGAATTTCCCATTTAGACTAGAGTCTCATCCACAAGATACCTCATAATGTATAAACATACACTCTAAAATCTGAATATAACTTAAGAGACCCTCATCATGTACACATGAACACAGATATGCATTCTTATCAACCCATGTTTTCAGAAGATCTATTTCTGAAACATTTTTGGCTTCCTAAGACCACCAGCCAGGAGTTCAGTAGCAATATGGTCACACTAGAAACACTGTCACATGTGAACAAAGGCACAGTTTGCCTATGCTCTGGAAGGTGCTCTCCTAGGACCCCACCAACCTAAGTTCCTGGGCACTGCTGCAGTGTGTGGCCTGCATACATACGTATGTGCAGAAGTCGGACAAGGCATGACTCGTTACTGAAAACTCATAGTCCACGTGTTCAAGAAGCCAAATGAGGATCATTTGTTTTTGTTTCTTTTTTCTTTTTTATATATAATGATATTCTAGGTTACTCTTTATATTAACACAGTGCCTTTTTGCTTTAAGTAGAACTTGAGACATTGGATTTCTCCAAATATTCACCCATAAACTATGAGCACTTTTTATTGGGGTAGACTTAATTAAGGCAAAAGTGGTTTGCACATAATCTCAACCTATGCTTGTCCTTGAGAGAATTTGGATAAATTCAAGCCACATTTTCTTGCCTCTGAAGCTTCAGCATGTAATTTTGCGAGAGAGAGAGAGAGAGAGAGAGAGAGAGAGAGAGAGAGACAGACAGAGAGAGAGAGAGAGAGAGAGAGAGAAGAAAGGTCTGGTGTTTGTATATTGTTGAGAAAGAAGGATGTGGTAACGTTTGAAAGAAGCAGAGAGACGGACCATGATGTTTTAGCCACACATTGGGGTGACATCTATTGGGTTCCAGCCTTGATAGGGTTCACACGTTAATGTGTGTGGGCATGTGGATTAGAAAAATTAGATAGGAGGAACAGAGATACGAAAGAAATACAGAGACATAGGATAGAACTGGGAGGAGTATTCAGTACTAATGCTGAATATGCCTGTTTTTATTTTCCTTATGCTTATATACCCCAATACAAAAAGGGGAGAAGAGGCAAAAGACTGCTTTTAAATGACACAAAGGACAAACAGAACAATTGCTTGCTTCAGTACTTGAAATATCAAGCAAATATATTCTTTAATTAAGTGCCAGGCCTTCTTAGCCATATTCCCCAGGGAAAGGTGAGTGTGCTATCTGCCCATTCTGCAGCCCCACGATGCAAGAAAATCAGATCTGCAGCCCCACATGCAGGACAGTCAGACATGATAGAGAGTTAAGTCAAAGCAGGAACTTAGTTTATTACTGTGAACATCACCTTATATAGGTTAAGTGACATTGTGTGATGTGGGGGTACTTTCACCAATGAAAGACAGCCAAGCTCTCCCTCTGGCTGGAGGGGCATCTACCTAGATTTTGCTATCTCATCCTCGCTGAGTAGCTTTGAAACTGTCCTTCAAACTCCAGCCAGGCTTTCCTCTGTCCTACAGGCCTCCAGGTATAGGCCCTGAGATAATATTGACCCAATAGTTAAATATTCTGTTGTTTAGGCAGGACATGCCACAATCACACCTTAGACCAAGCATTCTGTAGGCAGTCACGCCCTGGGTCAAACCTCCTGTCTTATCCTTGAAGGAGCAGGAATAAGCTTGAATTCTCTGACCTTTGGTCAAGGTGGAGTGGATCCACCTCTATGGGCATTCTTAATATCCAAAACACCAAGTAACCATACCCTAGGTCAGGATATCTTGTTGGTAGCTACTCCTTAAGTCAGACTTCTTGTCAACAGCTTTGAAAGAGCAAGAGTAAGCTTAAGCTCTCTGACCTTTGGACAAGGTGAAGAGGACCCACTTTTGTGGGCCCCCACAACATGAGTCCTGCTGTACAAAACAGTCGTGACCCAAGAGAAAGAAAATGACATCCTTGAAGAAAGGTGGTCCAGGAACAAGAGTGGCAACTAGGAACAATTTAGAAGTGACACTGAGAGAAAACTGGCCTAGGAAGAGTGATGTTGAGCACCGTTCCAAGCTCCCATGAACTCATCCACAGTGCTACAGCAGGACCATACTCATATGCTAGAGTCCAGGCTTCACAGTTCACGGCAGGTAGACTGTGGTCTCTGAAGTGCTGAGCTTAGCTATTTCATCTTCCTCTCTGACTTTTCCCCAGCTTCCTCTTTCTTAGTGGGAGGAAAACCAAACCTTCATCATGGCCTCTAAAGCCCATGTGCTATGTCACTTCCTACTGTTCCACCCTCCCCTCTTCACTGATCCTTGCAGCCAAAGATCCTTCCCACGGATCCATCTTTGGGTAAGTCTTCCACCATGCATTATTGCAAGATGCATACAAGGCTTTTGCTTGTATCAGAAAGATTTTTCCCTCTACTTCTCTTAGCTGAGTAGCTGGTGAATGTTCCTGTCTAGACTGTAGGCCAGGAACGATTCTGTAAAGGAGGGACCCCTGTCTCCCTAGAGTTGTTCCCTAAATTAGATGTTCACAAAACATTCTGTTCCTTGGCTTCTTTCAGCTAAACTTCAGGGAGTGCCCACCAAGGGACATAGTGGCTATTACACCATCGCATTTCTTGACAGCAGAATGGACTAATTGTGAAGGGAGAATAAGAAATTTGTTCCCACGAATTTGTATCGGATTTGATATCCATTCTGTCATTAGTATGAATTTTGGGGAAAACAGTTGCTTGCTCTATTTAAGAGCTCCCATTTGTCTCTTCAGCATTAACCTTGTTTTCAGAATGATTATTATTGTGTTGGGACATCAATCCTACATCCACCCTTGTCTTTATTCCATGGAGTCTAAGTTGTTTTAAAAATGAAATCAGAAAGTAAATGCTCCAATTTTGTGGCTTGGTTCACTTTTCAGATTCTCTCATCTCGCCTTGATTCTGAACATTGTAAATGGTTTGAAAAAAAAGCATATGTTTTTGAATTTATATTGCTCTTACCATCTGCAGAGTTGTAAGATCTTAAAAAAATATTAACCCATATATTAATATTTACAAGTAGCTTTTTGGAATTGGAATACAAAAATATGTGCATTTGAAGGCCCATTAAGACAAAGACGCTACAGTGAGTTCACAGGACAGCAACATGAGCGTCCCCCAAACAACCAAAAGTTTTGATTAAACCCTTTGATTGGCTAAGATGAATTTCTACAGGAAACTCTGCTGTTCTAAATGGAACAGCAGCACCTGTTTGGCAGATACATGGATTTTGGAAAGGTCTTCTTTTAAAATCCTGAGGCTTTGAAACACTTGCAAATGGAGACACAAACCTGGCTGTCTGTGACTGCCTCAGAGAGTCAGCTGCAAATCTAGGGGAGCCTCTCCCCAGATAAGCACCTAGGATACTTAGATCTCCCCACAGCCTCAAGTCTGTGCTGTGCCCCGTGGAGTCTGACATGCTGTAATTTTTCTTTTCACTTCAAAAATATTCTCTAATTTCTAGTGGAATATTTTCTTTGACCCGCGGGTTCTTTCAAGATGGAATATTTGGTTTGCAAACATTTGCGCGTTTTCTAGTTACTGTTTGAAATCGATTTCACCTTGAGTTCACCTGTGATAAGAGAATGCCTCTCTGCTGGGTGCCAATCCTTTCCAGTGTTTGGAGATGGCAAGAAGTGTTCATATACAAAGACTGGCATTACTTTATAACTGAGACAGTGTCCTCATATATCGTGGAGGCTGGCTTCCAGCCCCCTCCTTCTGTATCCCTGGTTGGCCTTGCACTTGTAATTCTCTTGTCTCAGCCTCCCAGTTGTGGGATTACAGGAGTTTGTTAAACTTAACAATCTTTGTAAATGTTCCATCGGAAAATGCTTATTATTTACATGTGTGCATTCACATGTCAGTTAGATCAAGTTCATCAACTGAATTAGTCGATTAGCTAATAAGTGATTGATATTGTCAGATCCACCCATGCTCCTGCAAGTAACCTCACTTCAATAATTGATTCACTAGGCTGGGCTTGGATGGTTTTTTTTTTTTTTTAAATCTCTTGTAGCCTCTTCTTTATGGAACAAACAGAAATAGACTCCTCTGGAAAAGTCACAGAACAGAATGCTAAATATTAAGAAAGATTCTGCCCTATACATGGGAGACCAAGGCAGCATTCAGTTCCACTTAGGTTACAGAATGAGGCTTTGTCATATATATATATATATATATATATATATATATATATATATATATATATATATATATATATATTACCAAAAGCAAAACTTAAGAGAGTAAGCATGGTTTTAGGAAAAGTTGTTATTTTAATTATCAAAACATGTATCCTGTAATTACCATTCCTTTTTTATTATTGATTTTTGCTGAGCTCTACATTTTTCTCTGCTCCCCTCTCTGCCTCTCACCTTCCCTTCAGCCCTCTCCCAAAGTCCCCATGATTCTAATTTACTCAGGAGATTTTGTCTTTTTTTACTTCCCATGTAGATTAGATCTATATAAGTCTCTCTTAGAGTTCTTATTGTTGTCTAGGTTCTTTGGGATTGTGGTTTGTAGGCTGGTTTTCTTTGCTTTATGTTAAAAAAAACCGCTTATGAGTGAGTACATATGATAATTGTCTTTCTGGGTCTGGGTTGCCTCACTCAATATGATGTTTTTCTAGCTCCATCCATTTGCCTGCAAATTTCAAGATGTCGTTATTTTTTCTGCTGTGTAGTACTCCATTGTGTAAATGTACCACATTTTCCTTATCCATTCTTCAGTTGAGGGGCATTTAGGTTGTTTCCAGGTTCTGGCTATGACAAACAATGCTTCTGTGAACATAGTTGAGCACATGTCCTTGTGGCACGATTGAGCATCTTTTGGATATATTATCCAAAAGTGGTATTACTGGGTCTTGAGGAAGGTTTTTCCTAATTTTCTGAGAAATCGCCACACTGACATCCAAAGGGGCTGTACCAGCTTGTATTCCCACCAGCAATGCAGAAGTGTTCCCTTTACCCCACATTCTCTCCAGCGTAAGTTGCCATCAGTGTGTTTGATCTTGGCCATTCTCACAGGTGTAAGATGGAATCTCAGAGTTGTTTTGATTTGCAATACACATTCCCTTTTTGAAAAAGATTTACTTTTATTTATGTGTATGTGTATGTTCTGTGTGAGTGTGTATCACTTGTGTGTGGATGCCTATAGAGGACAGCAAAGGGCTTCAGATCCTTTGGAACTGGGGTTATAGGCAGTTGTGAGCATTTTGACACAGGTGCTGGAATCAGAACTCGAGTCCTCTGGCAGAACAGCAAGTACTCTCAACTGCTAAGCCATTCCTTCAGCCCCTGCATAGTGCTCCCCATCGTCTCCTGGTTTAACAAAGCAACACTGTTTTTTTTCTGTCTTGCTTCTTGGCGAGAGGATCATTCAGCCCTCTAACCAGCATATAGTTTGTCCAATCTATTCTTACAGTCTTTGCCTTTTTGGTGTGCTCATGTTAGATGTAGTAGGTATATTTTGGCTTTGTTATTGCTGCACCATGATAATCAGTTGTAGATTTATTATTTCTCTTTGTGTTTTTTGATTGTTTTCTATTTCTTTCACTCTATTGATTAAATCATACACACTTTCATTATCTATTTAATAATTGCACTAGAATTATAGGAGCCATCCTTGACTTTTGTGAGTCATCTCTTAGAGCTTTAAAATTTCTCAAGTGTGCAAGGATAAGAAGATTCCACTCACTCTTTTTTTTTTCACTCTGGATGTGCATTTTAATTCTCTATTTATTTTAAGTCCAAAATGTCATTTTTATTATGTTATAAAGTCGAGGTTAGCTTTTATTTGCCTCACATATTTACCATTTCAAGATTCTTTATTTCCTCAAATTTCATAGCTCTGACTGTAACTAAGATCTTCCTTAGACTTTCTCCATCTTCCTATGGTATAAGACATTTTGATAAAAAATACATTTATACTTTTTACTTTTGCGCTTCCAAATCTTTTTTATTTTAAGGTAAGTATATATTTACAAGAAGTTACAAAAAAAGATAGTGTATACCTTTTTTTTTTCAGTTTGCCCTAGTAATTACAATCACACATTGTGTAATCCTGTAAGAATTCTAAAACAGTTCCCCAAGATCCCTGCACCAGGAGCATTCAGTCAATGGGAGCTTGAGTTCTCCTAGGAAGGAACTCTGCAGATATCATCAAGGTCATGCATGGAGCTGAAAATAGGAAAAAGGTCTTAGATTGTCCACGTGGACTTAATCTAATCACTAGCACTCTCAAAAACAAAGACCCATCTCCAATGAGAAGCAGATAAGCTGTATAAGAGGACCAGCAGAGACGACATCATGGGGCTTACGCTGGTACATTTCTCTGGCTGCAGGACATATGTAATGTAAAACAGAAGTTTTTTTAATCTGTCATAAGTGAAGGAAATAAGGCAGCCCATGATTAAAGTTTGTCTTGAATTCAGTTGTCAAGGTAATAAAGTTATTGCTCTCACTTAATATTTACAGTAGAACCTCATTGTCCTATAGCTAATAATGGGGCACTAAGAAGGTGGAAAGATACGCCCTTATCACCTCATTCTCAGAAGAGTCCTCTTGGCAATGGATCCTCAGTACTGGGTTGCATGGTTTTAGGTATTTCTATTGGATTTTCAGGTAGCTATGTTTCTGGAATAATAGAGTCCATAGTCTTGATATTTCTGAAATAATCAAGTCATCTAGGATTCACTCAGATAAAGGAAACTCATAATTTCTTCGTGGATTTTTCTTTGAAGAAAACCCAAAAGCTCAGTAAAAAAAAAAAAAAAAAAAAACCAGTAGCCTCAACTCCAGCTAGTACCTACCAGCTTCTCCCTTCGCCATGCTCCTCTTAGAGCCGCTGCCATATGGTGTCACAGTTGGCCAAAAAGTGAGTCACTTGCTGTTGTTAAATAGTCACAGATTGGTCATTTGAAATATGGGCTTTGGAAATGGACAGAGTTTGTCTAGCTTCTGAGCTCTGCTTGACTTAGCCATTTGTTTGATCTTTCAAAATCCATTTCTCCATTTCAAATGTATTACTATATGCAAACAGACATTGTGAAAATTAAATTAGAGCATGAAAACATTGCATTTAGCAAACTATGTGATCTACCACACTTTATCATCACATTACTATAAGGAAAGAAACACTGGTCTCACATAGAATATGTCTTTATTCAGTACTCCCCGAATGTCACATAACGATAAATAAAACGTAAACTGATTTCTGTGAATTTTTATTGAGACACAACCACCTTTCTTATGAGACTTACATGCTAATGCTAAGTCATTCTAACATGCAATTCTAGAAAGACAGACATATTAAAATAGGCATGATGGTAAACACACCTGTCATCACAGAATTTGGGAAGTAGAGACAAAAGGATATCAGAAATTCAAGGTCACTCTCAACTACGTAGTAAATTTGAGGCCAACCAACCTCAAAAACATAACAAGTACACTAAACCTGAACAAACACAGCAGACATATCACAGTAGTTTGAATGCTAGGTCGGAGGTTTATCCATAGGATTTAGCAGGCTGATGCAGGATGATCTTGAGGTTGAGCCAAACCTGGGCCCTGGAGTTCTTTCAAATACATCCCGAGTTAAACAGAGAGACCCTGTTTCAGAAACAATAACAACAACAGCAACTGAAACCAAACCAAACAAACCTTGCACAGAAACAGAACCATAAAAATCAAATTAAATGCCCGAAGTGGGGGCCTGAGTTTGAATCTTTTCACCCACTGCTGTCTGTACAACTCCAGGATAGCAACTTCCCCTCACTCTCTACGGTGCAGCCCTGACATGTGTGCAGCGGTGCTAGTATCAAAATCACCTCTTAGGACTGCTGAGCACACTAGAAAAGTCAGTAGAGATAAGTGCAGGAAAGGGATACAGGATCCACCGAGTCGCCATGGATGCCTTTGTTCTCGTCCATCCATTTGAGATGGGATGTGGGGCTGTTTTCAGTGCTGCCTAGCATTCCTCAGAGTTTGAGGAAAAAACTTCCAAAAAGAAGATGGATGCTGACTCAGTGTGTAACATGTGATTATTGCTTAGTAATGTCTTGAGTTAAGAAATAAAGACTGGACCCTTCCTGGTCCCCACCTCTGTCCGTTCTGGCTCTTTCATCCTATTTTACAAAAGAATCTACCTTAGACCTTGGAAGGAAAAGGGCCTTTCAACTTTTGGAGAAAACAGAACACATTCTACATTAAAAAAACACCAGTAGGAACAAAACCCCATGCCAGTGGGGGGAGGGAGAAAGGAGTGGGGGGATTGGGGGAGGAGTGGGACGAGGGGGAGGGAAATGGGAGGCTGGGAGGAGGCGAAAAAATTTTTTTTTCAATAAAATAAAAAAAAAATTAGTAAAAAAAAAAACACCAGTGACTCCCTATAGCCAAATATTTTTACACGTTGTTAATCTGTTCCAATTGATTTTCGAATGGACTATCAAAGAGATATTTAAATACTAGTCTTTTCTCCTAGTTAAAGACATGCAATCCATTAAAAAAATCTATTTTATCGAAGCAGACGCTCATACAACAAAGGTGAAGTTAAGTGGCTTGGAAAAGTACGCGCATTTTTATAGCCAGCACTGATCAATACATAGAGCATTTCCACCATTCCAAAACGTGCTAACCTCTTTTCCATTTGACAGCTGCACGCTCGCCCTGGCTCCTTGCCCCACCCATTTGCTTTCTCTCGATGCAGGTCTTATTTTCCTTCCTAAACATTCATGTAAATACTGTATCACTTACACCCTTTGTGTCTGGCTGATTTTACAAAGTATGTCAGTGTATGTACAATGTGCGCTGTCACTGTATATTCAGAGATTTTGTTTCTTTTCTCACTTTTCTCTTTTATCCAGCAGTATTCTATTTTTACCACAAATTGTTTAGCCATCCACCTGTTGAAGATCAGTAGCATGGGTTGGGGCCACTATGAACAAAGCTGCTAGAAGCATTTATAGCCAAATCCCGGGCTGGGACACATGACCGCACTGACTCACTAAGAGCGGGGATGTGCGTAGCATCATTAACACCCCCTGCTGTGGCTCGAGGAGCTTTGTTTCTGTTTCTAAGCTGCCTTATGCTCTCAGTATCTGGAATATGGCTCTGTGTCATTTGTTTGGCCACTGTGTTACCAAGTTACCCAGGACACATGGGATGCCGAAATATTTCAGGTGGCTGTTTTTAGCTCTTTCTACATTTCTCTTTATTTTCTGCCCGTGAAATTAGTCGTGACCCAGAGGGGACAGAAATGCAGAGGATACGCAGAATTTCTTTGAAGATCTGACTTAATATCTTCCATGGGAAGATTTCGTCTCTTCTTTTGGTCTGTATTCAGATTTAGTCCCTTTACAAGCTCTTTCTTACTGACCTCCTGGGGTTTTCGTAGCCATTAGTCTTAGTGCTGAAGTTACTGGGAGAGGAGCCAAGAAGCAGCTGCAACGGCCTGGAGACACACATTTAAACCTCCTCAGATTTTACCTTGACCCCTGAAATTGTGATCTCGGTCTATCATTTCCATAACAGATGAGGCCTGTCCTTGCTCTCTAGATGGGGAAATTTCAACCTTTTCTGACACTGGGGCTTTCCCTTCATGTGTGTGTGTGTGTGTGTGTGTGTGTGTGTGAGTGAATGTGTGTGTATACTTTGCAAATCATTCGAATTTTTTTTACTTAAGCCCCACATGATGATAGCTCTGAACTGCCTTCATCCCCAGTTAGCTAAGCCCAAACAACAGTGTGTTGTTAGAAACTGCCCAGACCAGACTTTCAATAAGACAAATGCCAAGAACCAAAGATAAGTAGATATGGCAGCATCCAGACCTTGGGCTGTTCTTGGCAAGGACAATTCTGAACATTCAAGAAGTGCAGTGGTTTGGGAGCCCCTCAGCGCATTCTCACAATATTCCATGACGGAAGGCCACATAAGACACCTAACCAAACTGTTTTCTAGAAGAGGAACTCAGGGCCTACTTGATGTGAGACTCAAATAAATATTATGGAACCACTTTAGGAGGAAGGAATTCCTTTCAATTTAAGTTTCTTTTTTAATGGAATTCACTGAAGCTCTTCAAAAATTCCCATAAAATGTCCAGGAAAAAAAAAAGCATGACGTCTTGCGGGATTAAATCATCTTTTAAAGAGGGATGGCCACCTTCTCTCTCTCTTTAGCCGCGTAAGAGGAAAAATGTTCTGCTGTAAATTCCGATGTAATCTTCACTGTGGACTTTGATCTGCGGGAGGAGAGTGGAGTGTCTTTCTGAAGAGTTCAAGCTGCCATGAAGCTGCTGGAGCACACAAGGAACTGGGAACGCAAGGTTCTCACAGGGTGCAGAGAGAGGCGAAGGCGCTGGCTTGATGCACGCCACAAGTCTGTCACAGGTGCGGAGCGTGTTCAGTCAGCCCGGAGTTGTGTTCGCTTTATGCCAGAATAGGAGTTGCTTCCTGTTGTGCGTAGGCAGCCTGAGGGGATTTCTACGTGATGTTGGGAAATCCTGATGTCTCTTGTTGTTACAGTTGGACCCCTTTCAATAATGTCTAGAGAGGGTAGAAGGTGGGAAGGAAACCACACCTTGAGTCACAGCACCGTTCCAGGGTGTTGAGACTTACTGGCCACCAACCTAACTTCAGGCCCAGTGAAAGAGCCTGTCTCAAGGGTGGCAGGCAGAGAGAGCTGGAGCAGAACACCCAATGTCTTTGTCTGGCCTCCACATGCACATGGATGCCCATGTCTGTACACATGACACAATCATACCCCCATTCAGATCATTCCTGCTCCGAGTTCTGAGAATACAGATGTGTGTATAAATGGGTAGGTAGACAATTTCTGTCCCTAAGTGAGCATCTAAGTAGTTTCCCTCATTGCTTCTGAATGGTTATTTCCCTGGTGTAGGTAATTCTTTATGTGTTTGTACTAGTTAATACTTAGTCCGTGATCCAAGGGGCCGGTCTTCCAGATACCTGGAGGTCTCTCTGTGCGCAGGGTTTTCTGCTCCAGGATCCAGGACTATCAATTACAGTGCTTAGGTCTCTCTTCATTTTCATTTCTATCATACAAGCTCAGCATGACTATTAGGGACTCTTTCTGTCTACTGGAGCCTGGCAACTCCACATAGTAAGTTAGGGAGATCAAGGGCTCTGCTTGCAAGCTTCTCCTTTGAGGGTGATTATGTGCCAAAACCCAGTGTATTTCTCTTTCCTTTGTGTACGTTTAGTTGCTTATGGTTGGCACTTAAGTCCCTGCTCTTCATCTTGCCTAGATGTATATAGCAAATATATTGATTTTTATTGTATATTTTTTTTCTGTTCACAAGTGGCATCAATCTAGCATGTGTCTCTGGATGTACTAACTTGAAATCATTGCCTTTGGACTAATTGGTGAGTATTCTAAGTGAAGTTGTACTGCTTTGGAGGAACGGGAAAGTCTTCATGAAATTGACCTGCGATGTACATTTTCTATATGAAGAGCAGACAGTCCCATTCTTTGTCTTTTCCTCAGCCTTTTCTAAGCATTCACTTGTTACTCTTGGGAAAGCCCCAAACTCCAAGCTAAGATAGATGAATCATTTTTACTACTGCGCTGCCCATTCGTCATCATTTTAAATCAAGGTTGTGAAGACCATGCAATTCTGGCTTGCCAAGTGATAATGTCTGCCAGAGCCTGCGCCCTCCAGGGAACATCAGCACTGGGCACAACACAGCCGCCAACACCTTCATCTGCATTACTAAATTCTCTTGCTCACACCTCCCAGGCCTGACAGCCAGCCCTGAGATGCCATCAGACCTTAAACAGGCCTCACTGGGAGCAGACTGCTGCATGCAGCTTGCAAGTGTTGCGCGCGACACAGGCTCACAAGGTCCTTGAGCGAGATGGATCAGCAAGCTGATGATTTTGTATATTCCTTTCTCTGGGGTTGAGCGGCTGTCCTCTCCCCACTTCAACAGCCTGCGCTTTCTCCTGCTACTTGTCTGTCACAGTTTTTAACTTAGCTAATTACAGAAAACAGGTACAAATTTGTTGTGGGGAAAAAAAAAACAAAACTCCTGTTTGCATGTTACCTGGGCAACCGATTTCTTTTGCTACGAGACAGTTGACTGTGTCAAATTAAAGGGAACAGTTCTTAAGGTGTTAAGAGGCAGCCTGAAATCTTATTCACATCCCACGTCGCAGCAAAGGCTGCCAGCGCCAGCGCAGCTGTGGGTGGGGGCAATCTCAGTTCTACCCTCAGCCGTTAACGTATGATCTGATTCCTCGCACGCATTTCCTTTCTGGATCAAATTTGAAATTAATTAGCACTTATTGTGGGCTTATTATGTGCTTAGCACCAAGTCAGTCGTCTCAAAAGTTCTTTATATCTCATTAAGCCGCAAAGGCAACGCTGAAGTAAATATTTAATCCTCACTTTGCAGATAAGCAAACTGGCACTGTCAGAGGCTAAGTGACTGTTGACGTCCTCCTGGTAAGTCGCAGGGACAAGATTCTAACGTCTATCTCGTTTTCCCCCCGCTACACACAGTTTGGGAGCAAACGTAATTAACGCTAAGATCCCAGGGCTGTGTGTATTAAGCTGCCCACTTACGCTCAGCAGGTCTATTACAAGATCATTATATTTCTAAAGTACGGGATTATATACACAGTTTGCAATCAGATGCACAGAGAGATCAAAATACGCCTCTGTCCTGCTTTGATCTGAGCACAGGAAAGGCCCTCTCTGACTCCACGGAGCAGATCATGAGCCATAGTTATTGGAGCTGAGTTCCGGGAGGGAGGTGATATCTGCCAACTTATTAAAGTCTCGGAATGTGAAGATACTACTGTTGATGCAATATGAGATGTTTTACATTGAAAGAATAGTTTGATATAAGTAAACTTAGTATAATGGGTATTTATACTGCTCACAAATATGATCAGCTTCTTCACTTAGTGTATGCTGTTTTTATGAAGAAATGCCTGTGCTATTTTAACCTTATCAAGATCCAAATGTCAGTACCCCTCAATTATTTCAAAAAATAGAAACAGAAGGAACATTGCCAAATTTATTTTACGAAGCCACAGTCACCCTGATATCCAAGCCATACAAAAATTCAACAAAAAGAATTACGACCAATTTCCTTCATAAACATTGATGCAAAAATGCTCAATAAAACACTGCCAGACAGAATCCAAGAACATATCAAAAGATCATCCACAATGATCAAGTAGGCTTCATCCCAGAGATGCAGGGATGGTTCAACATATGAAGACATCAGTCAATGTTTTTTAAGTCGCCATATATATAAACTGAAAGAAAAACCACATGATCATCTCATTAGATGCTGAACAAAAAAAACCTTTGACAAAATCCAACACACCTGCATGATACAAGTCTTTGAGAGATTAGGGATAAAAGGTACATGCCTAATCATAACAAAGGCAATATGCGGCAAACTCTAATAGCCAACATCAAATTAATGGAGAAAAACTCAAAGCAATTTCACTAAAATCAGGAACAAGACAAGGCTGTCTACTGCCTCTATAGCTATTCAATATAGTGCTTGAAGTTTTAGCTAGAGCAGTCAGGCAGCAAGGGAGATCAAGGGAATGCAAATAGGAAAGAGGAATTTAAGGTGTCATTGTTTGCAGATGGTATAATAGCATACATAAGGCACTCAAAAAATTCCATGAGAGAACTCCTACAGCTCATAAACACTCTCAGCAAAGAGTCTGCATTCAAGATTAGTAAAAAAAAAAAAATCGGTAGCCCTCCTATATACAAAAAACTCAGGGGAAGAGAAAGAAATTAGGGCAACAATACCCTTAACAATAGCCACAAATAATACAAAATATTTTGGTGTAACTCTAACCGAGTGAAAGCATAGGCAGTAAGATCACCAATTAATAAATGAGACCTCATGAAGATGAAAAGTTTTTGTAAGGCAAAGGACACCATCAATAGGGCAAAACAGCAGCCCACAGATCTTCACCAACCTCACACCCAACAGAGGGCTGAGTTCTAAAACACTTTAGGAACTCAAGAAACTAGGTATCAATAACCCAAAAATCCAATTTTAAAATGGGGGTACAGATCTAAACAGACAATTCTCAACAGAGGAATCTCAGATGGCTGAGAAACAGTTTAAGAAATGTTCAACATCCTTAGCCATCAGGGAAATGCAAGTCAAAACTACTTTGAGATTCCATCTCACACCTGTCAGAATGGTTAAGATTGATAACACAAGTGACACCTCATGCTGGTGTGAAGAAAGGGGACACTCCCCCATTGCTGGTGACAGCGCAAGCTTGTACAGCTACTTTGAAAAGGAATATGGTGGTTTCTCAGAAAATTGGGAATAAAGCTAAGTCAAGATCCAGCTATACCATGCTTGAGCATATAGCCAAAGGATGCTCCATCCTACCACAAGGAAACTTGCTCAACTATGTTCATAGCAGCTTTATTCATAATAGCCAGAAACTAGCGACAACTTAGATGTCTCTCAACCAAATAATAGATAAAGAAAAATGTGGTACATTTATACAATGATTAAAAACAACGACATCGTAAAATTTGCAGGCAAATGGATGGAACTAGAAAAAAATCATCCCGAGAGAGATAACCCAGATCCAGAAAGACAAACATGGTATGTACTCAGTTATGAGTGGACATTAGCCGTTAAGAATAATCTTGCTCCAATCCACAGACCCAGGGAGGGTAAGTAACAAGGAGGGTTTGAGTGGAGGGCACATAGCTCCTCCTGGGAAGGGGAAAGAAAATAGATTTTGTGAGAGGGTGGGTGGTATCTATAACTCTTTGGTCTGTGCTTGGCACCACATTCTTTCTGCTGGGTTGCCTCGTCCAGCTTTTCTATGAGGGTTTGTGCCTAGTCTTACTGTAACTTGTTAAGGTATGTTTGGTTGATATCTCTGGAAGGACTGCCTGTTTTTCAAAGGGAAATGGAGGAGTGGGTCTGGAGTAGAGGGAAGGTACAGGGGAGGAACTATGAGGAGTGGAGGGGAAACTAAAGTCGGGATGTAATGTGTGTGTATACATATGACATAGGTGCATATATTATATATATAATTATATATGACTATATGTGTATATAGATGTATACTTTTCTACTTTCCTTTTCTCCGTCCAATTCCTCTCGTGTTCTTACACCCTTGCTCCTTCTCAAAATCATGGCATTGTCTTTAAAGGATATGTAGGTATATATACATACACACACAACCTGCTGAGTCTGTTTAGTGTTACTTATGTGTGTATGATTTCAGGGCATGCCACTTGATATTGGGTAACAAGTCAGGGGTTCTTCCCTGGGGAAGACTATTTCTCTCAGACTCAGTATTCTCTGGTTGCCTATAGTGCTTTGTCTATGGGTAGAGCCCCATGAAATTTCCCCTTTCCCTCTTAGCACGCCTATTGGTAATGTACTTCTCCAGGTCTTACTTCGGCAGCCAAATTGTTAAGGTATTTTGGGTGGAGCTTTTCTGTCATTTCTGGGAAACACATCATCTGAGCAGGGTTCCTGGTCCTCTAGCTCCTACCATCTTTCAATGTTCCCTGAGTCTTGGGTGCAGGAATTGTACTGTAGATCCATCAGCTGTGTCTGGGATTCCCGCAGTTACCTGTTCTCTGCCTTCTGACCAGCTGTAATTTCTTGTAACGATCTCCAACTGTAGCAAAGGGAAATTTCTTTAACGTGTGCTGAGAGCTATTTGACCTGTGGTTCTAAGAATGAGTGTTCAGAATGCATTTAGGGCCTATACTAGTTTAGTAACTTGGAGCTGGCACATTCTTCTCTAAGATTCACGACCTCTTTGTCCCTGGGTAGTCGGCTCGGTTTCTGCAACAAACCATGATCACCCCCTATTCAGAGTCCCTTAGTCCAGTTAGAGAACTTCAGGTTACAGCTAAGATATGCGAGCCAGTGCTGCATTCTTATGGCTAATGTACCATGCTGGCTGTAATTGTGGTTTGTGGTAGTACATTTTCCTAAAATATTTAGCTTACAGGCATACAGAAAAGAAATTCATTTTAAGACATCATGTACTTGGAAAATAAGACCTACAGGACTCAAGGCAGATACGACTGGAAAGCTCTCTCCCTGAGGACTAACTTTCAGCCATCATAGGCCTCTTCTGAGAGTTGTTCTCCAACTTTACTTGGTTTATTCCCTTGATATTCTAGCAGACCATGTCTACCATTGTAACAATCAGTTTTTCAATTTCTGTTAGTAAAAATAAGGCTGCTATGGTTATTGTGATAGAAGGCTTTGGTGAATACAGTCTGTCTTCTTTGAGGACTAGACCAAGTGATGCCACCCTAGGGACATAACACAAGTTGATACTCAGTTTTGGTAGATACTGATGGATGGCTCGCCAAATCACTAACTCAATTTCCACTCCAATCAACAGTATTTGAGTTTGAATTGCTTTACAGCTCTACTGTCAGCCTGTTCTTTTTTTTATTTTATTTTATTTTTTATTAAAGATTTCTGTCTCTTCCCCACCTCCGCCTCCCCTTTCCCTCCTCCTCCCTCAAACAAGTCCCCCTCCCTCGTAAGCCCAAAGAGCAGTCATGACTTTAAACATGACAGGGGCCTTTCTTAAATGAAAGACCAGCCAATGCATGTTTGAGCCTTCTATTTTACAATGACTGTAAACTTATAAAAAACAATCACGAAATTAGACCAATCTTCACAAACTCAACACTCAGACTCTTGTAATAGCTTTACTTGTCACAGTGTATTTCTTACAACAAAGGCACTAAACTCACACTTGACTAAGTAAACCACACTTCTCATTTCTCAAGCTCCCGCAGTTCTAACCTAATGTCCTGTTTCTCTGAAATCTCACATTTACACTGGGCACTGGCCCCTCCTTAGTTTTCTCTTCGCTGTTGCAAGTTCTCAGACATGCTTTGCTTTGGAGGAACTTGTCTGCTTTGAATAAAGCTCTTACCTTTAGCTCCTTCTCCCAATGTTTTCATAGGGATACAGTTACTAGACTCAAGTCATTCTGCACAACACAAAGTAGGTCAATAAAGCGGCAAGGAACATGTGCCATCATTAGAAAAGCCAACTTGGGAAGAAAGTGGAAGACTCTTGTTCCGAGTCCATCTTGGCAGGCAGCTGATTTCGGAGTGATTTATATAGGTGGTTAATGGGTAGTCTCAGCTCAGGGGGACAGGGAGCTTTCTTAAATGACAGACCCGATGATACACATTTGATCCTTGTCACCTTAGGTTCTGGAAGGCTCAAGGACCAGTGCCATTGTTTCCTCAGGCTGTTCTTCCCACTGATTATGTTGCCCGTGTCCAATTTCTGACATAATATATATAATTGTCAGGCTAAATGGGGCCATTGCCCTAGGGTCCTCTTACTGATTGCCAAGCTCACAGCAATGTGAGAAACCATCTTTTAACACAGGGCTTCAGAACTCGTCTGTTGTTTTCTTCATGATTAGATTGAGGCTGTGGATTTGGGGGGATGAGAAACATAGAACTATTTCCTTTATGTTATTTCAAGGACATACACCATCAACAAGACTTACAGCCACTGATGTTAACAGTGATGACTGGGTTGAAATAGTTTGCCAGATTTCATTGACATAAAGTCCCTCTTGGAGCTATCATTCACTCTCTTTCTGTGCTGTACTCTTTGGAGGGAAATCAGTCCCCATAGCAATACTTAGAGAGAGGAGAGCTAGATTTGATCTCCTTGAGAGTGGTGTGGCCACAGAATTTCTGCATGGAAAACAGTCTCTTATCCATAATTTATTTATTTAGTTACTTACTTATATCAATGTGGATTCATAGATGTATATTTCATTCTTTTAGTTCTATTCCAATTCTCCTTTAGTTCTAATCTACTTTGTTTTGTTGCTCAAATTGTTCGAGGCCAGGTCAATAGCAGCTCATCAAGTTGGCCTGGGTGCCTTTGAGGGATTTGCAATCTCTCTGTCTCTCTGTCTCTCTCTCTCTCTGTGTTTGTGTGTGTGTGTGGTATTTAAAGCCATTCTTTATATTATTTTGTGTGTTTCCTATCTCAGCCTTAGAACAACCATGTGTCTAAGAAGCCCCCATTCTTTTGTCAGTGGTATTAGAAGCCGAGATCTGATTGCTAGATGTGTTCACTGTCACCAGAGCACTGCCAGTCTCTTGATCTTCACTGTTCTCTCAGTGGGAATTTAATTTCTCTTCCCTGATGAGTAACCAAGCTGAACACAATTGTTCTTTAACTTTTTGTCTGGGGTTTACTTTTTATTAAGCATCTGTTGAATTATTTGACCATTTTTGCTGTTTTTCATAATAGTTGAACTGTGAGAATTCCTCCATGTTTTGAATATGATGATGTGAATCCATTAAATAAGCAAACAGATATAAATGAAGAATCTGAAAATACTTTCTTGAAGTCTATGTTGGTATAATTACCTATCTAGTTATCTAGTTAACATAGTGATACTGAGAAACTTGAATGTATATGCAATTAATATAAAACCATTTTGCTGTTTTTGCTTCCTTTTTCTCATTCTTGATTTCTCTTCTATTGCTTTCTTTGAAGATACATGGATATTTTGGGGTTCAATCATCATTTATAGTGCATTTAAGTCTACAGATATTACTTTATATAACTTTTGTAGTAGCTGGTCTAGATATTTCAGAACCAATGCCTAATTTATGATATTTACTTGATAATCAATGTTTAATTAATTCTTTTAAATGAGATATACAAGTATTAACACATTTAACCTACTTCCTTACTAACTATAATTATCTTGGGATTTTATGTCCATACACGTTGACTACTCCTTGAGAGCTGTTGTGTATCTGCAATGGCCGTCCTTTACCTCTGTTTCTACTGTAGTGACTTCCCATAGCTATTCTTTGAGGTTGGCGGGCTCGCACATATTATTTTAGCTTTCCTTCACCTAAGACTACGTGAACTTCCTTCTTATTCCTGAAGGATATTTTGTTTAGGTGCAAAGTTTGTGATTGGCAGTTCTTTTCTTTCAGTTCCTAAAAATGTAGAGCTGCTGTTCAGTTGGCCACAGGTCTCCTTCAAACTGGCTGTCCTCTAAGAGAGTAAGATGTGGTTCTGATTTTTAGATGCTTAATTATGGTATGTTTGGGATGACTGGAATTTATCATACATGTTGTTTTCTTGGCCTCTGGAATCTGGAAGTTTGTGCATTTTCTAAATTAAGGAGTATCAATCATTTTTGCTTCAAATACCTTTTTTTTCCTTATAAAGATTTATCTAGATTTTGATGTTGTTTGTTTGTTTTTATGTGTAGGAGTGATTTGGCTGTATGTCTGTGCACTTTGTATATGTCTGGTGTCCTCAGGGGCTAGAAAAAGGCAGCAGGGCTCTTGAAGCAACAGATAAAGACGACTGAGAACTATCTATCATGTGGGTGCAGGGATCAAAAGTACTTGATCTGCAAAAGTAGCAAGTGCTCGTAAATGTTGAGCCATCTCTCTTTTTCCCACAAATGAGTTTTTTTTCTCCAATTTTTTTTCTACAAGTCTGTCCAGTCTGTCTTTCCTCTCTCATTCACACCGAATAAAGGCAACTGGCCTATTCACATACTCAGTGACCACAGATGTTTCCTTTTCCTTTACTTGATAAATAAACTGAGTTTATCCAGTGAGATTTTTAATTTTTTAAATTTTCCATTTTGTAGCTCTGTAATTTTCATCTGGTTGGCCTTTGAGCATGTGTGTTTATTTTAACCTCTTGATGTGTTTTCATTGTTTCAAAAAATTTCTAACAGCTTTCTGAGGTGTTTTTGGACAGTACCTGTAGCGTCTTCCTTCGATAGCTTCAAATCGGATTTGTTTTTGTCTTGGCATCTGTGGAGTCTTTTCTTACTGTAGAATAAATAACTTTGTTTTGGTGGCGGAGTGTGGGGGGTTGGTTTGATGAGTAGCATTTGATCTCAGACGTTTTTGGATGTTATGAAACTCTGGATTCGACTTTATCTTCTGAAATGTCAGTTTCTCCCATTGAAATATTTCATGTATGGGTGGCTATTTTTGTTACCTACTGTGGGGATGTGGGGCATTGACCTACAATATTTTGTAGTCGAAGGCTGGGAGACTTTGGCTCCTTCTCATCTCCTAGAACCCACATGAGGCAACTCAGAGATGCCTGAACTCCTGCTCCAGGCAGTCTGGCACCATCCTCTGACTTCCACAGACACCACTTGCACGTGCATGGCTTACATTCACACAGACACATACACATAAATAAAAAGCCAATAGTGAAGAAATACAAAAATAAAACGAGACTTGTAACTGTCTTCTTTGCTCAGAAAAAAAAATGTCAATACTAGATTAAACAATTTCGAGTAGTTTTGATAATGCTAACGACAGGATTCTTCTCTTCTGTGAGAGCTTGTCCTTCTGTCTCATATGTTTTAGAATATGTCATATAATAAAATATAAAGTGTTCATATGCATGAGGACACATTACAGAATGTCCTCAGTGAGAGAGCACTGTGGAATCCGCTGGGACCCTGTTCTCAGACGCTTGAAGAACAGACAAAAGGTAGGACTTGACTTCCAACTCCTGATATTTTCCAGTGAACAGTTCCTAGTGACAGAGGTCTCAGCATTCCTTTGGATGAAATTTTTCTTACCTTTCTTTCTTTATTTTTCTTCAAGACTTACTTCCATTTTGAATTTAGGTATTGTGTGTGTGTGCATCTGTTCATGTGAGTGAAGGAGCCCAGAGAATCCGGAAGAGGGGGTTGGATCCCTTGGAGCTGGGCATACAGGCAGTTGTCAGCTACCAGACATGAGTACTGGGAACTAAACTCAGGTCCTCTGTGAGAGCAGTCTGTCCTCTTAGACACCGAGCCATCTCTCCAGCCCTTAGTCTAGACTTTTCAAGATAATTATGTCAGAAAGCTTTCTATTCTTAAAGACTAACAAAACAGTGGGATTTACCCACTAAACCTTTGTTTCTGAGTGATTATCGAATCTTTGGAAAATACATGGTATTTGAAAAGATGAATTACTGTCTTTATCATATGTTTTGCCTTAATCTTCACAATATTTCTCCGAGGCAGGTAAGAGTACCCATTCTTCATTTTAAAATAGAGAATGAGGCCCCCACTTGCTATCAGGAGTGATGTAGCCCAGATAATACTCAGTCCTGGGAGTACTTGGATGCACAGCTGGGATCTTGTAGGAGCCCAGGCTGGTAAGCATCAGAATACTGAGCTTAGCGGGAGAAGCAGCAAGAGTCATGCTGCATTCCGAATACTGGGAAGACTCAGAACATCTTTCATGATAGTGCCTAGATGATGAGTATTCTGCCGGGAAGGAAAGCATGCTTGTCTAGAGAAGGGCCTATGGGTCCTGGTTACTCTTTGCTACTATCCCGTGGTCATAAGCTTTTGTCTTATATGTGTTTGCACACTAATTGTCAGTAATAACAAGGCAAACTCATGTATTCTGGCTCACTCTCTCAGTGTCTCTCCGAGGGCCACTTCTCGGAGCCCCACATCTCTTCCCTAATTGCTGGATTTGCAGTAAAGGGAGGTTCATACCTCAGTCCTCAGCCAAACTGAGCTGCCTCATGCAAAGGAGCCGGGCGTATTCCCCAGTGACTACCTGGCCAGCATGGGTGTGAACCAGCCACTGTCTTGCATCCTTAATTGGATGCAGCCTCTGATAATCCATGTCCAGGCTCCCGGCAGATGTGCCAAAACCAATCTGAACGTAGCTTCTCTGCTTACGGTTCACCTCCTTTAGTCCTGTTGGTCTCTTCTGGGAGCTGTCTCTTAACAACTAAAAGGCTGCACTCTCTGCTCTCAGGGAAGTGAACCAAGACATTCTACAATTTAGCCAACTGAAGTTATTTCCCATGCCTGTGTTTTAGTGTGTACGTGGGACCCATCTGGAGATACACAGACACAATGTATCTATTTACTGGCTGTAAACTCTGTTTTAGTTTCTCCTCTGTGGTCTTCTGGAGTTAGAAGAATGCTGGGCTTAGACAATGCTGCTCTAATGAATTTGTATGACACGGATCTCTCATATTATTGATATTGTGGAAGATTTTACTAACAGTATGGCACACGACAAGGCCACAATTAAGAGCTCTCACCTCCATTCTTCTTGTGGGGTTTGGAAGTCATTTTGTAGACACCTTTGTGTCTGCCTGCTACAGGTTTTATTGTCTGCCCTCCAATTCCCTTGCTGGCAGTGTCTAGCTGTATTTTATGTGTCTGTCGGTTGTACCAGACTGGAAATAGAGGAGATATAAAACAGAAACTGATTCGCCCCCTCCATCTGATGTGGACACTGTTCATTTATAACAAAGCTGTTTTGCCATCGCTGGGAAACAAATAAAAGCAAACAGCTGGCTTGATGGAAAACCTTCCCTAGTCCCCGGAGAACAGTGAGTTCAGACGTGATATAAACTGACAGAGGGTGAAAAAAAATCATCTCCAAGCTGAGAACCGAGTGCAGCAATGGCAGAGCAGAGGACACCGGAGTAGCCTGAAGTAACACTGTGCACTAGGAAAGGTGACATTGGAGGCGATAATGATGCGCTCGCCTGTGTTTACAGCATTGAGAGAGCGATGAAAAACTGTGTGATTGGGATGGTGAAAAATGCTCACCTGAAAACAAGGCGGGCTCGCTTGGATTCCTTTGAAGGTCTGGTTCGGTGTCGCTTGATATTTTCCTAAACACCAGTAGAGGCCCCCAGACACTTCGTTAAGTAAACAAACATAGCAAGATACCAACAATCGGCTCAAGCAGGGCAGAGGATCCACTGATGAGGGGAGGAGCTAACAACACTCTCAGCTTCAGCTGTAATCAGAGGAAGTGCTTAACCTCTTGATAGGCGCTGCTCTGATGCCCATTAACAAAGTGATGTTGGTCTAGAACGGAGGGCGGTCCTGGTAAGTGTTACTATTGTTATCTTATATTTCATTTCACCAGTTACCATGGGGTAAGGTGTCCATTTCCCTGTTAACTGCTAAACTACTTTCTTTATCAGATACTTTTACAATAAAACACCACAGCAGGAACAAAGCAGGAACTAGAGAAGCAGGAACTAGAGTATTTCTCCTCTGCTCCCTTGAGTCTGGGTTCCTTGGCCACCGAACGTTTTCCTGTCCTTTTGAAATCTTAAGTTTTGGGCTACACATAGTCCTAAAGGAAATGGATACTAAATAGTCACTGGCTACAAAGGCCTCACAAAAGTAGAAGCAGTAAGTTATGAAGAGATTCCAGCAAGCAGCCAGAAGCATCTCTCTTGCTTACCCCATATTTAAAAATCTGTACATGTTGTTTTAAGCCAACCCCAAAAGCTGCATGGCCATTATTGATCGCCGCCCCTGGCTTTAAGTGCACAATCAGTGTTAGAACCAATCAAGTCCTCTCTGATCTCTAGTGGTGTGGGACAGAAGCCACTGCTGTAACAAGTGACCTTCAGATTCTGGTGCCTCTCATAAGCTGTAGGCACCAGCCCTTCCTCATAAGTTCCTGTAGGTACCAGCTCTTTGTTCATTAGTTCCTGTAGGCACCAGCTTTTCCGCATAAGTTCCTGTAGGCACCAGCTCTTCACTCATAAGTTCCTGTAGACCCCAGCCCTTCACTGACTGCCTAAAGCAAGTCCAGTGTTTCACCCACTGCTTGAGTAAACCTTTCACTGATGGCGTATATGCATTTAATTAGCTGTCCTGATCACTGATTTTTAACTAATTATTTGTGGGCCCTAATTTGATAAGGAAGTGTAAATGTGTTTTTATTCCCCCCACAGCAGGTTTTGTTATTTGCAGGAGGTTGTTTGGGGGAGGAGGGTGTTAATTAGGCTCAATTTTTCTGTCACCCAGAGGGAAAAAAAAAAACGCCATACAGATTAAACCCACCAGAGAGAAAACTAGGTATCATCCATTTACGTTAGTTAGTTCCAGAGAGGAATTTGAAAGAAGTGGGTATGTGTATGTCAAAGAGATGCCAGCCCTGTTCTTCCCTGTCCTCAGTGTTCCTTGGGAAATCATCCCACACCTGTAAGAACCTCCCAGGTACATGCAGAAGCCCATCTCTTTATTCAGTGTTATTCTCTCAACCCTCCAGCCTCCCTCTTGGTGTCCTTCTTGGCTCATCTATGATTTTAAAAGGAAAGCCACAGGTTTAAAAAACCCCCAGCCCTGAAATATTTGCAGATGCTCCCGTGAGCTGTCTGGGTCCTGAGATTTCTTTGCTCAGTTTTGTCTGCTGACAGCAGAGCTGGGCACACTGTCTGCCGTCTGCCTGGAACAGCAAAGCCAAGGGAATCAAATGGAGCAGTGGAAAGAAATGCCTGCTAGGAGCTTGTTTGTGGAGGGAGCCCATACAGGGCCTCTTGTTTATCTGTGGTGATTTCCACAGGGAAGGGCTGGGCGTGCATGGAAAAGAGTCTGTAACAATACCTCATTTGGAAGGGAGGACATGGGATGCAAGATAATGAGATTTCACATTTTTGAGGCTGCAGGAAATTCTTGTTTGTATAGTATGGGTTTTCCAGGATGCCTTGGTCAGGCTTTCTAGGACATGCACGCTGTTTACGCCTATGAATTTTTCTAGTAGCTTGACATGGGTTATTTGAATGCTTCCTCTCATCCTGCTTGTGGCCAGTCTATAAATTTCAAAAATTAGTATAATTGTCTTTGTACATCTTTCTGTGAACCATAGAAGCAGTTAGGATCATGTTTGCACATCTTTTCACAATTGTATCCTTCTAGTCAGAGACAGCAAATTAAGCCTGGAATGCCAGTATTACAACCAACAGGCCACTGGAAAGGTTTCAGTGTTTCTTGGAAATATCTACTCATGTGTGTGGCTTACCAGTGAGAATACGAGCAAAGAGATCAAGACCATGATGGGGACACCCACTGAAACAGCTTATCTGAGCTAATGGAAGCCTACCAACTCTGGCCTGACAGCAAGGGACCCAGCATAGGACCAAACTAGGCCCTCTGAATGTGGGTGACAGTTGTATGGCTGGGACAGACTGTGGGGCCACTGACAGTGAGACCAGGATTTATCCCTGCTGCTTGTTCTGGCTTTTTGGACCCCAGTCTCTCAGTCTAGGTATAGTGGGTAGGGCCTCGGTCCTGCCTCAAAGCAATGTACTGGATTTTGTTGACTCCCCATGGAAAACGTTAACCTCTCTGAGGAGTGGTGGGGGTGGGATAGGGGTGGGATGATGGGGAAGGTGGGGGAGTGGGAACTGGATTTGTTATGTAAAATGAGAAGAGATAGTTTTTTTAAATAAATTAAATGAAATAAAAATATAATGTGTAATTAAGAATTACAAGAAAAACTTATAATCATGTTAGTTAGGTTAGGTTTTCTAGATATACTGAGTCATATTTCAGTTAGATAGACAACCCTCAACATTTTAAAGACCTATAGAATATGGCATTTAAAAGGTTTTTAAAATTTAGAGTTTTCTTGACAGTGAGACACATCTGCTCCTGGCAGCACCAATTACTTCAAGAGGATGACAGTCATTGAAGAGTCTCCTTATGGAGTTGGCTAGTCATTTGGGCAAGAAACTGCTCTTGCCTGGACTGCTTTTATTAAATTTTATGTTTTTAAGAACTCTGATTCTTCAGTTTTGTTTATAGAATTTCCTTCAGTCTACTTTGTTGGCTTCAGTTAGCTTACCTCTTTCCCTATGTTTATTGATATGAGATCAAATTATTTATTGTCAGCCTTTCTTTTTTCTTTGATAACATTCTGCCAGATAATAATTAAATGTATTTTTTTTTTACAATTTATGATAGAAAAACCTTAATGGATAAGTTTTAACCAAAGCAAAGAGCAAAGGTACAAATATTAGTGTCACAATGGCAGTAGAGATTCATCAAGGGAAAAGTGTTCTTTCCTGCTCAAAATAATTGAATCTCTGGTCTACTGAGTTTCTGCCCCAGACAAGGAACTGAAGACAACAGTGAATAGGACACATTCTTGATGTTCATGAAACTCATAATCATGGGGGCTAGTGGATGGCAAACACATACACACAAACACAGGAGATGATGCCAGGCATCCAGGCAGTTATTCAATAATTGCAATATCAGGCCTGAGTCCCCGCATAACAAGCCCAGCATAATCGTGTCTGCACCTGTGACCTCAGTGCCACTGTGATGGGAGCAGACAAGCTATGTCCACTGAACGTGCTAGCTACCAACCCAAGGAGGGAGGATGGATGGGGAGCGGACCTGAGTCCCTGCATTGAGACCTGGCCTGGGAAAAGTAAGGAGAAGAGTGAGAATTGTGGATACCTGATGTCTTTCTTTGGCCTCTTACTGAGTGTGCACATACATGTGTGTATAACAACACATGTACATACCACATATACACACCAAAGAACCCAAAGGCTAAAATAGCCAGAAATAATAACAGAAAGGAGTTTCAATAGGTGTACAGTGGTTAAAATGTCAATACTGAGAAACCTTTAGTTATTTAGGATGTAGAGGAAATAAAAGACTCATAACACTTATGTATAGTCTACCTAAGTTTAGGTAGACTATATTTAGTCTTAAAATGCCTTTCAAGGAAATTGGATATATGATTATGCTATAGTCATTTTCTGATACCAATAAATAAAAATTCATATTATCATCTTTAATTTTTTCATAGCAGTTATTATTATATAGGTATATCATAATCTGTTTAAAAGGTTCCCCTTATTTAAACAGCTTATGTGGTTTGAAAACCACTTAAATACTTACCTGAGCTCCCTCTAGTTTAAAGTCATTGTGGTGCTTAGCTTATGCGGTGATTCAAATGGTAAATGTTCCCCATAGTCTTTGGCATTTAAACACTCGCTCCCCAGTTGACAGCATGTGCTGTCAAAGTTTAAATAAAGACTTTCTGTTTGCCCTCTGTCTTGTGCTTACATTTTGGGATGTGATCCCTCAGCATCCTGCACCAACCTGCTTCTTGCTGGCCATGCTTCCACAGCATGATGGACTCCCATCTCTCTGCAACTGTAAAACCAAATAAATCCTTCTTTGGTAGGTTACCTTGGTCATGATATTTTCATCACAGCAATTAAAAAGTAACTAAGTAACAGCTTCCAGCAATCTCATGCTTCCTCCACTCCACCACTGCTCTCTGCTAGTTACTGGCTGTTCCCAAGATTGCTAGAAAGTCCTCCAAAGGCAGCCCAGGTCCTCAGCCTACTGAGACTCTTTCCCCAAATGGCCTTTTATAGGCTTGCTCTGAAACAATGTTCTCAGAGACACTTGCTGCTTTGAGATTTGAGAAGTTCCAGAGAAAGCAATGCTTTGAGATTCATTTCTTAATCTCCCTGTGTTAGCTCAGGAGACTGGAATGCCCCGGCGCAATTGTTCCAAAATGTTCCAGTAATTAACCTCTTGCATACTTTTAACCTAAATATTTTCAAACTTTCATTAAGTGAGCGTTATTTAAATTCCTTGTCACGACCTCCCTTTACAAGTTTTCTTATTCCGTCAGAGCCAAATTCCAGGTTGAAAAGTGAAAGAAGAAAAAATGCAAATCTCATTTTTCTCATCCCTGTCCTCCTATTTGAGTACAGATTTTCAAAGCAGTCGACAGAGGTCCGAAGTCTGTAGTTCAAGGCCAAGGACAGATGCACAGAGAAAATGGGTACAAATTGATGGTAGTGGGATTACTCGCAATAGAAACACAATGACTGATTTCCTGATCAGGAGCTGCAGCGTCCCCACTGGTGATGGTGGCTTTCTCGTTTCTCTCTATCACAGCCTCTTAGACAGAGAAAGTGAAGTGAATTTAAATCCATGAGCTGCCGTAACAAACCTGACCAGGGACTCAGTCTGCCCAATAGGATTAGAGCCAAGCAGGAAGAATAGCTTCCTCCTCAATGTATTTGGTAGATAACATTTTCTTCCACCCTAATTACGCATGGTGGAGGCTAAAATAAGTCAATTCATGACAATATTTAGGAAATACTTGTGAGGAATGACTGGCTCACTTGTCTTGATAAACAAAGCCATTTTTATTACCTTTAACCTGCCAATTTATTGTGGCATATACAAGCATAGTGTATGTGTAGCCTTAAGGAAAAATAGTTCCTAAGATCCAAGTGGAATGAGGAAATGTGCCCGTTTCATTTCTCCTTGATTCTGAGAACGGACATTACTGAATTCGTCTTCTAGTGCATGGCGACCCAAGCAGGTGCCATTTGGTTGTCCTCAATGCTGATTCGTTTGCACACTGACCGGAGACAGTCACCTGGGTGATTTCTTTTTTATTCTTTCAAAACTGAAAAGCAACCTTAGGATTTCCACAAGGTAGAAGAGGAAACACTTCCAATCCGAAGGAAGGTGACAGCAGACTGATTGTTCTTCAAATGAAATCTGTGAAAAATTTAAATGAACATCTGCCTGAAGAACAGAGCTATTAAAAGGAGCGCTCTGCACAGACAATGTGCCATGCCGGGTAGTTGTACAAATAATGCCGTGAAATTGTTTAATTGACTCATAAAAGAGGGAACCTCGTGAAGGAAATATAAGCACAGCACTCTGGAGATGTTTGACAGTCTTCAAGAGCAGATGTGATTATGATTATAATTATTTTAGTAAATTGAGCCATAATTTCTCTTTCTGTTGTAAAATAAGGTATATTATGAATCCTAAGTAGGATAAACCTTTAAGCATAAATAATTCATGCGAATCCTCACTTCGGCACAGCTCCCCTTTCCGTGAGATGTTCTTGGGTAAACACAGCCAAGAAGAGCAAGCGTCCACATGAGACCGGAGAGTGGGGAAAGCTGACTTTGCATGTGTGCTATGGAAATTGGATTCAATATTTCATAGAGGGGTCTTCCATCACAGATTGGGATGTTTGCTTCTAGGAAGTACCAATTATTTAGAAGATCATGGTATAGAGTGGATACTGGGCAATTTTATTTTCTCAATAGCCGAAATGCTATCAGAGGCCTTATGGTATTGAACATGAAGGCTACAACATTCCTTTTGTGTCTGAGGTCACTTAGTTTTATTTGAAGCAGATTCATTGACCATACATTATGCATCAAGTTTGTTTAATATTATTATGTAAATTACTAGATCTGTGCTACTCTATTATTTTTCATTTTCTATTTTGACAATTGCATATTTTTATATTCATAACTTTGGCTGGTAATTACAGGAACGTTACATTTTCTGTATATTGCCTTTATTGCTCTTATTAACTGAAATTACTGCAGGGAGGAAATTAATCAGACAAATTAGTATGCTTATTCAGGAAACCTAGATTACAGTAAACCCCAAGATTAAGACTAATGAAACAATTACTTATTTAATCATTATTGAAAATGGGAACATGGCTCAGCTATCTGACAGTTACTGCAGTAAGCCGTGGAAATAGATAAATGAGTGTGTTTTTCTTGACTGCTCTTTCATGAAAGTAAGATTATTATCAACTGCTGGGAGTTTTCTTTCTTAGTAAACATTTTTCCTGGAAAAGGTTTCCTCCTACAAGGAAAAGAGAAACTCCATTTGTTCAATAGGCTCCTCCCCTTGAGAAATGGTCCTACCTCTGAAATCTTACAAGGTAAGGGATAAGTCAAGGCCAGCGATGGAACTGATGCAAAATTTTTGGCTTTTACACAAAAGCAAACATTGCAGTGGATGGAAAACTGTTCACTGAAGATATTTGAAAGTGCCAATCTAAGTTCACCGCTTTCTTTGCAAAGGAAAAGATAGAGCAGCGAGTTTCTGGGGCAAACTCACAATTTCCAAATGTCACCGTAGTAGCTTCCTGGTACTGGAGATAATTGTTATTCAGTTGTTTCCACCTTTAAGGTTTCTGCCCATTCTTTTCAGGTTGGGTTGCTTTTCCTGTTTCTCAGTATTAGACATTAGTAGAAAGCTACTGATTTTTTAAAAAATATAAAAGATAAGTACATTAGCTCATTGCTTCCTACATCCTATCTGCATGCCTAAAAATATTTGCTTAATAACTGTGGTGTTTGTTTAAAATTTAAAAATACTAACTTTTATTGTCAAATACCATCTGCTGATTTTCTGTGATATGACAATATCAGTGTTATTAACATTTTCTTAACCTGTTTCCCCTCATTTAGTAGCAAGATGAAATTGAAATATCATTACATTTGCTACACAGCACTAATCTTATTAAAATAGTGTGTGTCTTATTTTTGTGATAAATTACACCATTTTAAAATTTTCATTTTTTAAAATAAACATATTAATGGTATTTGATTATTTATGTGTGTACAAATTTCATTGGTGAGATATAAAAATAGGTTAGTCATTGTGAGGCAGAGGCAGGCTGATATTTGTAAGGCTGGTCTACATGGTGAGTTCCAGACCAGCCAGGAAGACTATATAGTGAGACCCTGTCTCAAAAAGAAGAAAAGAAGAGAAAGAGAAGAGAAAGAGGGAGAGGAGGAGGAGGAGGGAGAAAAAGAAGGAGAAGGTCTTTCAATTTTTACATAAGCCTCCAAGTCCTAGGAAGTTGGCATATCAGCTCTCTGTTGTGCTTAGAAGGGGAGGCTGGGATCAGGGGGCTGGGCAAAGCTCCATTTAAGGTGCAGGAGGGTGCCTGGACCACTATCTTAAACCTCTGTCTCAGGAAGAATTCTGTGACTCACCGGGCAGAGGAGAAATTCCTTTCTTGTATTGTTGATAGAGAGAAATCTAAAGGACGAATGTAGATAATGAAATCAGGAACTTGGGGCTGTGTAGCTCAGGGATAGAATGTTCAGATAGCACAGTATATGTGAGTCCCTGGGCTTAATCCCAACACTGAAAAACAAAGCACATCAAAAGACAAACTGAGACCAAACAAACATAAACCAACAGCGGAGAGTGACCTTGAATTGGAAAGACAGTCTGTGTTCTGTCCCAGGGGTCCTCTGACTGGCCCTCATCTCCTTTTTGACTCCCAGAAGGCTGATGGAGACTGATTTAGCTAGGGAATGGATGGCTCCCACCTTTGGGCCAAAAATCAGGTCCCCAACACAAAGCTTACAAAAGATGTCTTGAGGGCTCTTCAGGTGAAAGGGCAAGACTCCACCATCACCCACCCATCACAGAGCCTTTGTGACCAACAATTTTCAGTTCTCTTTAAACCACAGTCTTAAAAATTCTTACCAGAGGAAAAAACCCTGCCTATGAACTTTCCAGTGTGACAGACCAATAAGAAAACACAGCAAAGGGAAATTCAGAGGAAACTTTACTGATAAAACAAAGAATAAAACTTGAAAACAGGTTGCAGTTTCATGTTAGTAAGATATGACCCTGGACTGAAGGCAGCAGGGCTCTCCAACATGAAAGCATCTTCTGAGTAAGAAAACACGTTGGCGAACTACAGTCAAGGTAAAAGAAATCTGAAAAGTAATCAGATGCATGCAAACATACAGGAGGTGGTATTTCCAGGGGCATCAAGAGACAAAAAAGATGAGAAACTAAATGAAAAGTTAGAGAAAAATAGCACCCTGGTAACAGAATCCTGTCTCCTTCCTGTATTACTAAAAAGCATTAGAACGTATGAAGGAGCTGAGGTAGGGGGACACAGGTATGCAGTATCTTGTTTATTAAGAGGTGTGGGAGTAGAAAAACAAACAGAGATTGAAAAATGAAATGAAGGAGGAAGATATAACTACTCCCATAGGATGGAGAAGATTTTTATTGTAAATATGAGGGAGAGCATAGCCAAGAGGCCAAGATGTCTGGGAGAGTCCAGACTGAACATGACCCTGAGCTGCGCCATGTGAAAAGGGTGGAGAAGAGAGAGAGTCGGGAGTCCATGAGGGTGAAGGGTAGACAAAAGGATTGGGTACCTGAATGGCTGTGTTATATAGGGAAAGGTATCTGGGGAAGGGCAGTCCAGGCTCTGGGCTGGAGAAGTTTAAGGTAAGGGGCAGGACATGCTAACCATCCCCTGTAACAGGTAGGTACTGGAAGATGCTGGGGGAACCTGGCAGCCAGTTCTGCTTTGGTATGTTAAATAGGTCCCTCGGTTAGCCATTTGTCCTGGGTTTGAGACCTAAGATAAAATGGTGACTTCTGCGTGTCAAGCTGGTTTTATATAAGCTGCTTGACTTCTCAAAGTATGCGTATGTATTACTCCCCTATTAGTAGCTGAACAAATAATTCAAGAGATAAATAGAGAGACAAAGTATTCCATGACTAAAGGCAATCCCTGCTTCTGATGTGTTCTGATTTTGCATTTGGTTGGTTACTCCATAACTTCCATGCCACTATTGCTTCCTTGGGCACATATTGCCTGGTAGGTCTTTATTGTAGCGATGTGCACCACTGGGTAATTTCTGACTTTTCTACTTCAGTGGCCTGCCACATAGTACCTGTCAATATTATGAAATCTAGACAGCAAAGAGAACATTTTCAGCTCATAAGCACAACTCTTAAAAAATAGTAATAACCAGGCATTGGTGGCATACACCTTAAATCCCAGTGTTTGGGAGGCAGAGGTAGGAGGATCTCCCAGTTCGAGGCCAGCTTGGTCTACAAATAAATTTGGGGCAACCAGGGATACACAAAGAAACCCTGTCTTAAAAAAAACAATAAAACCCCAAATACCCACAGTTCATATTTGTTTCTATGGTTACATTGTTGTCATACTTTCACATCTAAAAGCTTGTTTGGTGTTCATGGTAACCCTTTAAGTAGGTCCTGCTATGAGTGTTCCTTTACAAATAAAAGAGTAGTTTCATCCGTGAATAGTCAAAGTTACTTTTTCGCTCATGGTATTAAAACTAGAATTTATATTAGGACTTCTAACTATTCAGTAACATACTAACTGTAAAAATAATAAATTGAAACTTGGCCTTGAAATATTGGAGAGCTAATTTACTTTAGTGGTGATTTTCTTAATTTTTTATCCATTGTCTATGAATCGGGTGACTTAAAATTTTTAGTCTCTGCTGCATATCAAACTGAAACCATGTGCTGTATGTTGAGAATTTTAGGATTTTATGTCTGGACTTTGATTTAACCTTAGTAGGTAACTAGAACAAAGGTTTATGGTTCTTGTCTTCTACTTGACAGTAAGTCAATAAACTGTATCAGGGAAATGGATGAATTTGGTGTGTGTGTGTGTGTGTGTGTGTGTTTTAGTGGATGCATGCTATGTGATCACAGGTGAAAGTGTTCAAAATTTCAGTCTGAGGCACATCTTTCTCAAGGTCTTGTACCTTCCACAAACACGGACTAATTTATTTTCAGAAGATCTACTTGGTGTCTCATGTGGGGCCCAGACTTAGAGTGAAGAAGAAATTCAAAGGAGAGAGAGAAGAAATCCTCTTGGGCACAATGAGGACACTGTATCAAAGTGGAAGCTGGGGCCAACGACCAGTTCAGTCACGTGATGTCAGTTCCAGAGACTGTCTGTTGCTGAACAGCTTTTTCTCTTCCACAGAGTTATTTTTCAGATTTGACGTTTTAGTATGTTTGCAGCTAGGTGTCTTTGATTGGAAGTACGGCCATGTGGGCCTGATAGTGTTAAAACTTTGCCTTGAGATTTGTTATCCATTCATTAATTCGTCAGCTCTTTAGACCTAAATGAATATGTGAAGAAATAAGGACAATTATTTTTACAATTTGTCTTCGTTCCCTGGGAACTGTTCTATTGTGATAAAATGTACTGTAACGACCTTGAGCAAGGAAAGATTTTTGCCATGATATTTCACCAAAGCAAGCACTTTTTGATCAGGAATTACTTATTTTTCAATTTCCCCAAGGAACTTAAATTGCACTCTCGAATGGAGTGCTGGATACAAACATTTTGATGTTCTTACATGAATAAATGAGGTTTTTGATTGAAAGGCCGAGTTCATAAAATGATCATTATTTTGGCCGTTTATGATTGCCGTGTCTAAATTAATAACAGAAGACCTACAGGCAAAAAAGAAAAACCCATTGCTTATCTCTAGCTGTGGCACATGTCAGTAGTGCCGCATGGGAAGATTGAGAGAGTTTCTTAATCAAAATTTCTATAAATCTTTGATACTGCTTATTTATTTTCTGCAGGAAAGCAGCCTCTTCATGTTTGATGTTCTAGAAGTGAGGGCCTGTGTCTTTGGCGTTTGATTATAGAAAGAGGCCACCTCCCTTGGCGCACAGCTGGGTAGATCCTGCTAGTTGCTGTCTCTTTCAGGCAAGGAGCGAAGGAGGGAGAAGAAGAACTCTTTGTGTTTGTGCTACTGGCAGAGCCGCAAATGATTTGCTCTATCACGCTCCCTTCCATCTGGAGGCTTCAGGGGAGTAGCAGATGATAGACAGACAGCATGCAAAGTCTCAAACAAAAACACATTCGGATGCTTTAAAATTCTGGCTACTACCTTTGTTGCATCAATGGTGTTTGCAGATGTATTTTTGCTTCTGCTACACCGGTGTTTAATCAAATAACTAATAAGGAACATCAGCGCAGTCTCGATTGTAGGGTTCTACTAATATTAGGGTAGAAGCTGGGCGGTTGTTACCGAGGAGTAAAAGGGCAAATGTTTAGAATCTGGCCATGTTTCAAGAACTCTTATGTTTTATTGGTTTTGGTAATGTGTCATTTGCTTCAAGTTCATGGGACTGGTGTTTCTTCCCCTTTTTATGAGAAGGGAATTAGATTAATTGTTCGGGGATGTTGCTTGGGAGCTCTTGCTTAAGGGTTGCTTCTGAGTTCGTTCCTGGGAAAGAACGGAACTGCCAGGAGTGGGTCAGTTTCCTCTTACATCTGTTGGCCTTCTCCAGGCACGTTTGCTTAGTCAATCTACAGGGGTGCCTGGCTGACTCTACTGTACATAGCCAAAAGAAATGCCTGTCTGTGGAAACCGTTAGACCTCTCTTTTATAACATTGCTGTTTACAAGTTCTCACACAAGGATGAAAAGGAGTAATAGTTTTGACAGGAAGCCTGTCCTGAGATCCAGCAAGTGAGAGAACTAATCTGGTAGAGGGTCTTGCTGCTTCTGCTTGTTCTACTGGCTGGGGAAGGGAAGTCATGCCGGATTTGAGAGACTCCATGGTGGTGATTTAACCTTCTTCAAAGCCTCTAGGACTGGGTTGGCATTTCATTCATGTAGACTGATTTAAATGACGTGCCTAATAAATCAGCAATATACATTGTCACTAAGCCCCTGAGACATTAAAATGAAAACATCAGTATTATTTATTTATTTATTTATTTATTTATTTATTTATCCACCCAACCCATATTCACTGAGCATCCTTGGAGCGGCAGGCAGAGGTGTTTGTGAGATGAAGTGAGAACAATAGAAGAGGTTTTGCTTGCTCTCATGAGCTTCCACCTGATGGAGTCTCAGCTAATTACGAGAAAGCTTTGTTAACTTTATGCTTTCTGTTACAAGTAGAAAAGTCTGAGCTCATGGCCAACAGCTCCGGTAAGCACAACCTCTTTCTGGGGGTTGTAGTGGGCTTTTGTTGACTCATGCATTGTCGCTGTTTCTGTTCACTTGTCCAAGTATCAAGGCTGTTTGAGACAGTGGACTCTGCTGTTGTTAGTGACTGGAGTGAACTTAGAAAAGACAGCTTCTCATAGTGACTTATATTTATCCTACACCTCCAGCAAGCAGGGGTACTATAACTGTAGTCTTGTTCTTGTCCTTAGGAATTTGAGGTTATTGAATATTCATAATTTTACAAACACAATCAGCCTGCTCTTTTTAAACTTGTTCTTTTTTATGGAGATGGTAAACTGGTATTTTACATCCATTCATTGTAGATATTGTTTTACCAGTGAATCTGGAACTTATTAGTCATATAATCTGTGTAAAGTCTCCCCCAAAGCCAATATTTTGATAGTTTGTAAAGAATCGATGGAATCATTGTTCATTTCATTTCCAGATGTCGTTACCATGGAATGCACATGTGGCCATGACCATTAGTGTGTATAATATATTATAAATTCTAGGTTTTTATGGTAATGTTTAAAAGCACACAAACTATGCCCAATGTGTTAACAATGAGATCTCAATTCTGCACAGTTTTGACTGCTAACAGGACTAAGTAAGACTCAGGTCACAGAGAGGCATTTTTTTTTTTGCATGCGTATGAAGACATTTCCAGAGAGAATTGCCTAAGGGGAGAGGCATGCTCTGAATGTGGGTGGTATCAAGCAATGGGTTTTGGAGTTAATAAAAATCGAAGAGGAAAGCCAGTTGAATACTGCTTTTTCTCGCTCTACTTTCTGACCAATGAAACATGAGCAAACAGCCTCCAGCTACGATCATGGTTATGAGTCCGTCCAGACATCCCACCTTCCCAGCTACGATGCCTGGACCTTGGACCAAAACAAATCTTCCCTCTCTTAGGTTGCTTTCTGCCAAGCATTTGGTCACAGCAATGAGAAGAGTTAACCAATACAAGCCAAGTAAGAAACAAGGGAAACCAAGGAACGTGCAAAGTAGGAAGCAGTTTGATAAGGGCTAACGGGAATGGGGGATGTAGTTTGCCACAACCCACACCCAGGCCATCTGGTACATCTGTTTGATAGCATTCGCAACAACTTCTATACGAATCACTAACTTGGAAAGGAAGAGAAGGAAAAATCCTGCTACTCTGGCGTCTCCACCATTCCCTGTCCTCATGTCTGCGGCCAGTTGCTCCTTTAGACCAAATCCTGCCAGAAGCCAGCACACACAGGACTGGGACAAGAGACAGAGGAGAGGAAGAACAATGAACGGACCTGTAAGCTCACAGGAGAGAGAAGGGAGGGGTGGGGTGCAGAGTAATTAACACAACAGCCTTGGTTCATATTCACAGTCTCCTCCAGAGCAGGCAAACCAACTACAGATACAAGACAAGCTCAGCCTTCTCTAAGAAGCTTGTTTAAGTCTGAATGCACTTCATTCCCCCCACTGTTTGATCTAAGTTGACACAGGATAGTTTACATATTTGCAGACCTGTGTGATGATCCAGTATGAGTATGTGATGTATCATGGTCAAACTGTTAGTTAACATTCCCTTTTTAAATGTTTATAGTTTCCTTCACCGAGGAACCTTCTGTCTCCTAGTTTTCTCTATACAATGTGTAAATGTATTTGTAGGAATTATAGTCGCCATACTGTACTGATCATGGATTCCAAAATATTGTTAGGTGAAAAGAATAATTCCCTGATTAGTTCTCAATAATATTTACATTTTTTTCCATTTAAAAATTGTCTTCTGACCTCCACATTCAAGCCATGGCACAGTGCCTGTGCACATCTGCACCTACACACAATTAATTAATAACTAATTAATAAGTATAATAAAAATTTTTTTAAAGTAAGCAATACAGAAAATACATTACTAGAGAAATCCTATTAGTTGTTCCTGAAAATATCAGGGAGATATTTGGTTAATACAAGTAAAGTTCTACTTAAAATTTGATGGACTTTCAGAGTTGATTATTCTGGTAGGATAAACTTAGAAGTTATATTTGCTTTTATAATCTCAGGGTTCTCTGCTTCTTGGATAGTTACTGACAGAAATCAAAAAGATGGACTTAAAACAGCTAGAAGTTTTCTGTAAAACAGAGATGTGGATGAAGCACATCCAGATTTGCGGGCTTCCTCACACAGTATAACTTGTGTAGAGATTGCTGGAGTGGGATGCAATAGATTGAAAATGATTTACAGAACCTATATACAGAAAAAACTATATATATATATGCTATATATAATGCATATATATACAAACTGTAAATACAATGCATACATATATATCTTAGCAAAAAAAAGATAGCATCTACAAAAACATTCTTATTATATAGTATTTTGTTTTTTAATGATAAAAACTGAGCCTGGAAAGGATTTCATCAAATTCAGTGTGAAACTTTGGAAACACAGCGCACAGTTCTTTTCATGGCTACTATCTGTATGCCTGCTTCACATCCAGCCAAATTCCAGGATCTTTTCACTGAATGAAAACCACTTTCCATTTACACTTTTGCCAAGAGAATGAAACACATCATCTTTCTCAGGAACAGAGATCTTCTTTATTATAATCAAGTTAGCTTATCTGTGATTGGAGGTGTAGCTCAGTGTACAGCATTTCCCCTGGGTTCAGTCTACAAACAAAGAAGCAAATGATCAAGCCCCAAACTCATTCAATCTAATAGAGCAAACCTCCCATCATAGTTAACATGCAAAATGGTATCTAGCCCTTTGTGCACCCAAATACTTGTAAGCAAAGTAACAATACTGCTGCTAATAATGTTATCTGATTTCAAAGGAGTAGACAGAAAATTTGGTCTTGTTTGTAACAGGAAATTATTCTTGACAGTCAAAGCAATGTCACTTTTTTAGGTACAATGTCACTTTGTTGGTTTATGAAGCAATGACATCAATGCGTATCTCATAGTATTGCTACGATTATCGTGTTTATAAGGAACTCTGGCTAGAGTCTGACTCATAATAAATACTGAAGGATTGTTGAATATGGGAGAAGAAATGCATGAATCAGTAACTGTCTTCTACTTTTACACACAAATGCTAACCTCTATGCTAGACATTATAATACCTTTGCGGTGCAATCCCCACCTCTGTTCCTTTCACACTGCATCCTATATTCTTATCACATTCAAACCCTGTCTCTCTGAGTCTTTCCTGACACCTCCCGTCTGCACCAACATCTAACCTCCATACTCTATTGCACATCGGCACAAGTGCAGCTTCTAATTTCTTCACTCCTTACCACAGGCTCCCAGCCAGGAGGAGCGCACTGGGACTATGGCATCTCTAGGTCCAACTCTTAGGTTTTATATGCAGTGACTCCTGGATAACACCAGTTTTATATTAATTTTGAGGAAATTCCCCAACAATGCAGATACAAGTCCCCTGATCCAGACACACTGATCAGAATGGTCTCTTCTGCAGGTATGAGAATGTCTTTATCAGTAAAACTGCAAACTTCTTATTTTCTTGCATCTCTCCTTGGGTGCTGGCATTATGACTATGACTGAATAATGTTTCTTATTTTACTGGGAGAGCTTTGAGTGTGGTCCAGGATATGAAACACAGGCCCTGGGAAGAACAAAGCCCTCCATACAGGGATGATCCATCTAGCGGCAGTTTCACTGTGTCACAGATGGTCACAAGTTCGCAGTTTTACACATTTTTGAGCCAGCAGGGACAGGATAGGCATCTCCTGTGACTGTAGCTACATTCCTCTAAACGTCTGAAATGTCACCTGGATGTTTGCTGGAACCCCAAGTCTCTAGGACTCACAGCTCACTCACAAATCTGTGAACTTAAGTCTGTTTCTTCTTATGTTGAAGGAGAGATTGAAAACTTTCTCATGGTAATAGCGGAGGACAAGGTGACGTCAGAGACATAAAGTCCCTTTCAAGCCTCTGGCTGTATTTCATTGGTCATTCCAAGGTAAACGCCCACTGGAGAGGGCGTTTTGCTATCAGCTCGCAAATCAAGACACAGTGACTTATTACTAGTTTTGAGTGTTCGACCTAGCCATGGCTCATTTCTGGCTAGAGCTTTTAATTTCAATTAACCTATTTCTTTTGTCTACCTTTTGCCTCAGGTGCATCACCTTTCCTACTTCTGTATATCTCATGTTCGCTGCTTTTCTACGTCCTGCTGGCTGGCATCTGCCTGGCTTCTTGCCCCAGGCATGTTCCTCATTCCTTTCCCCCTCCTCTCATTCTCTCTTCTCTTTTGAGCATAGATTTCTCCTTCTGCCTATTCTCTCTTCCTGCCAGCCCCGTCTGTCTTTTCTCCTGCCTATCTTTTGGCCGTTCCGCTTTTTATTAGACAGATCAGGTGCCTTAGACAGGCAAGATGAAACAGATGCAGCGTATCTTATGTAATTAAACACATATGCTTACTTCATTAAACAATTTCAGCATAAACAAAAGTGTAAACGCATCTTTACACTGTCAAAGTAATTTTCTGCAGCATAAACAAATGTAACACATCTTTGCCCAGTTAAAATAATATTCCACAACAAGGAGGGGCCTCTATATTATATGAGAAATATTATAAATACAGACTAATGCAAAGGCTTGGTGTCATTTCCCCCAAAGAATGACAGTGGGGCTCTTTTTAATATCACCCTCTGTAGAGATCCCATTCTGACACTGCATGGAAGGCCAGTGCTTTCTATGGATAATCCAAGGTATGTTTAAAACAAACAAGCTCACCACACTGAGTAAGCAAGTAAGGACTGGTTCCACATAAAAAAAAAAAAACAACACATGAATAACGTTTCATTCACCCTGCCATAAAAAAGAAATCACCTTGTACTTCGCAGACTTCCTGTCACCCAGATAATATGTCACACTTCATTTAACTAGAACATCAAACACAGAAAACAAAATATTTGCTATTCGATATGACTGTCTGCTGCTCGAACAAGGTTTGAGGAATTGTCAACATGCTGTGTTTGAATCCGGGAAACTGAACCAAGAACTGTGACTGGAGAATGTTGAAAGCGCCACAGATTTGTTTTGCTGTGATAGAGCATCTTGTCGTCACTTGTGATACAGCCATTGGCTCTATCTCTATTAAGTGTGGAGCTGCCTAGGGGACTGTCATGGAGCAACCTATACAGAATATTCTGGAAGTCTAACTTAGTAAAGTTAAATGATAAGCTCGGGGATGAAACAAAATTGTTGTCAGTTTTTCTCAACTCCCAGGAAGGCCATGACATATCTTTGTTGATAATACAACTTGCCATGACCAACATGAAATATATAATACACATATTTCTTATCAAAAGAACAGACACCTTATTATGATGTTTTCTAGAACAGGGTGTTCAGTTCACATGCCCAGAGGGGTTAGTGTGTTCCCTTACCATGTCTCATTTTTATCATTTACACATCAAGAATATACTTCATGTTCAGAGTCCGGTTTTATCCCATGCTTTTCAGTCACAGTCCAGCTGGCCTTGGTGAGCTCCTAATAGATCAGCCCCACTGTCTCAGTGAATGGGTGCACCCCTCGTGGTCCTGAGTTCTTTGCTCATGTTCTCCCTCCTTCTGCTCTTCATTGGGACCTTGGGAGCTCAGTCCGGTGCTCCAGTGTGGGTCTCTGTCTCTATCTCCATCCATTGCCAGATGAAGGTTCTATGGTGATATGCAAGATATTCGTCAGTATTGCTATAGGATAGGGTCATTTCAGGTTCCCTATCCTCAGCTGCCCAAGGAACTAACTGGGGACATCGCCTTGGGCACCTGGGAGCCACTCTAGGTTCAAGTCTCTCTGAACATGGCGAACAATGAGGGCTGATGAGAAGCCAAGGACAATGGCACGGGGTTTTGATCCTACTTCATGTTCTGGCTTTGTGGGAGCCTCGCCAGTTTGGATGTTCACCTTCCTAGACATGGACGGAGGGGGGAGGACCTTGGACTTTCCACAGGGCAGGGAACCCTGACTGCTCTTTGGACTGGAGAGGGAGGGGGAGAGGAGTGGGGGGAGGAGGAGAAGAGCGGGAGGAGGGGGAGGGAAATGGGAGGCTGGGAGGAGGCGGAAACTTTTTTTTCTCTCAATAAAAAATTAAAAAAAAAGAATATACTTCATTGCTACTGCTGAGAGAGATTGATCTAATGTACACATATTTGTAAATTACTCTAAGAGAGGTAGCTGTGTAGGCTTGCTCCTTCCTTACTCTGCTATGAGATTTGTGGTAACCCATGCAACCACTAAATATTATAAAGGAAGAAAATTTACATAAATAAACAGCAGTGGTCCTCGAATAAATAACCAAGTAGTAGATAAAGAGCCAGAGGGAAACCCTGGGGGCTGTCAGACAGTTACAGTCTTTCCTTGATGTCTGAGGAGACTCTTGTTTCCTAGAAGTACAAGTTCTCTAGGGCATAGCCGCATCCAGAGCCTTATAATGCAGGTCTTCTGTAAATACGGGTTACTCTGTTTTGTTTGGGAATGGCAAGAGAAATCTCTGTACTTGTTTCACAGGTTTATTTAGTACTTTTTTTTTCCTGAAGGTTTTTCATCTGCAGCTGACTTAGTCTTGATGAGGCATTCACAGACGTGGAAGCCGGCTTGTCAGTTGCGTAGGATCTGGCCGATTTGCCTTTTCTTAAAGGTGTTGCACCTGTCTTGCTTGCAATCACTTCTAATGGGAAGAACTTTTGCTTCTAGGATAAAGACATCACCAGGTGCCTTGGGGACACAGCCTGGAGTGTGAGCTTAGAGGGTAGCCCGGCAGAGCCGAACCTTACCAGCTTAGAGGGACGGGGACACTTCATTCGCAAGCACAGGAGTAAACAGGGTGAGCTGCGATGCTGATCCAGCTGCAAGCTTCTTCTGAGATTGTGTAATTGCTAGAGAAGAGAGATACAGACGTGATAGAGCCTTTCTCTGAGAAGCCCAGACATTTCACAATTTTGTGTATGGTTGAAAAGGAGCATTTTGAAAAGGCGGCCCATTTCCCTAGCAAGTGAAAATTGATAGCCCGCCATTGTATTAAGAGCCCTCTGCCTCTTGTACAAATACCATGTACATGGCCACTTCGTCTCTAGGCAACGCATCACCAGCAGGAGCAGCCCGTTGGAGAGGCTGGGTCCTCAGGAGAGTGCAGGTCACAAGCTAGGCTCCGCTTTTACTAATGGAGAATGCTTTGGAACTAACTTGGCCGTTTCTCTTTTAGGCAGAAAACAGAAATAATAACTTAGGAACTTGGTGCCCTTTTCAAGTCTTTGCTGGAATGACGTAGCCTGTGACACTTGCATCCGAGAAAGTTTAGCAGATAATGGGAAAACTGTGATCCACTATGCAGTTCAACCTTTTACCAAAATTCAGTGGAGGGTGAGAGGAGCGTAGACTCACACTTCCGAGGGCCCAGCTCACGTTGACCTTGGGGAATTGCAGATGACAAAGGTTATAAGGCAGTGGTAGAAAATGAATTATCTCAAAAGATTTTTCTTCAACAGATTCTGGATCTTCATGCTGTCTGAAAAGCATAGTGTATAAATACTTACTAAGTAGATATGATTTTGATGTTTAAGTACCCAGATTTTTAACTTCCTTTGCCATCAGTCCGTCAGTCGGGGGACAAGCTAAAATCGGAGCCCTGTAATTTTCAGGACTTGAGAGTTAGGTTGGGTGGTAACCAAAGCCGTCTCTGAAATGGCAAAAAGGAGAGAGCACAGAAAGATGGATAACTAGCCAGGTATGGTGGCCCGGCCTGGAGAAGCCCAAGTCCAAGGCCAGTCTGGGCTACACCAGGAGTTGCAGACTTGGGGGTGGGGGTGGAGCTGGGTGCTGGGGCGTGTCTCTATCTCAGACAAGAAGAAACAGTCAAGCAAGTAGAAACTGATAACGAATGCCCTCATCATAACCCAAAGCGCATGCGTGACAATGGGGACTAACATTGAGAGAAGAGAACGCGGGTTTCTCAGGGGCCAGCCCAGCCTGAGTAAAAGCGCTCTTGCTAATTTCCTGAGAAAGCAGTGGAACAAAAGGGAACATTGTTAACAAAGGTGAAGTGGGGATGCTACCCATGCAGGAACCCCGCGCTCTCTGAGTCTTCGCGTTTCACTGCAGCTGCCATTTCTTCATATGCTGGGGAGGTGGGGGGAGAGCAGCCTGAACTGTTCCAGGAATCCCGTGTGCTGGGCAGTCTTCTATCAACTGAACACAAGCTGGAATCTTTTTAGAAGGGGGACCTCAACTGAGAAAACAATCCACTAGATTGGCCTGTGGGACCCTGTGGCGCATTTTGATTGACTGATGTGAGAGGGCCACTACCTCACTCACTGTGGGCATTGTCGCTCCTCCCCCGCCTTACTACATGCAGTGGTCCTGGGTTTTGTAGGAAAGCAGGTTGAAGGAGTCAAGAGGAGCAAGCCAGCAAGCAGTGTTCCTCCAAGGCCTTAGCTTCAGTTAATGCTTCAAGGTTGCTGCCCCAACTTCTCTGGATGAGAGACTACCAGCTACAAGGTGAATCAAACTCTTTCCTCCCCAAGTTACTTTCCGTCATGGTTGTTTTTTGTTTGTTTTTGTGTGTTGTTTAATATTTACGAAAAAATTTTGCAATTATGCTTACATAATTTCTCCCTTTTCTTTCCCCCTTCCAAACCCGCTCACATACACCCCCTTTTGTTCTCTCTCTAACTCATGGCCGTTTTTCTCTTAATGTGTGTATTCCTAAATCCATAAATACAGTCCGCTCCCTTGCTTATCAGTCATGGAGATTTGTAACAACAATAGTAACTCTGGCTGAGACTCTGAAAGAGAAGGTTTGATTTCTCATTTATATAATTTTTTATTTCAATTATTGTTTAGCACTGGTGGTATCAATGCTCGTTAAAACTAGTGATAAAATAGATATTACTTCTCTCAGCATTTCTGAGAAGATTTATCTTGATGCAAATGATCAGGCTTCTGCTCTAATTTCTTGCAGATATTTAAAATTTCTTCTATTAGGATTATTTCCTTAAATGAAATTATAATGTAGTTATATCGTTTTCTCTTTCCTCCTTCACCCTTCAAACCCCTCCTTTCTCGTTCAAATTAGTATATATATTAACTGTATATATACATATACACAAAGAGATAAGTTTTTAAGTACATAAATACAGTTTTATTCAGCCTGTATAATGTTACTCGTACATATGTTTTTAGGGCTGGTCATTTAGTATTGATAATTAATTGATGTGCTTTTCCCAGGGGAAGACAATTTCTGCTGCTGATAGCATTCCTTAGCTTCTGGTGGTTCTTTGTCTAGAGTTGAGGCCTCCTGGGCTTTCTAGGCAATCTTGGCATAAGCCATTTCTTGAGACTTCATGTGAGTAGTGAATTTACATATTTTCTATCCTTCCCTCTCCCCACGTGACTCCTCTTGTGTCCCCTTCATCCTTCATTCCTTCTCAAATTTATCAACTCCTCTTTCTTGCTGTACACACACACACACACACACACACACACACACTTGCTACATTTGTTGACTTTACTGGGTGTTGCTTATATGTACATGTGTTTAAGGCTCACCCCGTGGGACTGGATGAACTATGAGGAAGCTTAACTTAGTTAAACTCCTATTGCTATGAAGAGACACCATGAACACGGCAATTCTTACAAAGGAAAACATTTCACCGGGGCTAGCTTACAGTTTCAGAGGTTTAGTACATTTATTGTCATGGTGGCATGCAGGCAGACACGGTGCTGGAGAAGTAGCTGAGAGTTCTATATCCAGTTCAGCAGGCAGCAGGAAGAGAGACAGACAGACAGACAGACAGACAGACAGACACTGGGCCTAGCTTGAGCATTTGAAACCCAAAGTCACACTTTGAAACCCAGTGACACACTTTTTTCAACAAGGCCACAGCTACTCGAGCAAGGTTGAGTCACGCCACTCACTAAAGACCAAGCATACAAATCTATGAGCCAGTGGAGGCCATTGCTATTCAAACTACCACAGGGCTCATCACTGGAGACTGACTTCTCTTTCTCAGAGGTTACTAATTACATGGAACTCGTCATCTTGGTGTAGGGCCTTGTGGATGTCTCTCATCCACATTGGCACATTAACGGCTGTTGTTGTCCAGTCTTGTTTAAAGCGACCATACTTTGAAAATTTCATAGGTACAGCTTCCCTGTTCTGTACAGGAGACACTGTCTCACAGCTGATGGTCTTACCATCTTTTTACCCTGTCTTCCATTATTGGGCCTTGGTGTTGGAGTTGTGTCATAGATGTCTCTGTTGGGATTGGGCTCCCCATAGTCATAGTTCTCTGGTTGGGACGAGTAGTAGACTTCTATTATTATCTCCATGTGTTGCAGAAAGAGGTATCTTTGTTGAGGACTGAGAGATACCCTTACCTATGGGTAGTAAGGTAGGTATTTGGAATGCAATTAGAGACTCTATCAGTTTGGGAAAGCGGCTATAGCTGATTCTCCTCCAGAGCCTTTTTACAGCACAGTAGTTAGCTGTCAGAAACAAGAGGCAAGTTTCTACTGACAGCATTTGCTCCGCGGAAACCATGCCGTCTGGAAGCTGGATTTGTGCCTGTCGTTATTTGAATCCACTTTCTGTGTCTTAGAAAGGCAGCTTCTATCACAAGTATTCTAAGTTCCAGGACTTACTTAAGTCCAGGAAGCCTTTTCAGCTGTTCTTAGCTGTAGCCCAAGTGTCTACAAGGCATAAATAAAGTTTTAAAAATGGCAGGTTAAAAAAAAAAAAACCCAGTGAAAACGGCACAACAAAATATCTTGGAAATAATTTCCATACTATATATAATTTAGAAAAATAGATATAAAACACACAAAAGGTAGTCATTTTATGTTACATCAACAGCTTCTGACTTTAGCACAACCAGAATTTTTTGAGCATCTTTAGATGCAGACATGCTCACATCCGAGGGCATCAGACTCCCAGGACTTTCCTTTTCCATGGTATTTTCTTGGGAAAAGGAGGTCAGAGGAAGGAATTTTTCTGCTGAGTAGCTGATAATATCCTACCTCATTAAAAACAATTTGTTTGAACTTAGCATTAGCCAAATCTGTCTTCTAGGTCTTCGATTAAAATATTATCAAAAGCTCCTTGATCTCTGTGAGAAAGGAGACCCGATTTCATAACTGTCAGCGAGGCTTTGACCTTAGTTACATGCTGAAATATGCAGGCCACATGGGCCATGCGACTTCCATTTTGGCCCTTTGTCCTGTAGCTTTTAGCTAACTGTTGATACAGAACATATCTCAATGAAGCAATAATGACTGGTTAACTTTTAACTTTCTTTTTGAAATAGGAATAAACACAGAAACATGATTACTTAGTCAACATGGTTATTAAAATTAGAACATATATTACTGAAACAGCAGTTATCTGATGGCTAGACACTAAAGATAACCAACATAAATTTTTTGCTTTAACCAAGTTATGACCTCTTTTTCCTCATTTCCAGTTAAAATTTTTGCCCCTGAACAAATACAGTTGCTTTCTACTGGTTCCTTACCCTATGCACGTGTCCCCTCTCAGATATCTGCATCCAGTAGCCACAGTAACACCTTAAAACAAAGCTTTGGGGCTGGAGAGATGGCTCAGTGGTTAAGAGCATTGCCTGGTCTTCCAAAGGTCCTGAGTTCAATTCCCAGCAACCACATGGTGGCTCACAACCATCTGTAAAGAGGTCTGACGCCCTCTTCTGGCCTTCAGGCATACAGACAGAATATTGTATACATAATAAATAAATAAATATTAAAAAAAAAACAAAGCTTTACTGTCTTCCAATGATGCCCTGAATTATCAGGTGACTTCTTGGGGGAGGCAAGCTCCCAAGACGGCATCCCCTACAGGCACATATACTGTTATTTAGAGCAACCCCTTGTTGTCAACAGATCTTGTAAATTTGGTGTTTTCTTCTTGAGATTGTTACATTGCTTGGAGAAATGGATTATACAGCTGCAGCTGAGGTTCCCACATCTAAGATAATCGAAGAGAAAGTTGTTTTGGTGGACCAGAGTAGGGACTAACCAAGAGACATCTGGAGAGCCCAAGAACTTCCCGGAAGTGAGGGCGATGTGTCGTCAGACAAGCAGCCTGCTGCTGTCCTGGGAGGGCATCTCGACTCTACAGACTGATTTCTGCTTCAGCATGTAGCAATATCTTGTATCACTTTCCATCCCTCCACGTTTGGAAGCAGTTGTTTATCTCACCATGGTAATTCCCTGAGCACTCTAAGAAGATACCGATTTTCATAGTGATCCGTTTTTATGTTTTCTAAATCTTTATCTTGCATGGACAAGAATGAATATTTCCAAACCCCTTGCCTGCTGGACAAGAAACCACTGGACTCAAACTTTGCAAGGCAACGAGAAAGCCCTCTGAGAGCTGCACCCCGACTCCTAATCCCTCACTTTGCTAGCGATGCCTCCCTTCTAGTTCATCGGCTAACATAAATCATATGACCATGCCCGATCTGTAAGATCTAAGGAAATAAAACCCTTCTTTGTTGGTGGAAGAAGAGAAGAACCAGAACCACCGTTAGAGACTGTTAATGATGGGAACCAGCGTGCACTCTGTACAATGCTATTTCGGACTCCATTCATGCCTCTCTCTCACTACCTCATATTTTCTCCTTCAGATTTCCTAGAATCATATTAGACCATGCATTGTTAACATACTCATCGTGCAGAAGCTCGGTTTGTTGTTTGTCCCTCCCTCCCCCCTCTACCAGTGTGAGCACCACAGGACTAGAAACCATGTCTGTTCTCTTCTCATTTTCTCCCCAGAGTCTGGATTATTCCAGGGCTCAGCACTTATTTGCCTAATGAATTAGGAGATGTGTCTTTGTTTAAATTCTGAGAACTCTGGAAAACAAAATGGAATCGTTGTTTGTACTTTTACTGTCAGTTGCATTGGGCTCAGAAGCAGTCTCCAGCAGAGATGAAACTGCAGGAAGCTTGTGTAGACTTTGTCAGACTGGGCAAGTGCAGGCTTTGCCATCACAAGGAAAGGATGAAAAAGGGCTCAGAAGTTAGTTCCCCAGGAACGTGGGGCTAGTTAAGGTAAGGGTATACATAGCCTGAGGGAAAATGAGCTGGAAAATGAGTTTTGGCTTTTAAACAACACAAGCAAACAGTGTCAATAATTTGAAAAACAGAACTCTTCCATTCAAGAATTGTCATGTCGGACTATCTTTGAAGTCAAGGGTACGCAGGTCTCATTTCTTCCTGATGGGCAAAGATGCAGTCACCTCCCGCATATGAAATGCAGACACATAGCTGGGAACACTCTCTTTCCAAGGAGGAGAGGAAGGTACTGGGGTGGTAGACGCTTGCCTCCTGCTGTTTCAGTGACAGGGTCGCCATGCATTTTGAGGCTTATCATTTTCTCTGTGCGTAATGAGTGCGTTCAGGCGTGTAATGAGGAACACCACCACCACACAAACACTTCATGGAAAGCCATAGATATGCTTGTTTTTATCAATTATATTATTCAGTAGAGTAAATTTGCAGTTTATTTTTAAAAAGCAGACAGATTGAATGACATCTGGAGCGCTGGCATTTTGGCACTCACGATATGACAGCTGTGGTATATAATCTTAAATTGCCGGGATTTTGCTACACCAGGTATATAGTTTTATTGCTGGCTAAAGAAAAGATGGTAGAGCCATGTTGCTTCCCATCACATGTCTTCCGGTGGAAAATTCATACTAACCTTAAAGCATTGGACATTCAAGGCATGGATTTCTACAGCAAATGGCTTTCATTTTAACCACCTCTGACCTCAGCAAATGGGAAAGACGTGGTCAGGAATGTCTAAGTTCATCCCACTGTGGACTTGAACTCTGCCGGCTACTCAAGCATTGACTGATTTAAGAATATCACTGGTCTTTCCCCTAGTTCCTCAAGGTGACTTTTAGAGCGTACTGAGTACGATTATTGACATCCTTCCCGATCTGTACATCTCTGGGAAAAGTATTGGTCGAGGGTTCTTACTCCCATTTTCAGATGTGGTCCTGGGGGAGTTGAGGTGAAGAAGACTGGGATCTTGACTCTGAGCACAGAACTTCTTTTTCATTAAGCAGCAACGAAACCCAGCCTTCTGCTTCCTAACTTCAACCCAAGGACCGACATTCCCAGTTTTCCAACTGAACAAGGTTGTTGTAGGGATGACAACTGAGAGCTGAGCTTTAAATACTGTGAGTAGTAAAAGCCATAAAAGCTCGCTTTTGTTAGCTCCAAGTTTTCGTCGAAATAATAATATCAATGCAAAAGCCTTTCCCTGATTTTTTCAACAGAGAATTTCTAACACTGACACACATGTATAGAGATGTCTGTTCAACCTGTGACTGTTGGGGAATGCAGTCCCTTAAAGGAAACGAGGCTGGCCATTTAGAAATATAGGTAAATGCTAACTACAGTTTGGCTCTCTCCACACACTGTTATTAAACTTAATATTTTACAACGACATTTGGTGTTTTGCTTCAATGACATATTTTTCTTTATTTGACTAAGCTTTGTAATGTGGAAAGGAATATAATTTTCAAGACAAATGCGTAGAACAAATAGCAGCTCTATATTCCAAAATATGTTATGAATGAGGTCTATTTTTTTTTTTAGAAAAGAAAAATATAAACCCTGGATTATAGAGATGTTTTTCTGCAAAGGTTCATAATTTCAGGACCTGCAATCTATATCCTAAATAGTCAAGCAGTTTTAGACAAGCAAAAGATTAGTCATGTGACTGAATAAAACTATTTGCTCATAGACACGGAATTTTCAATTTCATATCATTGGCAAATGTCATGAAATACTACTAATATTTTACTTTTTCTACTCCATTTGAAGAAGGAAAAGTTGTTGGCATTTTCAGTCCCTAGCCCATGGCTGGGTTCAGTGCTGTGTTACAGGACAGTTGCTCATTAGCACCGCTGTCGTGCTCTTTGGCACGAACGACTCCTTATACTGGATACGAATTTTAAAGAAAATCTTTTTAGTTTCTAGGTCTAAGATCAGCAAAGGCAGTCCCATGTAGCTAACTGGTCACCCGACTTAGGAAAAGCAGGAGTATTTCCTCTCTGGGAATTCAGGGAACTTGGCTTTGTACTCAAAGGAGGGACGTCGAGAAGCATGATTGGCAGAAAGCTTACAAAATCAAGACAAAGACTTTCAGATTTCCACAGGGCCAAGCCCTGTAGCGTTCTCAATCTGGTATTCAATAAGTATCTGTCGAGTGGCTGGCAATTTCCACGAGGTTTCTAAGATCTTGCTCATGATGTGGAATTAACTGAACGTAGATTGCAGCCATCGATTTGGGAGACAAGGGGTTAATGAACCGAGCTATCTAGTAGCAGTCCTTATTGCGGCTCATGAAGGTTGATTAAGAAGAACGTAAATGATACTGAGGTTTTAGGAAAGTGTCAGGCGGGAGGGCAAGGTGTGAACAATATCCGAGTGATTAGCCATTATGAACTTGATAATGCCCATGACTAAGCTAATCTATGACTATGAATTGGAAATCTACACAGTCTGGTAGATTCTTTCAGATCTTCAGTGTGTAATTTAATCACAACGAGGCAGCTAATTATTGTTATGTCCTATTATCGTCCCATTATCTTGGAAATTCATACATATTCTAAGCTCTGTTGTCACGCAATCAATACCATGACATGTTACTACTTAACTAACCGTTAGTGTCTTTCATGGATGCTACATTTATTTGTTCAACCAAATCATACATTTCTTTTAAGCCGGGGCTTAATACATCCATGAGAGCAGTGGAATGGTTGGGAACACGGCTGTGGGCCAGACTTCTGGGGTTCAAAATCTGCTTTGGAACGTACTCACCATGCAACTTGGGGCAGACTAAACGATGCCTTGTTGCTCACAGTTCCCACACCTGCCAGCAATGATAGTGATGGTATTTCACAGGTTGGGGTGGACCATGGTGGGAGCTAAATGAGGCAATGAGAGCAGGCACTCGGAACAGTTGTTGGCACACAATAAGCCTTTAATAAATGATATATAAAAATATCCCTGTGGGTCCTATTCTGATGATATGAAGCTCTGTTTATGAGCTGTTGATGTCTCCAGCTTTGATTCCCCCACTGAGTCCCATGGAAGTCATTTGCTTTGGAGACTTACACACTCCATTTGGAAGCCCCGTTCTCATCTCAGAGTTATCATGCCCAACACAACCTGCTACCATTTTTCCCCACTTCAAGCTATTCTCGCAGTCATTTTCATTCCAATAGAAAAGGCAATTTTATTCTTCCATTTCTTTCAGGATGAAAATAAATTCAATCTTGATGTCATCACCAAGTTCTATTTTTCTCATTAACGATCCACAGCGTTTTCTAAAAGTTTAATAGAGTTTATCTAAACCCAAGAAAAATGACCCGCTGGAAATGCCAGCCAGCGCCACAGTTCCCTGCTGGTTAGACTGCTGGCAGTAAGGTCTCCTGAGTCGCCTCCCTTCCTCTGTCTACAGATGTCTTACATCTGTCCTCTCCACACCAGTCAGATCCATCAAACGTGCAGGCTGGTTTTCTGGCACATAGTACAAAGTCAGGCATCGCACTAAGGGAGAGTTTGGTTGGAATATTTGGGAGTTACTTGACTTAGAAGGTTTTCATAGGCAGCTAGACCATTTCATTCAAAGTGATGGGAAAAGTCTAAAATAGTCTTTCCCCTTTAAAATAGCCACAAAAGAATTCCTTCAGAAGTGGGCACAGAATGTAAAAACCAGGCCTGTATCATTTTGAAAGATCCTGCAGATGATAAAACTCTAAGCGTTCCTGACTTTTCAAAAGCCAGAAAGCCAGAAAATTAACTTAGATGAACATAGGGAGACAATCATATAAACTCAGCATCTTTATTGGGAAGGCTGAATTGTGTGTTCTGCATTTGTCATAGACGTCTGTGTTTTCTGCGCATCCCATTAGTCAGGACACATGGAGAAGAAAAGACTACATGCTCTCTTTAATTAGTTTTATAACTAGGAAGTTGAGGCAGCAAGCATTTTATATCAAATTATAAATCTCAGATATTTTTCTTCTGAAGTCCTGTTGTGATCTATAAATGTTTAAGTAGCATAAAACACATTTAAGTATCTAGCATAATTTCTTGAAATCGTGGCTTGTTTTTATTCTTAAGTCTATCTTTAATTGTCAGGGACACTCATTCCTTGTTTCCAGAAGTAACTCTACCAGAATTTGGAAGCTGTGAAGGACAGCTGCTAGTAACAATATCCTGTATTGCTGATGGGGGAGGGAACACAAAGAACCCCAGGAAAGCTGGTGGGTCTGTATCTCTGCACAGGACATTTCTTCTCTTCAGCAACTCTCCTAATACCCCAGTTTTCCTGCACCAAAGGAGAGGGGAACATGTTTTCTGTCTCTAGACAAAGATAAAGAGAACACAGACAGAGGAGGAAAAGAGGGAAAAGGGAAATGGAGATAAAACATTAATTAGCTCAAACTTGAATACCACAGAAGGAAATAAATTTATTATTCCCAAACACACGATCATATCTCTATGTACAGATATCTATATATGCGCACAGTCTGTGTGCATGTTTGTGTAAAGCTGCCTGTATAGCACAGAGAATATCTAGTGAGGGGTACATGGACAGGAGGAGAGCAATTGGTGTCCCCAGAATGTCCAGGCCAGCAAGAGAAAGCGATGAGGAGAGTATTCACTGTATACTTTGGGCAGACTCTGCCCCGGTATAGGTGATGGGAGGAAGAGGCACCTCACATCAACAGCTGCTGTTCCTGACACTGTGTTGGCCATCGGCCTGAAGACATTACTGCCTGCTGTGTGAGTCTCTATTAAACATAATGTTACTTCCAGAAGTAACATTTTGTCTGCTAAAGGACTATTATATCAACTTTATTTTCACCTAGGGCTGTCCATCACTTTTCCCCATTTCTCGAGAAGTGCACAGATATAAAAGTAACATATATTTTCCATGAAGAAAAGAAGGGAGGAAATCAACAGTCTTACCCATCTGGGGTGCCTAATAATGACATCAATGACCAGCTTGGCCCAATAACCCTAAGAGTAGTGGCACACATACTTTGGAGGTAACTAGCAGCTTTCTAATTAGACTTATGACTCTCAACAAGAATTTAAAATACTTGGTATTGGGAAACGTAGCTAAAGACTCAGAGATAGTGAAATCTGCAACCATTGATTTACTTAACAAGCCCAATCCTAACAACAATCTACAAACATTTGTCCTTATCCCCACAGAAGTGTGGGGCTTACCTCTTCATCAATAAAACTTTGCAACAGACAGAGACCACTACAGAAGACCCCACCAACCAAAGCACAGTTCTAGAGCTCAGCCCCAAAGGATACATCTACCAAGACTCTCCTGCACTGAAACACAAGAAGCGTTGCTGAAGATGCAGTTGGAAGATTATTAGAGTCAGAGGACCTGAGAATTTGCTGTGAGATTGTGTCTTCTAGTAACACCAGACACGTTCCATCCATAAAGTATCACCCACATGACTGCCCAAATGTGATCTGAGAGAAAACACCATCCATAGACATGCCAAAGTGGACAGTGAAAATCCTTTAAGGCCTCAGTCCTATACAAAGAACCACAGGCAACTGAGGAAGGCTAGGAGAGAGAGGGGTGGTCTTTCCTAGGGAACAGCACAAAAATCGGTCATTTAGTGCCAAATGGACATCTCTAGAAATATACACGCAAGTATCAATATACAAACTGAACAGGTTATATTAGGACTATATATGTATATACAGATATACATGCAATAACAATGCAGAAGAGAGGGCATGTATTTGAAGGAGAGCAGGGAGAGGTAGATGGGAGAGTTTGAAGAGGAGAAAGGGAAAGGAGAAATGTAATTATAATCTCAAAAATGTATCTTTCTTTATCAATAAGCTGAACTAGCTTTTAGAGTACTGGAAAATCTGGCCTTTTAAATCAAAAGTGTTATTTTGATTGGTAAATCCTAATTACAGACATTTTTGAAGTTCAGTGTTATGTTTTGATACACACATAAACATATGCAGCTCAATTAGGACTGGGTAATGAGTACATCCATCATCTTGATTGCCCATCGTTTTCTGTGTGAGGCATTTGCAATGCACCCTCTTACTCATGGAAAAATATATACTATCGGTGATGATAGTCATTCTGGCTTGCAAAGATCTCAACACCTATTCTTCTTCTGCATCTGAAGTTTTATGAACAGTTTCTTTTCTTTTTGTGGGTCGTCTACCCAGGTACTTGTACAGAGAAGCTGAACACATGGCAAGCTATGAGGTGTGTGTGTGTGTGCGTGTGTGCCTGCGTGTATGCTCTTGGGCAGAAGATAGCACTTCTTCTTCCTTTCCAAGCCTCTGGAGTGGGATGTGATTATTTAGTGTGTCAGCTTGTTTGCAAACGTGCTAGGGAGAGTTTCTCTAGTACATAAGCTAGCTTCCCCTCCGAGAGCCAAGTAGGGATATAAGCATTTTCCTTGATGAAAATGTGCCAGACATTTCAAAGCAATCTAAAAGTGCTAAAGGCTGGCTACAGGAAGCAAATTGATGGAATCTGTGCAGAAAACTGCACTTGAGCTAGACAGGACTTCCCCGTGGCTGCCTCCTCAGTCCCCATGCCCCGGCACACCCTGTTAGAGAGTTCTACATGTCAGTATTCCCTCCTAACAGCTCACCAAAGTCCTCTCTGTTTCTCCAGGGGAGGAGGCAGAACATTCTTAGAAGCTCAATAGAAGTCTGGCCAGGGATAGTTGTGTATACTCTTGTCTCTCGCTATCTACAGTTGATGGGTTTGAGGCCCTTTTACTGCAGACTCCAGACCCATATAAGTTCAAATCCCTTATATAAAAATGATGCAGAGTTTACCCATAATCTCCATCCTTCTACACACTTGAAATTGTCCCTAGACTGTGTTTCTACATAGTATAAATGCTATACTATTAGTTATATCATTTAGAGAAAAATGTCAAAAATCTGTGTAATTTCTGAACAGGCATGTCTTTAAAAATATTTTTGAGGGGCTGAAGAGATGGGTCAACAGTTAAGAGTACTTACTGCAGCCAGGTGGTGGTGTCGCATGCCCTTAATCCCAGCACTTGGGAGGCAGAGGCTGGTGGATTTTTGTGAGTCTGAGGCCAGCCTGGTCTACAAGAGCTAGTTCCAGGACAGCCAGGGCTGTTACACAGAGAACCCTGTTTCAAAGAGCAAACAAACAAACAAAAATAAAGCAAACAAAAGGTAAAACAGAGAGTACTTACTGCTCTTGCAGAGGACCTGGGTTTGGTTTTCATTGCCCACATGATGGCTCAGAACCATGCATAACTTCAGTTCCAGGGTATCTAGTGCCAACTTCTGGTCTTCACAGGAGCCAAGTGTTTATGTGGCACACACAAGCACACATAGTCAAATTTGTCTATCAGTCTTTCTATCTAATATCTATGTATCATGAATACATTATATATACAATATATAGTCACATCCTACTATATCTAGGGACCTTTGGTCAAGGAATTTGGGGAAAAGAGAATACAGAAGAAGAGGTTGGGGTATAGCTGTATAAAGAGTGAAAATATTAATCTCAAAGCTCTATTAAATTGGAATAAATGTAAGGAATAGACTATGAAAATGTAGCTAAATATAAGCTACAATCTCATTTCTCTCTTTTATTTCAGCCATTAGCTACCAATGATCTTTTGCCTTTCCCATGAGGAATAAACAAGCCAGAAAAAAGACAAGAATCATTACAGCATTTAAACAACAGTGTGATCCAGCCTGCCATAGCCTGCTCAATGTGATGCTATAAGTAGCTGGTGTTGCCTTGGCAACATGACAATGGTAAACAAAGATGTTTTCTGAATAGCTACAGCAAATGTGGCTTTTATGCTCATGCCCGCCTTCTACTACCAACCCCCTACCATCATAAAAGAGATCTTGCCACAAATTGAGTTTTCCACCTTGAGAGAGAATAGGTAAAGCGGGCCACTATTTTCTTGTTTAGTTTTTATGCTCCACAATTTTACAATGCTGGAAATTTTGTTGACAGGACTCAATTTAGAGACTATGATATTGCATACTGAATCTTCACATTCCCTGTTGTATGGCACGGGTAAGAATGCACCCGGTGGAAAACCTCTGATGGGGAATCTCTGGTTATGACAAACCTGATGAGGGGAGCTTGAGCGTCCTCACCTCGTGTGGTCACACAACCGCATACACCATCAGGGTTCTCGGAAGCTGATGGACAGATAAAGACTGGCTCTCGGGAGATAGTGCAGATCTGCTGAAACCAGGCAAAAGCAGTCTGGGACACTAGAGTCATCGTTTAATGGCCGAAATAAAGTAGTGTGAAGAATGATGGGGTCAGGCAGACAGGTGGGCGCTTAGAGTGCTCTATAATTGCCGTAGCAAAGATCACAAATCATTCATGCTTTTTACCAAAAGATAGCACGTTTAAAAAAATTATTCGTGGGAAGGAAGATAGAAAGAAAGAAAATCTGCTCAGAGTATGCATATTGTAGTGCCTATACCTGCCTACAACTACATAACCTTACCACTGACACCTAATACAATTTACTTTTTCCTCAAAGGCATGGCTCCTTGAGATAGTTGTGCTATGGTATCTCTTAGAAAAGGATTATTTCTTTGGATGGAACCTCATTTATTTAATTATTTAATTTATCATAAATCCAAATATAAAGTAACAGATCTCCTTAGGATGATCTGTTTAGTTTTGTTTTGTTTGGATGTTTAGTTTTACTTGCTCCAGCCCATCTACCTGTCCTTTTGACACGCTTGTAGCCTCCAGCCCCCCAGTATTCCTCTTTCAATTTGTCTCATGTGCTGTACTTTTCTCCCCATCTAACGTCCCCTGCCAGAATAAAACCCTTTTCTCTATCCTGGGCCTCTTTCCAGTTTTATGATCTATACAAACTCACTCTCCCATAAACACACATGTGTAAAAATAAGAAACATATGAAAGAACATATGGCATCATCTTTTGTTGGCCTGGTTGGCCCAATTTAATGTATTTTCCAGTTCCATCTGCATTCTTACACCTTTCAATATATCATTTTTCTTTATGAGGGAATGCAAGTCTATTGTGTATACACATGACATTTGCATCATCTTTCAATCAGCCGATGGACACGTAGGATGATTCCAGGACCTTGCTATTGTGGATACGCCAATAATAAACATGGACGAGCAGCGAGAATCTTTATGGTTGGATATAGCATCTTTTGGGCATGCATCCAAAAGTGATATAGTTAGGTCATATGGTAGGTCTAGTCTTTTGAGAAAAGGTTACAATCATTTCTGCGGTAGCTGCACAAGTTTATGCCCTCACTGGCGGTGAGAAAGAACCCCCTCTTTTTCCATATCCTCACTGGTATCTATTACTTATTTCCTTGATGATCTCCCTTCTGACTGGGCTGACTTTATAGAAATGTAAGAGTGAGGTGTAGATGTGTGTCCTAGGTGAGCACATGTTCATACGGAGCTCAAATTCTTTTCTACACGAAAATTAATTCCCGCTGGGATTCGGAAACAAAAGGGCACATGTTAATGGGAGTGGAGGCTGCGAAACCATTTCTGGATCCTAGGGCGAGGATGGACAGGAATCCAGGGAAAGCTACTGTCTCTGCTTTTTGAGTTGCCACCAGTAAGTCAAGCTCAGTTAGTTGTGCGTTCTGCTCCCAGCCAAGCTACTAGAATAAGCTCTATAACTGTGAAGGGAGGGAGAAAGAGAAACTGACTTACGGCATCTGAAAGCATATCTTTCACGGACCTATTTTCCTACCTATGTGGAGAGAAGATGGTGCATATAGAAACGGAGGGGTTGGAGGAAACCATATTTAGTGGCTAGCAGTGCCAGGGATCTAGAGAAGGCAACGAGTCCTTGCAGATAAGAAACGCTAGGGGGAAAACCCAGACACAAATGCTTTCAAACTCTTTGTTTCTTCTGAGTCTTGACTCCTCTCTACCCATTTGTGTGATCACTGCAGGTATTCAGATACAATGGTTTGTGAGCACCTGCTCATCTGGTTGGAACCCTGTGCTCTCTGGAATAAATTCTGTGAAGCAATGAGCACAAAATGTGTTGTGAAACCATTAGCAGTGGCAGAGATAGGTTGTGGCTCTTAGCTGACATACCACTTTGGAAGAATCCCCCAGAGCCCCCAATTTTTCCTAAGTAAATGCCACTCCCTGTAGACGTTGATGGGTGATAGCTACTTCTTGTCAAATTCCCCAAGCAGGCAAGCTTTTGTTCAGGTCTCGAGAAGAGTGCTGCTCTCTGAAGAAAGAGAAGGGCTTAATAGAGTCTGGAAACATAATTTAAAGTAAACGATACCTGAAAACTAGCATCAAAAGTGCAGCGACTCTCTCAGTTATGCTACAAGACTGGAAAGCATAAAGCAGCAGCATGTTTCTAAGAAACTAAAAGGGACAAATTCTCTAATCTGAGTTTAGACCTCCATCTTCCCACATTCAGCTCGTTTACCAACACCCAGAAGTATACAGTTCCCAATGATGCTCCAGGAAAGTATCAGCTTATGCTAAACTTACCATACAAAGTGGAACTATTGTAAAGATATAGTGAACACTTAAAAACAGAATTACATTAAGACAACAGACGTAATCTTGATAGTATGTCTAAGCAAACTAAACAGCTAGAGCCATGTCCCTTATCTATACATCCATCCTGTTGGTGTACACAGTTGGTTCTGGAACCACGCTGTGAATATTTTTTTCAGATTGCTTGAGCTGGCCTCTTACACTGATTCACTGTACAACTCAAATTTTAGTCTGCAGTCATTCCATCCCAAAGAAGCACACAGATAACCCTTTGTTTGCTTTTTCTGTGAGAAATGCCCCTTTGTCAAACTAGGGGTTTGAAAAGTGGGGCTCATCAGAAATGGATGCATGGACAGAAACCTGGCTAGCATTTCCTGCATGCATCAGCAGTAGGGATGAGTCAATGTGAAAATCTTCTACGATCACATCAAATATCAAAGAAAGGTTCTTATTTTTAAGAGATGAAAAGTCCACAGCCCACCTTTTCAGGCTCTGTCTTCCAGAGCTGGTGTTAGATGGCCAAACAGAACTCCCACAGGTTTTCCCATCTCCAAGATTGCCTTGTTTGACAAGTCTTTTTTTTCTGTCCTGCCAGTCAGTTCTCAAATAATAACATAAAGACTTATTAGTTATGCTTGACCTTTGGCTTAGCTTTACCTCACTCAACTAGTTCTTATAACTCAAATTAACCCATTTATATTAATGTACATTTTGTCATGTGATGTTATCGCTCTTCCACCTTGCACTTCCTGTTTCCTCTCCAGGTCTGGATGTCTGGTGTCTGGCTGCACCTAGATTCCTCCTCCTCTTCCTTTCTCTTTCTGAAAATCTCACCTGTATCTCCCAACTACCTATTGGCTGTTTGGCTTGTTATTATACCAATCACAGTGATGCAGCTTCAACATCCCACAACACCCTTATACCCTCATTTAAAATTCTGGAGGCTCAGTGAAGTATGTTTGGCTATTTCATTTGAAGATCATTAGGAGATGGCAAGTCTTGGATGGTTAGGTTAAACTTCAGTTGATAGTGTGTTTTCATGGCCCACTTTTATAATACCAAAGAATTTTCCCAATGTTCAGGGTGACTTCCTCCAGCACTTTGTTCCAGTTGGATGAGTCAGATGATGCTTCTGCACTGTAAGATGATACTGATGTTTTTGTACAGGATTTCTTTTGCCTCTGGAGTCTTGCCATGAGTTTCTGACAAGCTATGAAAAATTGTGTTTGGGTTTTCTGTGTGTTGCTATTGATGGTTTGTGTTTTGTGGTGTGGGGGATTGGAATCAGGGCCCCATGCATGCTGCACAAGCTCTGCACCACTGAGCCGTATCATCTGTTGTTTGGTTTTTCTTTGTTTTGTTGGCTGTAGTTAAGACAAAGCTGGATGCTTCCATTTGCGTTTATGTTTATGCAACCCATGACCTTATCGTCTTTGGACAAATTCATTATCTGGACCCCTCACTCTTCAATAACACACACACACACACACACACACACACACACACACACACACTCACACACACACACTCACACACATAAAGTCAAGTGTTCTAAATTTTAGGGGACATTGTCTTGACTCCTAAGTTGAGATGCATAAGATTTTTTTTAAACACTTTAGTCAGGCAGGCTCCCAGGATCTGTTGCCGTCTTGGTGGTGGTGGTGGGGTGCATGGTGTCAGATCCAAGTGAGGGCTGTTCCTGTCCAGGTGCACATGGATAGCTTTCACCTCCTTGATCATGTCAAGGAAGAGGAGGGAAGAGAGTGGAGCCAGTGTGGAGATCCGATTCCCAGGGAAGTTTTGCTTGTTTTGTTTTGGGCACAATAAAAGGCAAGTGATACTTACTTCCTTTAAGAAATCCCAGCTGCAGAAAGAGCTGCTGACCACAGTATGGACGGTTGCCAAGCCTTCTGCTGGAGAGTTGCTGGGGCCCAGAAACCCTTGCAAATGAGCAGATATTCTCAGAGAAAACACAAGCTGAAAGCTCATCGAAGCAATTTCAGATAAAGGAGCTTAATCTGTGATTATGTCTAATAAACGGCTTATTGGTTCAGGGACCAAGTTCACACGATGGCTCACATTGCCCATGCCTTTTGTTCCAAGTAGCTTGGGGAAACCTTTTCCTGGCTTAGATGACATCGGGGATGGGCTCATGGTTCTGTAGTTCTATAGTGTGTTATTATTTTATGAGCAATACTTCCTGAGCTGGGATTTGAATGTAAAGTCTTGTACATATGACATAAATACTCTACCACTCCAGCCACATCTGAAGCCCTACTCTAGTATGATATTTAAGTGACAGACTTGAGATGAGTTTAGTGACACATCTGCAATCCTATTACTCAAGAGTCGGAGGCAGGGGAATTGCCACAAATTCAAGTCCAGATTGGGCTACAGAATGACTTGAAAGTTATCCTGAACTTCATAGCAAGACTTCGTTCTTTTTTAAAAAGGAAAACAAACCCCACAAAAGTTTAAGAAAAAAAAAGTAAACATGACCTACACTTCGGCTTGAATTACATGTGTGCAATCTCAATAGGCAGGATTCTGAAGCAGGAGGGTCACTGAGCTAGCCTGGGCTACAAAGTGTCTCTAAAGAAAGTAAGATATAGATGATAATGTGGTTCCTTTGCCTAGAGAAAGGAAGCTCTGCTTTTACAACTGTGGGAAGAATGGATAGCTGACTCAGTAGCCTTTGTTCCATCCATCATGGCAAGTCTCTTTGTCCCAAGAAAATTCTATCATATCCTCTATTTATTTGTTTGTTTGTTTGTTTAAAAGATGACCACTGCCATTGACAAGTGTGATTTGGTGATGGGACACTTGGCATCATTTACCCCCTTCCTCAGTTTGGAATCCATTTTTTAAAACACCACAAGACAAGACAAACAAAAAGAGATTAAACTATTACTGTTGTTACTGGCATCATGTTGGGAGAAGAGACAGCTTTAAGATGAGATCATACAGCATCTTATATCATCTCTACCTCTATAAAGCTGGGAACATTGCTGTTGACAGGATGGTTATATACCCTTGTACTTGAAAGTAGAACCTAGTAACTTCAGTATCTGGACATCCTTCCAGCCATCTCTGCACAAAGGTGTCAGCCTACAGGGTCCTTCCTCTACATTCACATCACACTGACCCATCCTTCCCATTCCCTCATGGGAGAGGAATGAGAAGAAAGGCCAGATGAAGGAAGAAGAAGTTGGCAAAAGAAGACAAGACTCTTTAAATATTCACCAGTAGAATAAAGGAAGAAGAGGTGTGAACCGTAGTTGCTGGAGGGAGAGAAAGGCCTTAGAATCCTTATGTAGACAGTAAATCCCTAAGAAAGTGGAGTGAAAAATGGAAGAGTACAAGATTCTAAACAAATATCATTTTTATTTCTGGTTCTGATGGACAGATAATAGGCTGAATAGCCCATCTGGCAGTTTAAAAAGGTGAAGAATTGAAATGATTCTTAAAAGAGCAGCTTATGTTAAGGGAAAGATACTTATGGATCTCGTTTTCTAAGGGTTTAGAACTCTGGAAGGGCTATAGCCTAAGAGAAGAAACAGGGAAGCAAAGTCTCACAGAAAGTGTAACCCACAGTACTCTTTTAATTTACATGTCTGAGATCTCAGACTGCAAGTGGCAGGGATGAACTCAAGTACTTCTTGGGAGAGAACCCCATCCTGATCCCCACTGCATTTCTATAAGCAATACTATAGCTAATGCCTGACACATAATGAAACATCTGTATTCATAAAGACAAGATCTCATGGATGAGAATAGATGGAAGCATCCGACAGTAGAAGTGGGGCATCAGGTACAGACACCAGTGCCATCAGGCACAAATGTTTAGAACAACTACATTCCTTGTGTGTTTGTTTGTTTGCCCAATGAGAAAAGAACAGGTCTGGAAGATTCAGAAAATAACAATAAAAGCTTTATGAAATAACTCCCTTGAAATTCTAAATTAAAAACAAATCCATAATAACCCAAACTGAGAACGTATTGGGTAAGTTCAGCAGCAGATCAGATGAAACTGACGAGACAGGATACAGGGCAGGGAAAATTCTTCAGGAGGGAGAAGTGCAGAATAAAGGCATGGAATATAGAGAAGTAATGTTAGAGGGGACGCAACAAGGTGAAAACATGGAAATGAAACCAGGGAGAAAACAGAGAAAGGAGAGACAAAAAAAATATTTTAAATGAGAATGGCTGAGAAACTTTCAAAACAGGTGGATTGAAGAATATTATTTTCAGGTATGTGGCTTTTGTTTACGCTGCATTTGTTTAACTCTGTGCAATAGCAAGGCAGGAGCAAGAATAGGTGGCACTGGCAGGCCGAGAGGATAAAGAGAAGGAGACTCGCGAAGGCAAACAAGGAGCAAGATGGGGGGGCATCAGGGGCCAACCACCCAACTACATAGCAAGGCACAGAGAAAGAGGTAAAGAAAGGTATACAGATATAGAGAAAGATAAGAGTCCAGAGGCAAAAGATGGTTGGGATTATTAAGTTAAAAAAAGCTGGCAGGAAACAAGCCAAAATAAGACCAGGCATTCATAGCTAAGTATAATCTTCTGTGAGTGATTTATTTGGGAGCTGGATGGTGGGCCCCCCAAAAAGCCAAAATTGTAAAATATCCCACAACACTGGTGAAAATGCCAAGCTTCATCAATTTCTTCAAATACTATGTAGTGAAAATAAAAGAAGGTATAATTATAATATATATTATAAATAAGTGTATAATTATGAAATCATCAAATTAAAAAGACAAAAAGAAAAGGATGGTGAATTCCCTGGTGATTGTATAAAGATAAGTAAATGTAAAGGAGCAAATATAAGACTGAAATTTCTTCAAACAAAACAAAACACGTACATTTACCTCTGTACCTCTGTAAAAATAGTTTTTCAGGAAGCAAGTGTGCTGGATGTTTATACTAGAGAAATAAAATGCGTGTCCACACCAACATCTACAGATGATGTTCATGCAGCTCTATTTATAATAGCCCTACAATAGAAATAATCAATTCTCCTTTCAAAACAATATCAGAAGGTTCAGAAGGTTCATGGTATCTGATTCTATTGCGTAGCACTGCCAAATAACAAAATAAAAAGGAGAACATATTGTTGGTTAGTGTCAGCTAGGGCTGGTGGGGGGGGAGGCTGTGGGGAACTGTCAAGGGGTGGCACAAAGCAAATCTTGGGGCCTGGCATCGCTCCGATTGAATGTTGACCTGATCAAGCCACATCCTTTGTGCACACATTGTACCCATGTCAGATCTCTGGCTTTGCTACAGCAGCACATGCATAAATGAGATTAGTTGAGCAGAGGTACGGAGGCCCTTCCTGCACTGCCTTGCGTTTTCCACCGAAACTCTACCTCCAAATACGAAGTGAGACTCTCCCCCTACAAATCATTACTAAATGCATTAGCTATAAAAGGAGGACCAGGGATCTAATTCTAGGATAATGATTACCAGATTAGATTTATGTTTCACGTCTAATTTTGTTAAAGTGTTAGAGTATAAAGTGTAGAATAGGAAAAAGGTAGAATTGCTGACCTTTGATGCGATTGCAAAAGGCGGTGACTAAATGGACAATGAAGGGCAAGGTGGTTTAAATCTGCCTTTGTTTATTTGTTGATGCTGATGTTCTGGAATGTCACTGCAGCTGAAATAAATCAATGGATAATAAAATTTTTACTACATTAATGATGGCAAATAACTATTGCCTAAACAATAGCTATTACCTAATAATAGAGAAAGAAACATATAGATTAACAGAGACTAGGAGAGACAGAGAGAAATAGAGAGAACACATAGTAATAATTTAACACCAACTTAACATTTAAGTAACAAAACATTGCTAGGGTGTTGTATTTTTGTGCCTTAACTCATAATAATTTTAGCCTTGCTGTGGGATAACCCTTCTCTATGCTGTGAATGTGTTTTATTTCCATTGGTTAATAAAGAAGCTGCTTGGCTGATAGCAAGGAAGAATAATTTTGGTTGGGAAAGCCAACCTGAAAATACAGGGAAGGAGGGAGGAGTCTGGGAGATGCCAGTGAGGAAGACATACTAGACCACACATAAAGCCATAAGCTACATGGCACTGCCTAGATTAATATAAATGGGTTAATTTAAAAGTAGGAGCTAATTAGTAATAAGTCTGAGCAAAAGGCCAAACAGTTTGTAATTAATATTAAGTCTCTGAGTGGTTATTTGGAAGCAGCTGCATGACAGGGCAGGACAGGGAAACCTCCAATTACATAGCCTCTTTAACCAAATTATTCTACATACATGACTCTGTTATGTTTTTGCTTTTATTGTTAGATTCTGTCCCTACCTTTCCAGTGGAGTAAGTGTGCAAAGACATTGGGGTCAGCCTATAACCTGTTTCAAGTTCACTCTTTTATTCTGTGTTATTATCAACCATGTTTCTATTTTACAAATATTTCTATTGATTTAATTTTCGTTTTCCTGATATCATCAATGTTTGAAGAACATGTAAATACCTTTATCTCCAGAACCCATAACAGCCAGGTTTGCAGCTGCAAGCCTGTACCTCTCATACTGGTATAGGGCAGGGACCAGTAAATCCTGGGAGTGTCTGTCCAGCCTGTCCATGAAATGATGAGCAAATAGTTTAGTGAGAGATTCTCTTTCAAAAAAAAAAATAGAGGGCAATAGCAACAGATACATAAAGTCAATTTTTGGCCTCCACACTTGCTAACACACACAGGTGAGTACACCTGGTTACACATACACACACACAAACACACACTCAGACACACACCAATTTTAGAAACTTAGGAAGGCTCTCTGGGCCATCTTACAGACTCAGAAATAGCCATCTGCATGTGAAAATCAGTGGATTCCTCTTCAGTCTTTCTCAAGAGTACTTTTCTCCCCTCTGCCTTGAAAGTCTTCAATAACTGTGTGTCATGAAGACAGCATCTTTGAAGAGAGATGCACAAAAGTCTGAGATGTCCCTGTCTCTCAAATGCACCTCCACACTCACAGTCCTTGAATGCAATGGCAGGCTGGCTGGGCAAGCTATTTATTTTACTTATTTTACTAAAGCCATGAGCGCGATGACTCATCTGGACATCTCGTACATCTTGAGGGATCTGCTAAATGTTGTATTTGACCTTCACAATTGTTCTGAGTTTGCATCAGGAGTAATAATAATTCCTAAGAGCAGATCCCAAGGCTGGCATGCCATCCCTGAAAGCACACAGCTGTTTCATAGGTGACCACAGTCTCCAAGTCAAGCTTCGTGATTGCTAGTCCAAAGCTACTGCCCCATCATACTTCTCCCCTTAACCCCTGTTGATGCCAGGATGTGAAAGCCCACACACCTCTCTCTTTGGTACCCTCTTTTTGGTGCCTCCGAGTTTCCCTCTCCCCTGGGCCCAGAGAAGTGTCTGGGGCCAGCCTGCTGCAATCTGTCTGCTGTGAATTTGTCTATCGTCAGCAGATTCACATGGTTGTTTCTGCAACAGCATGTGGTCCCATGGCAAATTTATTGCAGGCTGGCTGTTGGGTTTCTTTGCCTCCCGTGTTGTGGAAGCCAAAGTGATTAAGCAGAATCCAAATCAGGATAGGTGCAGTGCCAATGCAGCCCACATGAAACGCTCGACTCTGGAAAGAAGATTGGCAGCGTTGTCGATACTGAAAATGCTGATGAAATTTCACTACTGAAAGGCAGCTAGAGCCTGCTGAGGAATATGAATGAGAACCAAGTGCCGATTTTATTCTCTTAATAAAAAAAGGCAATGCTGTTTGGATTCACATCATAGTCTAATTATTGATTTCATCACCACAAATGGAAAACAGAAGGACTGCGAGAGGCCAAGAGCCAACCAAAACAGGGGAGAGCGGAGCGAGTAGACAGCCTGCAGAGAAGTTATGTATGACAGATATGCAGAGGGATCACCTCAGGTTCTTGGGAAAGAAGGAGTTCAGTGCAAGAGAGAAGGTGACGAGAGTAGGAACGGCAGAACCATACCACGTATGTGTATGAAACAGTTGGAGAACAAATACACACAAACAGTGTAAAACAAAAAAAAATACCACCTTCCAAAGAGCTCTCCATGACCCAAACCATGGAGTCTGCCACCACTTTCATTTCCAGAGCTTTCTTAGGTTCCAAGCCCAGGGCTTTCAGTGAAGTAAGCTGAGGGTTTCATACGAACAGGGTTGCAAGCTGACTGTGTCCCGTTGGTGGGTGTCATCCAGCATGGCACTATGGTCTTGTGACTAATCCACATATTAAAAAGGGACAGTCATGGAGGGCCTTGCTTTCTGGTGGCTTTGTAGTTCCTGCTGCTCTAAGTCTTCCAGGGCAGAATGTGCTGTGACCTTTTCATAGCCTTAGACCTTAAGCACAGACAGGCTAAGAACTCCAAAGCAGACAGAGAGAAATCCAACATGCAGGGAATGAGTTTAATGGGAAAAAAAATGAGCTTCTTTTGGAAAGGCAATAAAGAAAGAGGAGAATCTGACGTGGGAGTGCGAGGAGCAGAGGCTGCGCCAACCACTGATCTGGCGCCAGCCCAGATTCCTCCCTGGAGCTGGGCTTCCCAAGCAATGTTCTCACAATATGTGCCTGATTTTTTCCATATCAGCCCACAGATGTTCAGTTTCTCGACTTAATATTTTACTTAAATTCTGTTTCACTTAAGACAATTTTACATGACTATCATCTATCATCTGTGAGAAATGAAATATACACATATATATATTACAGTGTATTTAAATTCTAACAGAATATCATTTTGTATATCTGTAAGTCTTAGCTAGAAGCCTTATTATTTGTTTTCAGAAAGAGAATTCACTGCATTATTGATTATCTTTGATGTAATCAGCTAATTTAATGGAAAACAGGAAGTTGAATAATATTCCTGTTGTGTAAATGAACACTGTTGCTGCAGGAGTCACTTGGTTACAGGAAAAATCAATGTAAAGAAGGGCTGATCTCAGGGCACAGAGCGATCATTCTAGTTCTCTTTGCAAAGGTTGTTGCGGGGTGAGTCAGCTCTATTTTCCACCCTGCCCCGTTCACAATTTCCTACACTCAGATGGAGTCTCCTCTGCTTCCATCAGGTTTCTGTGCCTTAAGTGGGGCTGGCAAGGCCCTGGAACAGTAGATTGGTAATAAGATGGTGCTGTACACAATGAGAGAGGCAATTCCTCCAGAGGAACTCCGGTTCTGGTTCCATAAGAAAAGGGACTGGATGTTGTGCAACCAGAAAATAAATGTTCATTGAATGTGTTTGACACTGTGCTCGTCTCCCACAGAGTTTGGTATTTAAATGCTTGGGCTCCAGATTGTGGTACTGTTTAGGGAGTTTTAGGCCTTGTTAGAGGGAGTATGGCATTGGAAGGAGGCTTTGGGACTTAAAAGCACCAACGTATTTCCAGTTGACTCTCTCTGGTTCCTGCTTGTGGTTGGGAATTGAGGTCCCAGCTTCCTCCTCCTGCCACCATGCTTGTTGATTGCTCCTGTGCCTTTGTCTGGAAGCCTAGCCGAAGTCAACTTTTGTTTGCTCTAAGGTGCTTTGGTCATGGCGTTTTATCACAGCAGCAGACAGTTACCTCACACGGGCACTCGGAATGGGTGCCCTCATCGGCTTTCTTCGAATCACTTGCAGACTGGTTACTGTCCTGGGAAGAGATGGACAGATATTCCAGATCACAAGAGTCCTGAAAAACACCTGTGATCTTCTGAGGCCAATTTGAACTCTGTAAATTCAGAAAATCAATTTCTGCCTTAGGTCTTAATCTCCTATGGGCCATTTATTAATAAGGCCTGCTGGGCCCTGGCCAGCATCTGCACAATTAATACATGAAAGCTGGTTAGACAGAAAGATGAAGAGATGATGTAGGTAAATGTTTTCAGGGGACAAATGTGTCACTGGAGAACACAGAGCACAAGAAGGAGAGCACCTTGGTTGGCACCACAGGACAAAAGCATCAGGACACCAGGACTCAATGAAAAGATTCTGAAGGAATGTCAAAGTCAATGGAACGTCACTGAGACAGAGCAATGGTGTGATAAATTCAGTGTGTGTCTGTTCTAAGAGCATCCTAGAGAAGAGCCACAGATGCGAGATCAGACACACACTGCATCTGCCCTAAGAGCATCATAGAGAAGAGCCCTAGCAACATATGCAAGAACAGACACATCCGGCCTGCATCTGCTCTAAGAACATCCTAGAGAAGAGCCCCTAGCAACAGATGAGAGAATAATCAGATACATCCTTCCCCTGCACACAGAAAAGCTGGGTAAATGGAAGAAACACATCTGATTAATGTCATGGGAAGAACAAGCATGCAGTAAACATAGGGTAGACAATAAACTAGGGTAGCCCCTGTTGCATCCATGACTAGGGGAAAAAGTGGCTGAGGAGTTGTGAAATGAGTCTCTCTCTGCCTGCCAGCCAGCTCCCAAATAATGACACAGAGACTTATTATTAATTATGAAAGCTTGGCTTTTAGCTTAGGCTTGTTTTCAACTAGCTCTTAGAACTGAAATTAATCCCTATTTTTTTATTAATCTATACTCACCAAATGGCTTTTATCTATATCTCATTTTGTGTGTACAACTCATTCAGCATCTGATCCCTATCTCCTTTATCCATCCAGAATGCTCTCTGTCCATGGAAGTCTCACTACGTCTTCCTCCTAGCTTCTGGCTACTTAGCTCTTTATTACACCAATCAGGGACCTTGGAAAAGATGCATTTTCACTGTGTAATCAAATATTCCATTAGGACACTGGACAAAACCTTCAACAGACTTACCATGCAGGGTCTCCACAAGACACCAGGAATCTCAGGGACAAAGGAGAGCCCCCTTCCCTACAAGAGATCCCTACAAATTATATACTCAGCAGAATGCATCCAAGTTTTGTCTGTTTGGTAACATAAATTAGTACTTCATAGTAATTGCTGATGATATTTCATGGTATATACCACCTTTTGTTTATTCCTTGATAAACTAATAAGCTTTATTTATTTCTACTTGTTGGTGTATTTAAATAATACTTCTATGATACTAGTGTACAAAGAATTTGTGGGGACTCAGAAACTTTTATTACTCTTGACTTTATACTATGCACTTTATAAAAGATTAATTTATTTTTTGTTTATACATGTGTTTTGTATTTTTGTTTGTTTCTTTGTTTTGTTTTTTGAGACATGGTTTCTCTGTAAAACAGTCTTAACTGTCCTGGAACTCACTTTGTAGACCAGGCTGGCCTCGAACTCATAGAGATGTACCTGCTTCTGCCTTCTGAGTGCTAAGATTAAAGGTATGAGCCACCACTTCCTGGCTTGTATGTATTTGTGTGTGTGTGCGTGTATGTTTTGTCTGCATGTATATATGTGCATGCTAAGTACCTAAGGAAGTCAGGAAAGGGCTACAGATCCTCCTGGACCTAGGGTTACAATTGTTTGTTAGCTCCTTGTGGATACTTGAAACCAAGCAAACCTGTCCTCTGATGAGCAGCCAGTGCTCCTTAGCACTGAGCCAGCTCCCCAGCCTGAGTTATATTCATTTGAGTAGAACCATTAGTTCTCTGCTTAATACCTTGAAGACATAGGTCATTTTCCAAAATAGCATCCGTATTGTACAGTTCTATCATCACTGGGTAGGATGGTTCGAATTTCTTCTTATATTGGCCAAAAAAGAAAAAGTAAAGAAAAAAAGAAAAAGGCCTCACGTTTTTGTTTACAGACATCAGTTAAAATGTGGCCTTTCACAAGCGTTTTTATTTGCATTTTCCTAATGACTGGTTATCTGAACATCTTTTCTTGTGATTCCTGTCTATTGTATGCATTATGTTTGTTTGAAAACATTGGTAATTTGTAATTTTTACTACTGAGCCTAAGACTTCTTGATGTATGCTAGGAAGCAGTCATTAAGTTGATCTATAATTTGTAAGTATTCCTTTCTCTGTGTCTGTTATTTCATATTCGTGATAGTATCTTTTGAAACAAGACTGCTTTACTTTGATGAAGAAATAATAGTCATTAATTGTTGTTTGTGTTTTGGCACCAAAATTAAAAAATGTTTTTTATAACCTTTAGTCCCAGAGATTTACACATATCCTATAGGTGTTTTATGCCTTGTATTGAGACATTTTAGTTGATTTTCATATATAAGAAGGGAAATTCACATTCTGTATTAACATGTGTACATATGGAATATTTAAAAGATAAAGAAAATTATAATGCATAGACTTATTGCACAATTAACATATTTTTTAATATTTTGTACTACTCATACCAAAACAGTCCTTTTCTAATACTGATACATAGCATACAAAATCTGCGCTAAAGTTGGCAAGCGACAGCCCAGTTGCTATGAACTCATAGCCGCTGTGGTCACCTGTGAAAGTCCAACAGAAGACCTGGTCAATTAAAATCCCAGCAGGAGGCTAGAGGGGCTCCTGAGGCCCCACCAGTAGTAGCTGAGGACTATTTGCCATTGATGGCTGCTCAGTCAGTCATTTCTTTTTGGGGGTGACTAATAGCTTTTCCCCATGGCAGTAGATAACCCCAAGCCCCTGTGTATACAATACTACTAACTGGGCTCAGCAGGTTACTAAAAAACAGGAAAGGGAAATGAAATTGTGAGGAGATGGTGTTGGAGGTCTGGGAGAGTTAGAAGGAGGGAGTAAGCATGGCTGGGATCAAGATATATCATGCACTTTTTAAAAGACATAAAAATTAATTAAACATCTAAGAATGGCAATGGTTTAAGAAATATTTAAATTTGTCAACTGAAATTATATTGTAAAAATATTCTTTTTTGTTTGTTTCTTTGCTTTTCTGTTTTTTGAGACAAGGCCTCTCTGTGTAGCTCTGGCTTTGCTGGAACTCAGTAGATCAGGTTGGCCTCGAACTCAGAGATTTGTCTACCTCTGTCTCACAAGTGCTGGAATTAAAGGCATGTGCCACCACTGCCTGGCTATGAAAATTATGGGGTTTTTTTTTTTTGGTTTTTCGTGAAAATCATTAGTGTTTTTTGCTTAAAAAGGAAAAGTACTTTTTCTTGAAAAATATTTAATCATTACTAATTAAGGATAATTTTATCTTGATTCTATTAAATATTATCAACCAAAACCAGACTGTCTAAACATGTACAATAATAACCAAATTCAATTATCTTTTTATGTCACTAAATTTAGAAATGAAGCACATAGTGTTTTAAAGATTTTGAAGTGGATTATGCAAAGAACTACATTATAAGCTGTAGTTCCAAAGCGCATTGTAGATTAGCCAATGGAAAAATGGCTCTTTGCAATATTGGCATTTTCTTTTCTTTTTTTTTTATGTGTATGGGTGTTTTGACTATGTTTATATCTGTGTACACTTGCCAGACCGGTGCCCATGTAGGCCAAAAGAGGGTAGTGGATCCCCTAGAACTGAATGAAATTATAGGTGGTTGTAAGGCATCATATGAGTGTTGAGAATTAAATCCATGCTCTTAAATGATGAGCCATCTCTCTGGCCCCTGATGCCCCCAACTATTTGTCTGTCTGCCTGTTTATTTATTTATCTACCTATCTGTTTGTTTGTTTTTAAAGACAGGATTTCTCTTTGTAGCCCTGACTGTCCTGGAACTCACTCTGTAGATCAGGTTAACCTCCAACTCAGAGATGGGCCTACCTCTTCCTTCCAAGTGCTGGGATGATGATACCAGGCTCTGATGCTTACCTTTTAAATGTACACCAGATGCAAAACTTTTAGAGCATGACTTTGGAAGGCAATAGCAAATTGAATGTAGGAAACTTTTCTGATGATTTATGACACGCATCTGAGTGGGGGTAGCAAGCAAGGGCGTGCTAAATACATGACTGATTTATTTAATTACTTAGACATGGGAAATTTTAGAAAATGTTGCTCTTTAATGGGACTGACTCAGAGAGAAAATAATTGGGGGCCAGAAAAAAAATGGATGGTTCAGCAGATAAAGATTCTTGCTGTCAATCCTGACAACCTAGAATTCAAGTCCTAGAACCCATGTAGTGGAAAGAGACAGCTGGCTCCTGTAGGTTGTTCTGTGACCTCCACATTGGCACTTGATGTGTACCTTCCCCTCCAGACACACACATACACGCACCTTTTTATATAATGTCAGGATTAAAACTTATTTTTCCCGTGTTCTGTTCTGTTTTTCAGATTGATTTATATTTTCTTGGTGAACACCAATGTCTATAAAATAAGTATTCTGAGGAAAGTGAACAAAGACGCAAACTTCTTTCTTTTGTGGTGTGAGCGCTTTTTGATGTTGGCTGCTAGGTATAAAGGGAACAGAGGCTTGGCAAAACTTAAACACATGTTGATATTCAAGATTGAGTGTTGAGAAAAGCTGATAGACCTAATTGGAAGAGATCAGATACAGCTCGAAGACTTAAGATCAATAATTAAGAAAACTATTATAAACAAGACTATGTACATAATTAGAGAGCGGCCATACACTTGAAGGCCGTACAGACCCAATGGGACTTGGAGTTCATTTTCTTAATTGCAGTTGTTTCCCTTCACCATGGTAACGCGAGGTTATTGTATACGTCAACAAAAAGTATATGTAAATGAAAACCCAAGATTCTCAATTTCCTTGTTATGCCCTGACCTGATTCATTTTATGCTTCATGTCTTTATTTTGACATTGTCTTGGTGTTTATTCAATCACATGCAAATGTATATTTTGGTACACATGTACATGCATTAGAAACTGCATCTGAACATGTACTTGTAGCCTAGTTGTACTCATTTGTGTTTATTTACATTTGCACAATGTTTCATGGTATGTGTGTATTCCCATATTTCTACTACTAACAGATGTATAAAGATATTTTAAGGTTTCTGCACTACAAAAATTAGGAAAGTATATATATTTTAAGGTATCTTTTATACACTGTTGCTTTTGATTTTGATGTGGTTTTAGTCTTCTGATTTATTAAGACCTATAGGAATCCACACATCCACAGTACATATGAGAATGCCTCTTCTTACATTGTTATATAGGATTGTTTGAACTGTTTTCAATTTTTTTTCAAGGCAGGGTGTCTGTGTAGCTTTGGAGCCCATCCTGGAACTAGTTCTTATAGACCAGGCTGACCTCAAACTCACAGAGAACCACCTACCTCTGCCTCCCAAGTGCTGGGATTAAAGGCATGTGCCACCATGACCCAGCTCTCAATTTTCTGAATTTATTACAGAAAAAAAAATAGTACCTTAGTATTATTGATTGGTTGAGTGATTGATTTGTTCTTCAAGACAGGGTTTCTCTGTATAGCCTTGACTGTCCTGAAATTTGTATTGTAGACCAGGTTGGCCTTGAACTCTGAGATCCACCTGCCTCTCCTTCCAGAGTGCTGGGATTAAAGGCGTGCGCCACCACCACTCTGTTAGTACGTACCTCAGTTTTAAAGAAGAGAAGAATAAATAGAAATGCTAGAGCATCCAATAGAAAGAGTAACTCAGTTTTAGTCTGTTGGCCGCATTCACGTGTACATTATATGACCTGGCCTCAGAAAATTCTTTTTTTAATCTCCGTTCAATGGCGATCTCAAAGATCTACAGTCATTGATGTAATAAATAGCCCTACAGATCATACGTTACTGGAATAGCAATTCAGTTCTACTGTTTCATTCAGCTCTCTCTCGTCACAAGCCTAATGAGTGGGGATCTCAGCTGTGCGCAACGCTGTACCTGACATGTGATAAAATCATTCAGATAGGCACAAGTAGTTAGGCAGTCGGGTAGTTAGCAGATTTGTGCATAGACACGCAGATAGCTAGATATATAGATGATAGGTAGAGAGATAATAGACAATAGATACTAAATGGAGGAATGATTGGCTAGATGGATAGATAATTAGATGATAGATTGATAGATAGACAGACAGACAGATAGATAGACAGATGATAGAGAAGTAAAGATAGAAGATAGATGTAGATACTACTTTTTTTTTAAAAGGAACTGCTCTACGGTGTAGGACCCGGATTGTCTGAAGTTTGCTGTGTGCAGCAGTCTGAGACCAATGAGATTTCACAGGAACTCCACTCAAATGGCACTCTGGAACAGAATTTCTTCTCTCAGAGGAAATCTTTAGCCTATAAAGGAAAATCTAGGCCATTAACCAATCACCTACATTGTGTGGAGAGGTCTCCTTTACTCTGACCACTGACTGGAATGTTAATCACATCTAAGAACATCCCTTCACAGTCATAACTGTGTTACTGTAAAGCTAGGCTGACACATGAAACTCATAGGTAAACTATGTGCATTCTTGTGGAATTTATTCCATTGTATCCCATCCCTATTTACTGGTTATAGGAGAGCAAATGGAAAAATGGTGAGGGGACTTCAACTGGGGGAGGAATAAGGGAGGTCAATACAGGCAGAGAGGGACAGGGGACAATAATGCCAAGGTTGTTTGATAATGGCTCAAGGAATCATATTATTATATATTTACCTAAAATTATAATTATAATTTATATGTACATGTATACACATGCATCTCTCTCTCTCTCTGTCTCTCTCTGTCTCTCTCTCTATCTCTCTCTCTCTCTCACACACACACACACACACACACACACACACACACACACGTGAGACATCTTAAAAGAAGCTAATCTACTTTGGTTGACGATGGTTCTTCTTCCCCAGAAGAGCCATAGACTATTCAAAACCCCAGTAGCAACCCTGAGAAACCTCCTTTTGGGTGATTGCTCAGAGTAGTTCATGTGGCTTCCAAAACAATATAGATTATTGATGTAACTCTTGGCTGCTTTTCAGGGCTTGAGAGTGGGGCCCTATTGCTGAAGACACACACACTTAGAACATAAGGCTCATGATTTGAGCCGGATGTGACCTTAACGTCTTTTTCCTGCAGTCTAGCCTTCATGGTAGCAGAAATTAGTAGTATGCACGCTGCCAAGGGACAGGAACACCTAAACCATCCTACCCAATTGCAACACCTATGAGCAATGACAAGGGGCAGCATGGCGAGGTATCTATAAAGGTGCAGTAAGTGATAACTCCATGTTGGTGATAGCCAACAGCTGTTGAATTAGACTTGATACCGGAAACCTAGCCACCTTCCTTAGGCTGCTTAGAGCATGGACTTTAGAAAGTAGCTATTGCTGCCACTTTGTTAGACCAGCATAACTCCTTACTGCATTCCTAAATCTTATTCTTATACCCACATACCAGATTTCCGTTCTTGTTGAATTGTGGTTGGATATATTTTTTTCCATTTGTTCTTGTAGAAAAAATATATGAAATATTCTTTTGTTCTTCCTTTTGCAATTGCTCTGACTAGGTGATCCCTACAGTTGATATGCAAGAGCAGCTTCAGATTATAGCCACATGGCGCGCTTAGAAGTTGTGTCCATCACTGGGGCATGAGGCATACACCTACCAGTTCAGCTTCCATGCCAACAGCAAATTATTATCAAGTTCATGAGGTCATGTCCACTCTCACCATCCAAATGCCGCATGTATGCTCTTTTGTGTTCCGTTTTAATCTTTTCAGACTTTTCAATGTCTGCGGGATTTTAGGATATTGCATTGTCTCACTGGATCTATAAAATACTGTATGATCATTGTTAAATCACTAAATCACAATGGTTCTTCTAGTCCTGAAAGGTCCTATCTTTACCACTCTTTTCAAACTATTCAGAGGGGTAATAGAAGGTAAATCAAACTTGCTTCAACGGCCTGTACCCCAACAGGTGGTCCAGGTTTAATTTAATCAGGCTAAAGTTGTTCACTGGGGAAAGAGCCAGCGCTTGTCAGGTGATTGAGGGTCATTCTCTAAGGCAGGAGCCTCTCCAAAATGGTTGTTTTGCACAAGGGCAGCTGTGTGGGAGTAGAATTACAATCTGCCTAAGGCAAGGCTGATTGCAGCTGAATTTTTTATGTTAAAGTAAATAGATATTATAAAATCCCTTGAAATATTGTATTACAGTTGGGCTTGTTATTATTGAATGTTTTTATGAGAGGGCTGTAAATGTACAGGAACTAAGGGCAGCTGGGTGGAGCTGGAAAGTCTGAGAGCTTTGCTTAATTCTTAGTTTTACGAAGGCTTTTACACTGTTGGTAGGGATGTCAATTAGCCCAGCCCCTCTGGAAATCAGTGCAGCAGTTCCTTTAAAGACATGCAAATAGAGCTACCACGTGAGCAAGAAACACTGCTTCTGAGTGTAATACAGCAAAGAATTATAGGAGACCAGTAGAGACCCCTGTAATTCCAGCACTGACCACAGCAGCCATGCCCTGGACCCAGCCCAGGTACCACTAGCAGATGAACAGCTAAAGCAAATGTCGTACACATTGCACCATGGGGTTTCATTTACTTTAAAAAAAAAAAAGCAATTATGTCTTTCATAGAAAAATGGATGGTATTGGAAAGAGTGGATGCTTTGGCGGAGTATCCTGCTAAATAGGATAAATTAGACTCAGAAAGACTAATAACGCAGGTTTTCTCACATATTGAGAATGAATATTTTTAATAGTATGAAAGTAGCAGCAGGATTATTTGGACAGAGGATGAGGGATCAGCAGAAGAGGGTAGGAGTGACAGGGGACAGCAAGGGAATAGTGATTACCATTGAAGAACGTGCTAGACAACAGATGTGTGTCAAACACCATAAGAAAAGGCCTATTTGCATAAATATGGTAATGATATTTATAAACATATACACAGAAAATATTGAAGGATAAAAACGGAGAGGGATCTGCTTGGGAAAAGGGAGAGAAACAGTAGGAAGGGGAGGGGATCCAGAGAGCAGAAAGTTGATGAATACGATCAAAAGACGTTATATTCGCATCATGGAAAGCTCACGGGGAAGCATATTATTTCGTACAATTAATATACACTAATAAAATGTCAAAAGAAACCTTTTCTGAATTTCTCAAAAGCAATTTGTAGTGATGCTATTTTAAAGAGTGGTGAATTTAATAGCATTTTAATAAAGTGTAAAAAAGTGCTATTTAAAACCACAAACAACAGTACTTTAAGAGCATTGCCCTATTTTAAAAATGTACATTAATGATGGGCTTTAATGGGGTCCATTCAGGCATTTCTATATATGTGTGTGGTGGCATTTACCAGTCGCTGTAACCCTTCTTACACCCCCCCCCCACCTGTGTGCCTTCCCAGCACCCAGCCATCACCATGTTCCTTTCCTGCTGGCTTCTGGGTCCCACCGGTGAGAATGGACGTGGGGACACAAGTCTTTTTGTTTTTGATGGATTTGACTTCTAACAATATCCTCCAGTTTTTCTCTATTTTGTTTTAAATAGCAGCATTTCTTTCTCTGTAGCTCCCTAATACCCCACTGGACACTTGAACCACATTTTCTTTTATCTCCTTGTTTATAGATAGGTAACCTAGGCTGACTTTGTATCTTAGCTGTCATGAGTAATGCTAAAGCTAACACAGACATGCAAGTATCTTGTTCTTATGTCTGCTTCGTTTCATTTGACTACATATCAAATACAGCTTTACAGTTTAAATAGAACCAGCAATCCGACTTCCGTCTCTTATTCGTTCCCAATGAACTGTAGATCCAGTGGTTTTTATATGATCAGTAACCATACATGGTTGTCAAGAACCGGGTTCTTAGTTGCTGGAGGAGCCCACCTCTCTCTGAAAATGAGTCTTACGAAAATGGAAGCGGATGGTCTGCTTTTCCCCCGAAGCGAGAGGCAATACATATTTTAGGCTTTGAGATTCAATCGCATTGCGGTAACTATCTGCCAGGTCACAGCCCGAGAACAAACGCAGACCATACCAGACAAACGGATGTGGCTGTGTGTCATTACACCTTCACTCACAGCAACAGATGAGAGATTAATTGCCCTGAGATCACAGGTTGCAATTTGCCAGCCCTGTTAATTCCCCAAAAGTCTAGGACATCAAGTGCAGAACATAGCTCTGGTATTTCTGTAATTTGAAAACATCTTTGTGTCGCTTCTAAAATGATCATTTATGCACGGGATAATTATACCTGACTTTACGTCCATCATTGGTACAGCAAATAAAAGAGCAAATGCGTTCTTTTCTAAGGACATGGTGCATTTCCCAGGCCTGCTTGCGGGGAAGTTTTGATTGAGTCTGTTTATTTATTGATTGCAGCAATCCTTCCAGCAGATGGGAGAGAGAGATGTCTGCTCAGCTAGACAAGGCTAGTTAAGGCGGCAGGCAGATTTGGCAGGTGTTTAAAGCTTTTAAACCCAGGGCCCACGGGGAGTGGGTGAGCCTTTCCTTTGCACCTGTGGCCTGCTGGCAGTCTCAGTCCTACCACTGTCCTTCGCGTGCCAGCTCCAGGGGGCAGAGTGCATGCGTACTGGGACATACCGCTAGTTCTCCCTCCCCCGTCTCCTGTGAAGTCAGCTGTGTGCAACGTGGAATAGAGAGTGTGACCGGAACCAGCGAATCCTACTTACAGTTAATAGCTATGAAGAGTGATGCTGGGCTTGCATGAGCATCACATATCAGCCAGTGGCTCTGGTCAACAGGACCGTGAGTCTGGGATACGGTCTGGGAGGACGCCAACCTTCACGCGAGCCTATTGTCTTCTTAGGTCCTATATTGCCTCTGTACTGGGGGTCATAATCCTGACTCTTTCTTGTGGCTTACTCATTCATTTCTGAGGGGATTCTGGGGTCCCCTTTCCTCCCTCTAACCTGTACTCCCCACCACAGACCGTTTGAAAATACAATTCCCTTATTGATTCTGGGAGGAAGTCAAAATCACTTTCTGATGTTCTTTTTTGATCATGGTCAGTCCCCAGCTCACCTCTGAAGGTCTGGGGGGAGCCTGCCACCCCTAGGTTCCTTGTGCTTGTGTTGTGCAACTTCTTGAACTACTGTCCCTGCTGCCTCCTCCTGGAGACCCTTAAAACATGCTTGTTATTATTCTGGGGACTCTTTTGAACCTTTCTAGCTGGACCCCTTCAGCAGCTGCCTAAATTTTTAAACTGGTGATTTCCATCAGTGGAAGGGTGCAAACAGGGACTGCGTCATTTACAAAGGCTATGGGAGGGTGTACCCATTTGGTGAGACAAAAGGTTTGTTTTGTTTTGTTTGTTTACCCTTTTCTCTTACAATATGTTCACAGGTTTTCCTCCCCAGTTCCTCCCAGATTCTCCCACCTGCCCACCCACCCAAATCCACATTCTTTCTTTCTCTCATTAAAATACAAATGGGAAGCAACAACCACAAATGAGTAAAGCAGAATAGACCAAAACACAAACAAACAAACAAACAAAAACAAACAAAACCCACAAGAAACACAGACCAAGAGATGCACACACTCCCACACACAGAGATCCCATAAAAACACAAAATCAGAAAAGATAATATATAAGCAGAATGCCTGTAAAATTGAAAAGCAAAGCAAAACAAAACAAACAAGAAGCCAAGGATAAGCATTATAAAACAAAAACCTCCAAGAATACCATTGAGTTCATTTTGTGTTAGCCATATACTTCTGAGCATGGAGCTTGCCACTAAGTGATGTGGGATTTCCCTCTGTATGCTGTGATTACTATTACTAAATAAAACAACTGCTTTGGACCTATAGCAGGGCAGAACTTAGCTAGGCGGGGAAAACTAAGCCTAATGCTGGGAGGAAGAAGGGTGGAGTCAGGGAGAAGCCATGGAGCCCTGCCAAAGATTCTTTACGCACTGAAAGAAACAAGATATTCAACTAATTAAAATCTCCAAAGAAGAAGCGGTGCTAACCCATCTTTATAGCTCTCATCAGAGCCTAAGAATAAGAGAGGATAACAAGAGTAAGCAATACAGTTCAACCTTTGCTGGCATCAAAATCCTCCACGACTGTGGGGTGACGCTCTCTGCATTGGTCAAGCAGATGCTACACATCAGTGTGGGTTTGGATTGCAGAGTCTTTTCAAAAGGTTGTTAGATTTTTTTTAATCTTATTTTATGCTATGAGAGCTTGCCATGCATATATCTGTGGTGGTCAGAAGGGGGCACTGGATTCCCAGAGCTGAAGCTGTGTGTGGTTGTGAGCAACCAAGGAAATGCTGGGAATCGAAGCCAGGTCTTCTTGCAAGAGCAACAAGTGCTCTAACTGTGAGTTGTCTCTCTGACTTCTACAAACTCTGTCTTTCTACAGATATTCTCTCTGGTATATGACAGACCATATATTCTAAGGGTCTCAACTTGTTCTAACAATTACTCCAATTCTGATATCCTGCTTATTCAAGTTCATCACTGTTGATTTTGGCAATCTTCTAGAAACAAAGCAGAAATTCAGTTCTTTTAGTTTTGCCATATATTCACCTAGTCTTATGAAATACTGCCTAGTCGGAGTCCTGAAACAATAACATTGCCAATGGTAATGACTTTTCTTAAAACAGCAGTTTGGGAAATGCCCCTGAGGAATTAGGCTGGAAAAGAGCCTGCTTTCCCTACAATATAGATAAATTGTGTAGTTGTGATTTGCCTTACAATGGCTTAATTTACTCATCCAAGAAGCAAATCTGTAGCACAAGTTCCCCCAGTCCCCAAATATAGGTTCAAATTGCTCTTTTGCAAGTCTTTAATTCTCTAAAGGGTTCTCATGAAATCACGGTAATTGCAGTCAACACAGTTTCCTCAAATTCCTGTCTTGTAGCAGATGACATCATAGCCACTCCATTTTGTAGTAATGCTCCTCCCATGGATATTCTCTTGCATAAGGTTCCAGAGGAAAGCAGTGAGGGATGAACTCAGCCTCTGTCTCTGATGCATAATTGAGATGGCTAATCCTCGCAGGAGGGATTTTCCACATGTCACTTGATCATATGCATTTGTCACCCTGATAATTTGCAATTTACCCTATAGAAACAACAAGATAAGCATATTTAAAATACAATAAGCATATTAAGGCTTCCGCCTTAGGTTTTGTGAACCCCAAATATACCTGGTAATAAGATAACGCATTTATAAAATTTAAAATAGGACACTAATTTCAAAATATATGATTATGCCATTTCCTCCAATGCAACAAGATCCCAGGGTAAAAATGCTTGCATCAGGGCACCGCAGAGAGCTGTGTTTCACTTGCTCTTCCATTCATTTTTATTATTTTAAGGTCCAACCCAAATGTTACGGTCATCAATGAGCGAATGAGAATTTCTCTCCTCACACGGTTTAATTCAGCCACTTCCTAGGACTTTGACTGCACACCAGATATGTGGAAAGAAATCACAGCTTTTATATTCATTGCCATTTGCCTCCCCAAATCTCAATTGCCTCTCATGAGACTCATTTATCCTTATGGACTCAAGGAAAGAAAGAAAGAAAGAAAGAAAGAAAGAAAGAAAGAAAGAAAGAAAGA
>JABTXL010003523.1:26772938-26843316 GCA_025134845.1 Neodon shergylaensis | reverse complement strand
AGAAAGAAAGAAAGAAAGAAAGAAAGAAAGAAAGAAAGAAAGAAAGAGAAAAGAGAGAGAGAGAGAGAAGAGTGAAGAAAAACTTACTGCTGCCATGACCACCCTCATTTCCTAGTGAGTATGTTTATGTGCTGTGTAGTAAATACTAGATAGGACTTCTTCCCTGTTTAATAATAAGATCAATTTCACACAGAACACTTGAGATCTGATCTGATCTTTATAATTTACCTGTTTTCAACTTAACAGACAATATTTAGAATGCTTCTGAAAAACAAAATATTTAAATAATTTATTTACACTAACCCATAATACAGAGTTTTGCTTTGAAGTCTTGGTTAATCTTGCAACTCACAACCTCCTTGCTTCAACCTCTGAAAATTCTGGGATTTATAGGTGTTTGCCACCATGCTTGTCTACAAGTATAGTCTTTTAACAAGATAAATTGAAGAATGAAGAAAGATAAAGGAAAATGTGGAGGCAATTTAGTGTGCATTCATGGAGCTCTTGCAAGCCATGCACGTTTCCAAGTTCTTCATGTGTTTGGAGAAGAGGCAAGACTTGGGGACAAAGCACAGAGGAGGGGGAAATGTAACCAGCTTCTTTGCTCCAAGTTGGAAACTCTACCTTATTCTTTCCCCATTCTTCAATTTATCTTGACATTGAATATATTGCCCTGTGCAAGTCAACTCATCAAAATCAAACAGAAATTCAGCTTCAAAAAATGTCACGGTGGTTGCATTTTGAACTGGGATTAAGTCTAAATTAAATTTGGTAAACAGATAGAATTAAATTTATATAATAAAACTTGTATATAATCACATTAAATCTGGTAGCTTCAAGAATACTATAGATAAATTAAAATAACACCGAAGGTAAATTAAAAGTGACTTAAATAAATGATGTGCTATAGTTCTAATATGATACATGTCTCCCAGATCTGTATATCAATGACACCTAAACCAAGACGTAAGCAGAATTGTTTTACACAAATTTCTAAACTCCTTCAAACTTTTCATGGTAAGCAAAGAAGGAGGAACAGCAAAAATATACTTGAAGAAGGTTGAGTGAAAAACACTGGAAAATAGATAACTAGTCTTTTACAAGGTTGTCATTATGGACAAAAGCACTTGTTAACGCAAGACTAGATGAAGACCCACAGAGCCAGCGGAAAGAGGAGGAGGGCGGACTCACACATTCAGACATGACTTGGGTTGAAAGTCACTCTGCCTTGCAAAGCCATGAAGAAATGTACATTTTCAGTATCACTTGGATATTGATGTGAACAGAATAAAAGAGGAGCATTACGTCACAAGATAAAGGATATTAGTCCCGCGTACACCACAGATGTGGCAGAGAGAGGCAAAAGCTAATGACAGTTGGAAAAGTTAATTCCACTGCTTTCTTTATGGTGCTGGGCTTAGAAAAAGAATAAACTGCCAAGGATGAGGCTTTTGGTTTTTTCAGCTTATTAAAATTAAGAACCTCTGTTTAAAAGCTTGATTAAATTCCATTTGACTTTCTACTGCTTTTGTCTTCTGTGTCCTTGGGGTCTTACCAAAACTTCTTGCCCTCTCCAATGTCCAAAGTTTGTTCCTTACAATTTATTCAAATAGTTTTATAGTTTCTTGTTTTTACATTTATGTCTTTATCCCATTTTTAGTTGATTTCTGTAGCTGACGAGATAGGGTGCAGTTTCTGTCTTCTGTGTGCTGATATGCAATCTAGAAGTATTTATTGAAAGGACTATTTCTTCCCCGGTGTACCCTTAGTGCTATTGTTGAAAACATGTTCACCGTATGTGTTTGAGTTGACTTCAATATTCTTCATTCTGTGTCTCTGTTGTTAAGCAAACATTATGGAGTCTGATGATCATAGCTTTGTGTATATTTTGAAGTTAATTGCCATAATAACTCTTAGCTTGTTTTTTTGTTCAAGATATTTTGGCCGGTGTGTGTGTGTGTGTGTGAATTTGAGTGAGTCTCAGGATTTGTTTTCTAACTCTGTGGCCAATGCCTTTAACAATATGATAGGGGTTGCATTGAATCTTGAGTACACTTTGGGTGTTAAAATATTTTATTGGTTTTTCTACTCCAGCAACACAGGCTGTCCTTCCATTTTTGTAGTCACTTTGACTTCTCTCAACAGTGTGTTATAGTCTTTATTATAGACATTTGCCTCTTGTCTAGCAAAATTGATTCAAAGATATTTAATTTTATATTTTAGCCATTGTGAATGGATTCAGATAATTGTTGTTGGTGTTAACACAGTTAAGCAATAGAGCCACATATGCAATCTATAGGGTTTGATTTATAGGGAGTTGCAGACAAGCAAAGCTTATTTATGGTGTTAGAAATAAAACATAATTACTCTCAGTATACAGAGAGAACTGCTGACTTATAATGGTATCCAAAAGGCTTCTGGGGAGGATAATTCCTATGATATATCCACTTTGTATGGTCACTTACTTGGTGCTAATTGTTTAAGCTCTGTTTATATAGTAAATTCTCTTTTTAATGTTCACATAAATCTAAAATTCAAATGAAACTACAAGCATCTGAATCTAAGGTTTTTATACTTCCTATATTGGTGCCTATTTTTCTAAATGTGTATTAAGTAGACAGAGGTAATGGATGGCCCTTGGATGCTCGGTAAAATGATAATACATTCGATGACATTTGTGTTTGAAGGTTAAATTTGAATTGAGACCTGCATCCTAAGCCCAAAAGCACAGAGGTTTTCCATGTGTGTTCCATTATTTATGCTATTCTTTTTGACTTCTTTTAATCAATAATTTTATGAAGTGATTGACGCAAGAGCCTAGAAAATCTTCATGTAAACTGAATTGATGATCCTTTCCTTGCTGTAATGGAGGACATCACTCTTCTTTTATAATGCTAAATGCCAGTCAAAGACAGGAATATTTATACGTCGGAACACAGCAGCCGGGGCCGCTACAGGTTCAGATAATTCCCTTCATCTTTTAAAGGTTAGAGTCTGGACATGCGGCTGTTTTTCAAGGCATACGTCTTGGTGGACTGTCTGAAGCAATTTCTAAATCAAATCATCATTTTGCTGCAAACATGCCAAGGTCTTAAGGACTTGTTTGTTATTATTAAGGCACTCCTAATTGTTAATTACAAAGCTACAGCGAGATTAGGGAACAAGAGCCACATTTCCACATCAGAAGATTTTCATGTACATTTTTCCTTTATGATATTTGATCCTGATGGAGTGTATTTTTCTCAACCGAACCGTTTCTTCAGTTGCAGGGCATTTTTGTCAAATTACAATACCTTATAAAAGCATTATACGCGATGCATATCCTCTGAATGATTAACAAAATTCAGTTCACTGGCTGAATGGCCACAGACATCAGAGCTGTATTTCCTCATGGTGTCTACATTTCAAAAAGCGTCCCTTGATTTCTTTCTAGGCTGTAATTTTAGAGGAATTAGACCTTCTGGGAAAGGGCTAGGCAAAGGGACAGTGGCTATGTTCTGTGATTTAAAGAGTGGGAGAGGCATTCTCATACCAAGGAAAACGCAGAATTTTAACAATTTAAAACAGAAAGTCCACAAACAAGACCATTGCTCAAATTAAGATATTTTATCTATTAAGGGTATATATATATATTATCTATTAGGGGTATATATATATTATACCCCATATATATAATATCTATACAGGTATTATATTATATATATATTATATATATATCTATTAGGGGTATAATATAATAGCTGTATATTTTGCTTATCTCATAATTTCAATCCAAATTGGAATGAGTGAGAAAGCATACAATGAGGACTGTGAAGGTATTCGGGACATGGAGCTTTAAATGTTCCAAGGACTTTTACTTGGTTTCTTTACTCTCTTGGCTGTTTTTCTCTTTATAGTGACCAAAGACCTGACAAGAAACAACTGAAGAAGGACAGGCTTATTTTAACTCAAAGTTGGTGGATACAGCCCATCTTGGCAGGGAAATCATGGCCGTAAGTGTGGCTCACAGTATCACAGTGGGTTCTTGCTCACACCTAGGTAGAGGACACAAAGATCATGATGCACAAGAGACTTCCAAGGCAGGATTGTCACGAAGCCCCTCCCTCCTTTCTCTTTGGATTTGGAAGTGAGCTGTAATCTCAGGGCAGGAGGAGACTGGTCCAGCAGTTTAGGCACCAGCAAGCTGCTCATTGGCTCAGCAAACTAAATGAGTAGGATTGCTCCATTGGTCTGTTGTCTTCCCTATCTGTAGTGACTAAAAATAGATCCCCTAGGATAAAGCACATAATGTTCACCCCGAGCCTGAGTCCCAAACATCTGCACCTCTCCTGTTCTTTCTCTAGCACTTTCTTTGACTTCAACTAGAATTCCTTGACTAGCATCTCCTTTGATTTCTTTATTTATATACCTAGAACCCAACTTAGTACTTGAAACAGGTCATGTTCAGCAAGTGATAGAAGAAATGGAATCTTCTAGAAGCCTTGCAGCAGTGTATGAAAAAGTCCTTTATTATAATCATCAGTCATAATCTGTGATTAATTCTATAATCATTCTAATTTTCCTAAATTATGGAATCTCTTATTAGCTAGGGCTTGGCAGGGTGGTTCACAAACACCAAATAAAAGCTGCTACAATTTCCCAGGCTGCACCTGAGACATACATGGCTATGGAGGTCTGCAGAAGGACACAAATCCAGGCTCCTTCCTCTCTTGAGCCTTTACAGTGTAAAAAGATACTTGGAGTAGATATAATAATTATTAATACCCCAAGTGCCATGTGACCCTTGTTCTGCAGGATGGAGAAAGGATGTCATTCCCAGAGCATCACCCAGCAGTCTTCCTGGCACCAGGTGACTTGGTCCTGTGTGACAGAAGAGAAGAGAAGTGATTTAAATAACCCACAGTTGCTTACGTGCTGAGTGACCTGACGACAGCCTACTGATGGCTTTTCCACTTGTGTGCCTTCACAAGCAGAGGAGCTCAGGAGAGAGAATTCAGGAGCAATTATGTGTTACAAATACCTGGCCTCACAGTGGGCTGGAAACCAATCTGTGAACTGCACCTTAATCTGTTTAACCTCCCTTTTCTCTTGGTTGAATGAAACCATGCCCATGGGAGAGATGATTTAAGCTTTTGCCTTTTATCCCTTCACTCTACCTGCCCCCAAACTGTAGCTGTTTTCCTGTCTGTCTTTGAACTATGCCTCTCCCTCAGCCTTGTAGACTTGGCTTGGCAAACAGAAGTTTAGCCTCTGCTTAGGCAAAGTCTTGTGGGCTACCAGAGGGGAAGATTTAGGCAAATCCAGTAGACAAATCCACTGGAATATTCCTCAGAGTTGTTTTAACCTGTGTGGTTTAATTCTGTCTTTGAGGTTTCTCTGTCATGACAGAATCCACTTGACCTTGAAATTTAGTAAATTCAATAGGGTGGGGGCTGATTGTCATAGTGCATACATAGAGAGACAATTCATGCATTTTGTACACATACACACACACTTATTTCTTGGAGAAAGAAAGGATGTCAGCATTGTGTCATGTGGTACTATAGATCCAGTACTACCTTTGTAAGAAACTTACAGGAAAGAATGTTGGCAGTGAAGAATTCTCATAATTTGAGAGACAGTTTAGTTTAAAGCGACAGTTGAAGCAATCATGATGTTTTAGGTGACCAGTGCCTTGCACTCTGCTGTCCTGTTATGACCCAGATGATTAAACCATTAAAACCTTCACTAATTAATTAGATTCATGACACAAACATCATAATGCACAAGAGGCTTCCAAGGCGGGATTGCCATGCACCCCCTAACTCCCTTCTCTGAAAACAGGTAAGTGGGTTGTAGTCTTGGGGGGCACATTGTCTAAAGGTCCTTGCACATCTCGGGCCACTTTTCTTTCCAAATTGATCAAGTGCACCTCCAAAGGCAGATCTAAGGTAGGAATTTCCCTCATTGCTGTAATCCAAAGCCACCTCTCCTTAGCCCTGTCCCTCTTCTCTCTTGCGACCTGAGCCAATTTACCTGTCAACCCAAACTCATCTCTGGTTCTTCTCTCATTACTTGATTATAAAATATCACCCATTTAATGACATACAGGTGTGTGAGAAGAAGGGGAATTCTCCACGGGTTACGTGGGTGTCAGAACACCTACATTGTGGTCCACTGGCTCGCCTTACTCTCTAGGCATGCTCATGCCAACCACAAATAAATCACTAGATGCATAATTTCAACGAATATACTCACCAGCTGCCTTTGTTTCCATATTGATGCTTTTAGTTTGAAGGAGTGAAACATATTCTCAGGAGCAGATCTGATGAGGGGCCCTTCCTTTCTCTGCATCGCATACAGCTGTTGGTCTTCTGCATCACTTAATGACTGGATATTAAATTAAAACCTTCACAAATTAATTAGATTCATGGCACAAACATCATAATGCACAAGAGGCTTCCAAGGCTATGCTGCCTTAAGAACCCAGGCTGGCCTATCAGACAGTAGACTTCCTTTCTGATGGTGAAAGAATGTGATAAACTATTTTGTCTTTTCCTTTAGAGTGAATGGATATCCTGTTGTGACCCAGGTCAACCTTTAAAACCTTCACTAACCTATTAGGTTCTGAACCACCATAGTTGATTTTCTACTGTCCAACATATAGCATACTGACGATTTGAGTGCAGTTGACACGATCTCACAGAATTAGTGGACCCTGTGATATTCTCTTAAGGAAAAATGATGTAGATCTTGTCAGACTGTGTTATGACAGAGATCTATAAAGACAACAGACATGAGATTATATTATGAATCTCGTGAATGAAAGTTGCTTCCAGTCTCCCTTCCTGATACAGATGAGGAAGAACACCTTTCCCAGATCTGTGTGCTGGAATCATATTAATCTCTTTAAACAGTGATATTACATATAACATGGCAGATATAGCTGATAATCTTACTTAAGTAAGTTTATAAGGGGCTTATAGTGTCACTCAGTTTTAGAGGAAATATACTAGTGAATTAAATTGGGATATGACAGCAATTATCCCCTTAGCATTCCTGGACTTAAAATATCTCTGAAGTCTGAGATTTTTTATTGACTGGAGTTAGTGAGTTCATTTTGGAGATTTCTACTTGACCTTGGCATGACACTATGTCTAATACTTTAGATAAAAGGAAGCATGCTAAGAGCTGCTAACTGCCAAGTGTGCACCCAGTTATGCAAGATAGGGCCTGGAAAATGGTTATGGGGTCTGTGGACCCAGTAGACTGCTGAGCAGGAACGAATGCTAAATTCTACTTATTACTTGCCTCCCTTAAGTTCCAATTTCATGACAAGGGAAGGGTCATGTTAGTTTGGTCTCTATGGATCAAAGCTTGTAAGAACTGCCCAATAGTCCTGCGGAAGTTTGAGTAGTCCCTTTAACTATTACAAGCTTATTCAAATAAATAGCCTATATTTTTTGAGGAAGGTAGGGGATGCCAAGCTGGTTAATAAGAGTCCTTATATTCAATGGCTGAGCCTGTCAGTACGGTCTGTGGACCTCAGCATTGGTTGGGATTTGGAGACTGTGTAAAGAACCACTATTTTCTGTTAATCTGGCTGGTCTCAGATTTTTGTAGGTACACTTAATTTCTTTTATGCTCACCCTTTTGCGTATCAGTGCATCGTGGCCAGCAATGTCTCATCTGCATACCATGTCCACAGCTTTCTGCAGCTCAGAAACCATTAGAAACAAGTTTACGTGCCAGTAACATTTGACAATAACACCCATCTTCTTTGAGCTAAATAAGAGCACTTAAGTTCTATTATTCAGTATCATTTAATCCAACAGTTTCCAAATTACTACTTGCTAGAACCATCTGGAGAGTTTTTGATAATCCTTATGCTCCACTTGCAGCCCATAGAAATGAAGTAACAATGTCTAGGATGGGCGTCAGACATCAATAATGTTCAAAGATCTCCAGGTATGGAAGACCCCTGTTGTAACTGATATTCTATCTTGTAGCTTACTTCTGTAACAACATCAATAACAACATCTCTACAAACAGCCATAGACACCTCCTGCATGGAGCTGATACTCTGCTTGCCGGCATCCTTCTTTTGTCCCTTTGGTAAATGAGTGTCTGTCAAAATCTCTGCAGAAATTTCACCATTGGTTGGGTTTCAGAACTTAGAAGATATACTTATCACACCCCTTTCCTTGAACCATTTGATTCCTGGTTACCATCTGCAGTAACCCCTGTATAGTTTTTACTTTACAAAATGCAGCCTATCACTTTCTCTAGACTTCTGAGACTTATTTCAACAGCATGCCATCCTGATTTTCTAAGGTCCCTGTGAGAGTGTTGTGACATGATCCAAGTTATTGGGGAAGCAATAATGCGAGGAGAAGTTGGTTGAGCTCTGGGAGATGAAGAGGAAGGAGAAGGATGTTTGCAACTAAGAAGTTTCTCTATTATCTTTGGCCAAAGAGGGAGTGCTAGAGAAGTCAGGCTATCTGAAGGGCTCAAGAACCTCCGGCATTCCGCGTTTGTCACTTGTAATAAGCCAGCTCTTCTCACTGTAGTCTCACATAGCTGTCACTTCCTAGTCACCACTCCTAGGTTGGTATAGTAGACCCTGGCCTAACAGATTCGTTGTTAATGGGAATTCAGCCTCCCAGGATCTCCACTATACCTAAGAATTAATTCCTAGTCCAGAGGCTAACATTTGTAGGTCCTTTGGGAGAGCTGAATCGTCATGTGCTGCCTAGTTTTATGAAGTTTATATATTGCTTGGTTATAAATAATAACCAGACTTCTTTTTTGTCATTTTAATGTATGAATAACATCCAATAGAGACCATATTTACATTTTATATACATGTATAGATGACATCCAATAAAAGTGTTTATACTCAACTGCCCTCATAATTACTATACTTTTTGCCCCTTCGTGTAACTATGAAATGGAACCTCTCACCATATCCACTTCCAAAGATATACTACCCTGGTTTACAGTCCATGAAAGTTAGAGTTATAATGTCACTGTAGAAAGGCTAAGTTGGCATGGAATAACTATCAGTATTCTCATTTGTCACATCACTGGGTCTCCCTTAACATTCATAACCGAATCTGCCTTCAGAATCATGTCTTAGGATTTCTTTCTTGTTTGAATGGTTTTTGGCACCAAGCATGACATATATTATGAAACAGGGAGGACGCAGAAACATATGTCAACGTACCTCAGCTCCTGCCAATGCTAGGTAGGGTCTCGTTTAGGAAGTGAACACATTTCTTCAGCATGAAAGCAAGAAGCACATTCTGAAGCAACCAACTCCCCCTGTTAGAGGCACAAAGGTTCTCATACCCACACAGCACTAGGGAACCAGGAATATTCCACACTCAGGAACCTCCCAGAATTACCGTTCCCATACAGAAGGCTGGGAGTGCATATTGTTAACGATTTGCTATCTGTAGCAGCAGACCTCACCCACGTTGTGCTGTAGAGGGAGACTTCACTCAGCTTATCCCAGACTCTTCCATCCCTAGACTATATTATTCCTATCTCCACGTTAATAGAATCCATCCTCAGGGCGAATGTCACATGTACTACTGACCTGCTCTTTCTGTCAGAGACCACAATAGATTCTAGTCCTTTTAGCTACCGAACCTACCCAAAGGGTTACATGGATTTTGTAAAGGAGTTTCTGAGGAGCCGCACCTAAAGCTTTATTGCGCACCTGGAATTAGAAGGATTGTTGCCTGGAAACTTTCCCCCAAATTGTACTTCGTTTTGAATATGCAGACAGTGAACTGCCTGGCATCAGACACCCCAAGCTTTGTCCAGCTGGTTGAAGTCAATCTGAATCAAATCTTCATTCTCAGCCCTTCACAATTTGCTTCCCTTCCTCGACATCTACAAGTTTCCCCTTATCCACTGTTCAGAGAATTGTTGATGGGAAAAAAAACAAAACAACAACCATCCTTTAGCATCCCACCAGGAACAAATCGCAGTGCGAATACGCACTGTTCATTTTCTCCATTTTCCCTCACTAGCCCCTTTCTAAAAATGGCTCCATTCACACTTTTGAATATTAAAAGAAAAGTTTACCCAGTTGGAACTTTGTCGCTGAAATGGGGTTGGAAATATTTAAATACTCTTTCAGAAGGGGAAATGCTCACAGAAAGAATGACAGTGTTGGTAATTGTTCCCGCCTACACTGAGAGGCTGAGATTTGAGTTTGATTTCCTAGCTAAGAGACAGAAAAAGTCTCGCCGTAGAGACAGGGATCCCACTCCGTGGCAGAAATTAGAACCTGAGTCAATAATAGACAGCTAGTAAAAATTTCCAGGATGAGATAGCTGTGGTGTATTACCGGAGGATGTCTAAGTTTTAAGCATGAACATTCTTCCTTTCTCCCTAGTTGTAAGGTGGACTAGCATGCTACCTGGCGGGTAAGTTCTTAGAGAAATGTCCTCCACAGCAAGGACAGAAGATCTAGGAGATGAACCTGGGGAAACAAACTTGCAGCAAGTAGTTTAGTAATCAGTGTTAGGACCAATTAAGTCCTGGCCTTCAGCTGCTCTTCCCTATCTAGAGCCTTCTAATTGAAGTGACTGAGAGCTGTGCTTTGCCTAGAACATCAGAGGATGGGATTTTCACCTGTTGGCCACTGAATGCATTTTTAAGCCTCCATGGTGCTATTAAAGAGGGCTTTTGGTACCAGTGTTTGAAGGTCTGTGTGTTGGTCTGTCTCTTCGTGTGTATTCTCAACCTCCAGCCCCTTGCCTGAAGCTCTCGAACTGGGTTCTAGCGCATAGAGCGCAGACGGGGCCGGGGGCCGCGGTGAGCGGCAAATCAGAATGTCGGCTCTTTAAAATTCTGGGAAATAAAAATGTTAAGACATCAGCAATCTTGTAGGACATAGGATGATGAGCTGAATCATTTTTTACTGACCCTGAATGAAATCAAAGAGATACAGATTAAGGTAAAGTGAAACTCTAATTTTCTCTATTACATGAAAGCTTGAAATGATAACAAAGACTAATGATGAGATCTGGGAAAGATGAAAGATAAGATGATCATTCAAAATGCCAGTGGACGTAGAAACTGCTCAAGTGTTCCGGAAGGGGATTTTATTGCATTAACCAAGTCTTGAGAGAAGCTGTCTGTCATGTAACCCAGCAAGTCCACTCCCGTGGATTTTCTCCTACCATCTAAACAAGCTATATAAGGGGCTCATTGGAGCACTGTGTAATTCAAAGTTGGAAATGCCATAATGGTAGGTTACTAGGAAATTGGGTAGGTCGCTTCTTTATAAATCATGTTTTTATTCAAATTTTAAAAAACTGATAGACAACATTAGCTTATATAAGGCCATGAGAACAGTTTCTCTTCCCACCCCCCCCCCCAAATGTGTACTCATAGACAATATTAGCTTATAAGCTCAGGGGAACAATATTCTTCTCTTCCTCCTTCCCCCAAAATATGTGTACTCATGAGTGAGGAAAATGTTGTTTCTGTTATTAACACATATTTTTGTAATGAGATTATAAGTTACTTTTTGTTAAAATGAATTTTTATAAATTATATAGGTTACTTTAATAGAAAAAAATAAAGCTACTTCTATGTTAAAGAGCAAAGTTGGAAAGTGAGCTAATATCTCAATGCCAGCCAGCATAACTTTCTGTTCCTTAGTTAAAGATAGTAACAACTGAGTGGTACGCTTAGTGTAGCCGCTTTTGAATTGTTGTAGCCAGCTGAGGACTTTCTGATCAGAAGGAAGCCAGCAACTTTGCTCTGAGGTCTGCGTCTCAATTCTGCACAAATGTCTTCCCAGCTACCTCATTATCAACCCTGTGCTTCCAAGAGGGAGGCAATCCAGGAAGAGACTCTGGTTTCACTGTGATGGGTTCCTGTGTAATGCTGTCATTTTCAGGAAACAAAGAGAAAATCTTTAAGATTAAAAGGAGTGCCAGTTGCTTCCTGCTGGAATTTAATCCTCCCAGCAGGGCCCTGCTAGTGTCCAGCAGCAGAGACATGCTTTTGGGAGCATCACCGAGGCCTGAACTCAGACTCTGCCAATGCCAAGGTTTTTCAAAGACCTGATGTTGCTACAAGCGAGATCGCAAGGCTAAATGTAGGTTCAGAACTTTATACTTGGTCAAAGTAATAATCATTCTATTTATTGGAAGAAGAAAAAAAGACTGAGCATGTTACAATTCAGAAGTCCTCAAAACTTCTGATTTACGGCTTAACTGTTTGCTGAAATGGAAAAGCTGACCTATAAGGCCTAAACTGTGCAGATTCCGGGAAAATGGCTTCATATAGATAGCATTATGGATGATGTCATTTTTTGATCTGAAGACATAACTGTAGTATGGAAGAATTGAATAAAGGAAGTCCTAAGGTAGCAAGCATAACATTAAAAATATAGTCTGGATTTTATTCATGTTCCTATGATATTGGCAATTAGCTTTGCATGCAAACCAAATAGTTTTTTGTATGCGACAAGCGACAAAACTGACAATATTTACGCAAAGCTATTTTGTTAGTTAGAGCCAATTCTGTGTGTCAATTAGGATTTATGTTAATTTTTAAGTGTGAAGAATTAATTCCAATTACTTTTACACAGTCATGCTTTTTTGATGAGCAAATTTGTTTTAGAAATTCCTAGACATTTTTGTCTAAAATTCTACAGGATAGAAAACATTTCCCAATGTAAAGGTTAGTAACAATATCTGTAGTTATTTGGTATGTATATCAGATAGTTATACACACATATATAACATATATATATATATATACATATATATATATATTACATACACACACACGCATTAGACATATCATGCTCTTAGGAAAGCCCAGAGACCAAAACCACAAATTAAAACAAAACCCGTTTTGTTTTGTTTGTCCACTTGTTTGCTTGTTGGAGGTGGGTCTCTCATGTAGGTACATGTGCAGGTGTTTCTATTTGTCCTTGCATTCAGAAGCCAGAGGAGGATGTATCTGTAAGAGGTCCTGTTCTATTATCCTCTACTAGCTTATGCCTTTTAAACTGGGTCTCTCACTGAACTTGGGCCTGGGCTAGAGGCCAGCAAGTCCCAGCCATCCTCCTGTATCTGCCCCCAACTGCATTTAAGGTGCATGTGCTCCTGCCTGGCTTTCTTGGTGAGTTTGGGATCCAGACTTGTGTCCTCATCCTGTGCACCAGGAGTTCTTACCCACTGAATCATCTCCTCACTCACATTCACCTTAATAACTGTGTTTGAGCCAAACTTACTACTTCCATCCTCTTCAATGAGTGTGTGTACAATTGCACACACTTGGAAGGCAAAGGCCAATCTTGGATGCCGTTTCTCAAGCATTGTTGACTTCAGTTTTTGAGACAGTGCTTTGGAGCATAGTGAACAAGCTAGGCTAGCCATCAAACTCCCCCCCCCCCCCCGAGATAGGATTATAAGCACGCATCACCATTCACTGCTGTTTTTACATGGGTTCTGGGGATTGAACTCAAGTCCTTGTGCTTGTATGGCAAGCACTTTCCTGACTCCTGGGCACCAGTGTGTACTCTTAAAAGAAGCCTCTTTGGATTCACTGAAGGGAGTATTATGACAGACCATTAAATGAAAACTGACTTGGTAAATTCTGCTTTGAAAAAGATTATATTTTCATCTATGGCATGAATTTAACGATGACTTTGAACTTTTAAATTAGTAAAATTAATATAAAGAAATGTCAAACAGCTCTAGTTCTGTAGAATGTATAACTGGAGTTTTCCTCCTGTGCTGAAAGTGTTCGGGTGACCTTGATTGGCCTTTCTGAATTCTGCACTGATTTTCAGTCCTCTGGGTCCCTTTGTTTATCTGGAGTACATGCAGTTCCTTTGTTTGAAAGAAAAAAGTTGATAATGATTTATGGGAAACACGTTTGAATTTCTTGATCAGGCCACAGGGCTACTTTCATGGAAATAAACAAACAGAATTTTCAGTGAAAATCAACAGAGAGGAAAAGGAAGGAGGGAATAGCCAGAAGAAAATATTTTGGATTGTCTTGATGCGTGTAATTCTTTGAAAATGATTAATAACTTGATAAGATCCAAATATAGTGAGTTGTTTACCCCTTGGCTCAGAACACATTTCCATTAGCTGTGCAATCAACAGGATGTTTTTCTTTTTGTCTTTTCCTCATTTGTGCTTCAGCATCAGAAATTTTGTTAAAATAACCCAGGGATAAGCTAAACAATGCAGTGTCTCCTCTAAAAAAATTGGCTTTGTCTTAGCCGGACACCACCATTTTCAAATTGGCTATGCAAAGGTCATTATAGTTTTGCAAACTGGGCATGATGTTTTACACTGTTCTTTCCACCAGAATTTAGAACGTCTTTCCCCTGGGTAGGGATGGGGTGTCATTCTGGGTCAGTCCATGGGCTATCTGGCTGGAGGGGGTGGAAGAAGGATCCCGGAAGGGAAAGTTGCTTATTTTCTGAATGTCTTAGCTACCTGGATGATCACCGCATTTCCAAATCACCAAGCAGGAAGTGATGGCAGTGGGTTTTATATGGGTGCTGCCCTAGCAGAAACTGAGGCTGTGATGCCATGGTGGAGGGAAGGAAAGACCTGACAAGTGTGCTCAAAACCTTGTTCTTCATAAAAGCAAACACAAAGGCTGTTTTCTCTGGGTAAGTGCCAAGTAGCATTGATTTAATAGTTTCCTATGTAGGTAGACTATTCTAAACACAAGCTTTCTATCTTGTTAAGGGCCAGATGAATCTCTCTGGCTTATATTTCTTTAGGTCTTTTAGCCCTAGCAACCAAGCATCTATTAGATATCTACCTTATTGTCAGAAGGTTTTAAGGTAATTATCCTATAGTGCTCATCCTAGAAAGAGTTCACAGTTCAGATGGGGATGGCTGGCACCGTGAGACGGGTCCCCAGAACACCGTTTCTGCAATGTGATGAGGACTCAGGGACCCTGTATATCATCAGACTCGTTGTCGTGATTTCTTACAATGACGGGGTACAAAGTGGGTTCCTGCAAAGGAAAACTTGCAGGCAGTAAACCAGAGAAAACCATGCATAGGCTTCCAAGAGTCTGCTCCTGTCACCCTGTATGTTCTTAGTTACTCCAGTCATGGATTGACAGCCACCATGACAAGCCTCCCAGGGAAGCTCCCACAAGGACTCACTGGTGACCAGTCATGGGAGACTGCTTACGTAGGATCTCTCTTCCTAATACATACCCGAACCCCAGAAGTTCAGAAAAAAAAAAAAACAGCGTTCATTATCAGCTGCAACATTTGAAAAAATTGTCTGGGCACTGTGGGTCAGGTTTGTGGGCCAGCTGTGTTGGAAATCTTGGAATTCACTGTAAGATACCCCGAAGGGCTGTACCTCTGAAACAGGACTTTTAAGGATATTAATATTGGGCCCGCAGTGTTACTCTTTCTCTACTTAAAACCCAGTATTTTTTAAGTGCAAGGGTTAAACGAAAAATAAATGTGTGACAAAATTGGCATAAGAAGAGCTATGTCAATTAATGTAGCAGGATAATGAATTTAAAAATAGCTCATATTCAGCCTCCTGGAGGTTTTTAAGAGCAATTCAGTAGGAAGGAGCCTTCTGATAAACGGCGCCGGAATAACTAAAGGTTCATACATAAAATGATGAATCTCTCCTCTTACCTAGCATGACATTTGAAGATAAACTCAAAAACTTTTGTAGGCCTAATACATGAACTAAAATTATCACATTTCCTGAGCATACGGAAGAGAAAATCTTTGTGAACTTGGCGTAGACAAGCACCTTCAACACCTAAAACATGAACTTCTGATAACAATTGATAAACTGGACTTTATCAAAATTTAAACTTCTCTGAAGGACACGGGGAAGTTCAAAGAGTGAATTACAAGGGTAGAAAGTATATATATATATATATATTTAGTACTGTGTGTAACTATCTGTTTTTAAATTTACAATTTAATAAAATAGTGCAAATTACATTTGATCAAAGGAGTTGAGAAGAGGTTGCCAGTGTAGTTAAAATATGCAAAGTATTTGGCGTCACAGAAGATATCAGTAACTTCTTTAACCACATGATAATTAAATTAATCATCAATTCGTTTAATCATTTAAAAAGCACAGTGAAAGAGAAACGGAATGAGTACCTCTGTACACCCAGCAGATTAGCTACACTAAACAGATCATCGCCGATTGGTGTCCAGCATCAAGAGCAACCAGAACATTCCAGACATGAATGGCAGAATCACAAAGCGATAATGTCGTGTGGAAATGAGTGACAGTTTCTAATCAGTTTAAAGCCATCCAATCCAGAAGTGCCATTTCTTTTGTTTTAAAGAATTATTTACTTCAAAGAATGAACAACGGTTCTTGAATAGAAGGACTTGTATGCCAGGTTGAGTTGGGACTCAGTGGTAGAACTCTTCCTAGGATATGAAGAATCCTAGGTTCAATCCCTACTGTAGACAGAGAATTTTAAAGTAAGAAATAAAACAAATTATCGCTTAAAGACAGGGGCGAAGGGCTTGGCTGTAAGAAGGCCTAGGGAATTTGGGAGGTGTTGGAAGTTCTGTCAGTGGTGGTGAATGCATCAGAGTATTCATACAACTATGTATATAAAAAACAGACAATTAAATATACAAATGATGGTTTTTGACAATTAGATATACATTTGTGAAAATTCTTCATATGGTAATTTACATCATACAAATACTTATCAGAATAAGAATATTTTGATGTGAGGAATTTGGGGTGTTTTTGGAGCTACAAAACTTTCTAGGTTTGTGTTGAGTATAGCTCAGAAGTCATGGTCCCTGGCACTTAGGTTTACACAAAACTTCTAATGAGCCTGTGAGTTTCTGGCTTTTGTCTGGCAAATTCAAAGAATGAAATTCGTGATATTTTAACTTAATTTTCATTTTTTTCTGACTCTGAAAAGTCTTGTTATTTATTTTCCGAAAAGTCTTGTTTCTTACAAAGTATTTTTCAATCTTTTTATTAAACATGAATTCTTTTCTCATACAATATAATCTGATTAAAGTTTCCTTCCCCTGTACTCCTCCCAGTTCCCTCTCCACCTTCCCTCCCATCCAGAACCACTCCCCTTTTCTGTCTCACTTGGTAAGAACAGGCTTCTAAGAGAAAACAGAAGCCATCACCTTGAACTTGGACAAGGCAAGCCAGTAGAAAAATAAAAGAGTCCCACGAAGAGGCACAGGAATCAGAGACCCACTGGTTCACACATCCTGGAGTCCCATAAAAGTACTGCACTGAAAGCTACAGCATATTCCTAGAGGACCTGGTGTAGACCTGTGTGTGCCCTATAGAAGTTCATATTTTAGAAAGAAGTATTTTCCATGAGGAGCTTAAGAGAAAGCAAGAGAGCTCCTGCATAGGAGTAGGTTCTGTCATGGGATACCTTTGAGGCCCGCTGCCTTGGAGTTGACAAGGTGGAGACGGGGTGAGCGCATGTGTCAAGCAGTCATGTCGTCCATCACTTCTAGTTTCTAGGAAAGGAATGCTCATTTGGGGTTGTGCAAAAGAGAGAAAGTAAAACCACATCCTCTTTCGACATCCTTAGCCTCTGGCCAGGGCAGAAACAAGAACATTTTGATCTAAACACTTCTGGCCTCCACTAAAGACAAAGCTGTCAACAGGCCACAGGTATTTCAGCTTTTAGTTAAGATGTGTATGTGTGTGTGTGTTGGGGGTGTGTGTACTCTTTGGGAATTCTGTATTCTAAATGGCCCAGATCTCCTATTCCCAACTTCTCAAATGCAAATTATAAGTAGGAGTGTTGATATATGGTGGTCACACTATAATACGTGATTAATTTGTAAATTAGCTTTTGGAGCCCTTGAAAGATGCCTTAGTACTTGACTTCACCGTGGCCTCTGTGAGAGGAATGTTATTTCTGGGAAAGAGCTTGATTTCTCTGAAGAATGTGAAAGAGAAAAGGCAGGGAAGAACCAGGCAACCCTGCTTTCCTCGGACATCCCCCACACTGCCAGAGACCTCTTTCCACACGGAGGATGCCGCAAACTCAGGCCTGGCATGCTACTGCTGACAAACCAACAGTCAGTCCCAGACTCCTCGAGACCACTGAGGAATCTTGCACATGACATGAACATCATTAGTGGTCCGAGCCTCCTATTGTGAGAGCTGCTTCTCGCAGCATTTTTCTTTACTTCCCGAATTAGTAGCAAATCTATACACTCAGCCGGTGGCTCAGCTCAGAGGAGAGGTGTGCTGGTCTTCAGACTATGAGCTAGGGCAAGTAAACAGGCCAAAATGCCAATCAAGGCCCTTGCTTGGGAACAAGATGTGTTGTCCAGGTCAGAATTCCGAAGCACAGGCAGGAAAGACAATCCATCTTAACAAGTTGAATCTCTAGGGAGGACCATGGTTTTTGTTGAAAAGCACGGTTTGTAAGATGAGTGTGCTGGAGGGGAAACTGTGAGCTCAGAGGTCAGCTCATAACCTTCTGGTATAGGGTTATCACAACGGAGCCAGAAAAACCCAGAAAAAGTGGCAGAGAGGACAGCCTCTAAGATTATGCCATCTGTCCACCTAAAGCACTGTGGCTCTGTGATCATGCAGCTAACCTTCAGAAACCTAAGTACTCCACTTTTACCCTTAAATAGCCAAATCTGAAAATGGGAAAGGGATTATCTACGGGTACATAGACAGTCTGGAGTAAATAGCATCAAAAGGATTGAAGTGTTGGGTTCCAATCTTGATAATGTTCACACATTCCAGGGTAGGGGCATGTGGATTAGAAAAATTAGGTAGGAGGAACAGAGATATGAAAGAAATACAGAGACATAGGATAGAACCAGGAGGGCTATCCAGTGAATACTGAATAAGCCCACGTTTATTCTCCATATGCTTATATATCCCAATCCAAAAAGTGGGGAAGAAGGCAGAAGACTACTTTTACATGACACAAAGGACTGCCAAAACAATTACCTGCTTCAATACTTGACACACGAAGCCACTATTTCCTGAGTCAAGCATTCTGATGTTTTAGGCAGGACATGCAGTGACTACACCTTAAACCAAGTGTCCTGTAGGCAGCCACTCCCTGGGTCAAACCTCCTGTCTTATCCTTGAAGGAGCAAGAATAGGCTTGAATTCTCTGACCTTTGGTAAAGGTGGAGCAGTTCCACCTCTATGGGCAATCTTAATATCCAAAATACCAAGTAACCACACTGTAGGCCCATCCACACTCTGGGTCAGGCTATCTTGTTTGTAGCTACTTCTTAAGTCAGACTTCTTGTCAATAACTTTGAAAGAGCTAGAGTAGGCTTAATAAGCTCTCTGGCCTTCAGTTAAGGTGGAGCAGACCGACTTTTCTGGACCCCCACAATGAAGGAGGACGTCCTAGCAGCCTTGCTACCCCTTTACGCAGCAGGAACATCCGAAAGGTACTGGTTCCCAACCCTGCCTGTGAGAACACAAGAATATAGCAATCAGTAAATCAGATGTTGCATGCAGATTTCAGAAAGCTACAGACAATGGATAAGGGGCTAGAAAAGCTTAAGATGGGTTGCTTCACCTCTCTGAACATCAGTTTTCTTATCTATGAATCCAGATTTGATGCCATTTTACAAACCTTTCAGCTCTTACATGTTATGACTCTATAAAACGCGATGGATTGTTGAATTATGACAGGAATACTTTATATGTCTCACTTTATATGACCTTGGAAAAAATGATACCCTCAGATGATTTGACATTTTCCAGTTCTAACCTGCCTCATTAATTTGGGGTGGAAGCAATAACAAATGGGATCAACAGTAAAACTGAAATAGAAATTAGCACATAAACGGTACAGGAAATTATTAAGGTGATGCGGCAATCCCACAGACGTTCACAAAGTTTGGGATAGTAGATTGTGGGAAAAACTTTGTGCCATAGTTAAAAGTGTATCGGGTTAGTGCTAAGGAGGATGTTTGCCTCGGGGAGAGATATCTGGGAAGTACTAGCAACAAGACAGTGAGACCAAAGCTTTTGCCTTCATCAAGTCTGACAGCTCCTCACACAGGAGAGTAGCTCTGTGGGACCCCAGTGGGAGAGTTTCAGAAAGAAAGCAATCCGAAAAACAGAGATATTGAAGAGTGCAAGAACAGCTTGGACTCCCGATAATGCATCTCCATGTCCCGAGAGGCCTATGTCACCTCTATTTCTCCCCCAGAGGAAGTGAGACCACAGTGGGGGAGAGCACCCTGATCATCTGCCCACAAGCCCCACCGCTTTCTCGCTCCACACAGATTACTGAGATGAACAGCAGGAGTGAGAATTTTGCTTAGTGTGGACAAGAAAGAGAACACAATGTTGGTAACATTGGCATAGTCTCCATCAGGATGCCAGGAACACCAGGCAGGTGGATGCTTGCCCACTGGTCCATGGGAGGCACAAATAGTTTGAGTTACTTGTCTTTTCCTCCGTTTGACTCCTCCAGGATACTCCCGTTGACCATGTGTGAAAGAGTCTGACATAGTCAGATCAAGGCTGTAGGATGCGGGGACACAGCTTGGTCGTGTGTAACTGGACAAAAGCACACACTAAAGTACTCTCCAGCCGCAGTATATGGTTACGTCTATAGAGATGATGAAGAAAACACTCCAGGGACCTTACTGAGGCCCACTGATGAAAATGTTTACCTTTTCATCCAGTCAGTAAAGAACAGAGGAGGTATCTGCTTTTAAATGTGTTTAGAGCAGTCCAAGAGTTTAAGGAGTATGAAAAGTCCTTACTTTCATGTTGAAATGTTTACAGCACCAATAAGATCCAGGAACCATCCAGTAAGTACTTTACCCCTGAGAAATGAGCATCAATAGTCTGACAAAGAATACAACACAACCATATTTAAGGGAGCTCAGAATGCTACTAGAGAGTCTAAATGCGCAGCTCAACAAAGCATCAGGAAAACAACATGAGCAGAAAAGTCAAAAGAAAGTGAAGGGCTACTAAGTGTGGTTAGCATACACTACATACATACATACATGTAATATATATCGCAATAAAACTCATTGTACACAACTATCATGTACTAATAAACATGGGAGATATACTTATTGCCAACTGAGAATATGAACCAAAGTAATAATTCATTAATTCATTGTGAGAGAACTATGGAGGTGGCCTTATTTTATTAACACAGCCATTTATTTATTTAAAAATTTAAAGTTTATCTTATTTAATTTATATGGGCATTTTGTCTGGAAGCATATTTGTGGACAGTTTGTGTCTCGGTGCCCACAGAGGCCAAAGGACGGCATCAGATCCCCTTGGACCTGTAATAACAGATGGTTGTGCGTTATGATGTGTGAGGGTGTGTGTGTGTGTGGGGGGGTATTTCTAGAAACAAAGCTCGAGAGAGATTTCTGGATGTGGTGACAGAAATTATTGAATATACTCCCTAAAGTTTCATGTGTCATAAAACACCTTATCAGCAACTTTAAATAATATTCCAGAGATGATCATTAGTTGTGCAAAATCAGATTTGTGAAATTTGAGAGAGATGAGTTTCAAGAGTAACAGAAGACTGGCAAGAGAAGGGATTTCCCCTCTGTTTCTGTCTTCATGCTAAAAAAGGACTAATCAAATATTTTTAAGACTATCTAAGGAATACAGAATTTCACTAAATCAGTCCCATGGAACCAAAGAACAATATCTGAGCGTAGGGCAAAGAAACACAATGAGAATCAGCACAGTGAGAATCAGACCTATGAGAACCCAAGCAGGGGAACAAAAGTGCCGAATGAACAGCTGTGTGTCAAACACTTACCAACCACCATCCCTGTCCCCTGTAACACAGAATAGCGGCACCAAGCTGGACATGTGCACAGCTGCAAAGCCAAACAGGGTGGTCTTGGGAACCAGCAGCACTGGAGGTGCTGAGGGGAAGCTAGGAGAGAGAAGACTGAAAACGGGCGCTAGCACACAGAGAAGAAACTGGAAAGCTGGTCTTTCTCCAACTGTCAACAGTTCACCTTCACAGACAGACAGTTGCCCAGTGCAGCGGACAGAGCAAGTGTCTTCTGGGAGCCAAGACAAGGACTACATACAGTAGCCTTTCTAGAGACCGTTCGTCTCCCGATGAGCTGGAGACCTGACATCTGACATCAGAAAGCCAGTGGTTAGGAGTTAAATAGGGCATCCTCCTAAGGGGTTCCTCACAGTGGGGAGCCTCTGTCCCTCTGACTAGACATGTGGGAGGCTTAGCAAACATTGAGCAAGGTCCCTAGGCCGCCCCATTCTTAAGCGCAGAAGAAAAGAAAGGAATAGTAAGGATGTCTAGCAAGAAATAGTGAGGCTGACTGACGCGACACACTGGTCCCGAGAAACATTGCACTCTGCCATTTCAGGGAACTCAGGGGCCACTCTAACTCAGTGGCCAAACAAAGGAAAAGAACTCAAACCAACAGCACCAAATCAAAACTGTCAAAAATGAAAACTCTTTGGGTAAGCCTGTGGTGGACTTGGCTGCCAGAGGCAGCTCCTAACTTGAAGAAAAGTGGGAAAATTTAATGCAGCTCAGATTAGTAAAAGAGAAGAACAATCTTCTGGGCCTGAAAAAAAAAAGGCAAAACTACTTAGCTATATTTTTTATAGCTAATAATTAGGCCAAAGGTTCTTGTCATGACTTACATTATTAATTACTGGTCTCAAGTGGAAGAAATATTTTAGTTCACAGAGGAAAGATAAAGAGATGACAGTCAAGGGGGACTTGAAAGCTATGATCAGCAACCAGAGGGACACACGAACATTGAGCTAGAAGACAAGAGCTAGTGATGGAGACAACGATTGAACAGAAAATGGAGGAACGCGGTCACCAGAGTGACCTTTGATGACAAATTGAAAAGTTTCAGATCAAAGGTTATAGTATATTATAAGCTGCTAAAATGGAAATGGGAAAATAGTCCTTTAAGAAAACAGTATTACTTAAACACTTAGAAAAACTTAGCAAGATGCTTATAAAATCATATGACAAACTTGAGAAACCTAAACATATGACAGAATGTCCGAAGTAAACAGGATTGTATACATGTTTTAGATATATATATATATATGTAATCACATATATAATGCTGAAATATATATATATAGCATAAATGTAAAACAAACATGCAAGTCAGTCTGATTTTAATAAGGATATTGATAGTATTTTATTTTTAGAAGTAAAGATCTTCTTTGGTCTGTTGTTTGAAGGGATGCAGGCAAATTGTGTTTGAAGGAGTGTCAGGTAGCTGGCGTGGGCACATCCTCAGTCAGGAAGCAGAGACGAATGCTAATGCTCCATCAGTATTTCTTTTTTTTCCTCCAGTCTGGACCCCTCCTGTGGCACTGTGAAGCTTACACTCATGGTTGTTCTTCCCATTTCAGTTAAACTATAGCACAGATTCTAATTGTTCTCAATAAAAAAAAACAAACCCTAGAGTCAGATATTAGGGGGTGAAAGCTGAAGGATCAGAGAAACAGTGCAGCCAGTCACTAGAGAGACCTTTCCCCTCTACCAATGCTCAGATCAAAGGGGTGGTCCTGTCTCTTTAAATCCTCAGACTCACCTCCAGACTGCAGCTGTCTCCACCCAACATCAGACTACACTGAGCTCTTGTCTCCTCCCACTTTAGATTCCTCTCTTCACCCAGTCATATTACTCCTGTTTCTACCTCCCTAATGCTGGGGTTAAAGGAGTGGGATCCCAAAAGCTGGGATCTCCTTTGTGTGAGCTATGTTTCTCTTTTAAACAGATTCAATCTTGTGTAGCCCAGGGTGGTCTTGAACTAACAGGGAACCCTCTGCCTCTGTTTCCCAAGTCCTGAGACGAAAGGTATGTGCCACCACTGCCTGGCCTCTAGTAGCTTAGCTCTGCTCTCTGATCTTTAGGTAAATTTTATTTGTTAAAACAGAAAGTATCACTACATTAAACCTTTCCTGAAATACCTTCATAAACTCAGATATGTGTTTCCATGGAGATACTATATAACCAGGCAAGTTGACAAAGATGTTTTAATACAGCAGGCTTTTGGGTTAATGTCTTCATGACTACCTGAGCCACATGAGGGTCCTGATTTATAAAAGAACTGCCCTGGTATAGAAAAAGAGGCCCTGATTTGATGTGAGATTTCCCTCTGTATGCTGTGATTACCATTAATGAATAAAGAAACTGCTTTGGACCTATAGCAGGGCAGAACTTAGATAGGCGGGGAAAACTAAGCTGAATGCTGGTAGGAAGAAGGGTGGAGTCAGGGAGAAGCCATGGAGCCCTGCCAAAGACAGATGCCAGAACTTTAGCTGGTAAGCCAGAACCATGTGGCGATACACAGATTAGTAGAAATGGGTTAAATTAATATGTAAGAATTAGCCAATAAGAAACTAGAGCTAAATGGGCCAAGCAATGATTTAATTAATACAGTTTCTGTGTGATGATTTCAGGGCTAGGTGGCCGGGAACCAACAAGTGGACTCCTTACTACAGTGATTCTGTGCATATTTTAGGCCAGGTCACTGTGCATGGAAAGGGAGCTATTTCTAGTAGAGGTTCTTTAGCAGCACCCCAAACCTCTGTTCCCTGGATTCCACAATACCCCGAGAGGTGTGACAGACACAAATGTTTCCAGGTACTGTCATATACCACTAGAACCAAAATTATGCTTCATGGAGAATGACTACTCTAGGTTGCTTTCAACTTTTAGGTATTATTTGTTTTGTCAATCAGCTATATTTGCCTCCTACTGAAGATATCCCCTTTCAGGTGTTGTCAGTGATAACAAGTCTGGATTCAGCTGCTAGACCTGCTCCTATGATTGATCCTGCTTTCTGTGATCTTCATTTTTTCCCACACTAAGCAGGTGCATCTGCAAGATGATGAATTCCAAATTTATAAGAGTATTGTGGGGGAATGACTTAGATATTGAAAATATACACATCACCTAGTGCTTGAACCATTATTAGTACTCCAGGATTGTGGTGGTGTGTGAATGAGATGCCAAATACATACACATCACCTAAGAGTCCTCCAGAAAATCTGGCTTTTATTTTTGTATTATTGTTTTGAGTTGGTATTGGGCCAATATAGTGATAATATTACCTATAAAGATTTGTTTTCATTTTATGTGTATGAGTGTTTTGTGTGCATCCATGTCTGCTGTGGAATAATCCTTCTGTGCAATGTGAAAATGTGTTGCTCTCATTGCTAAGAAAAAGTTGATTGACTGATAGCTAGGCAGTATTTTCTGAGAGAGTGCTGGGAAGAAGGGTGGAATCTGAGGAGTCATGAACCAGATGTAGAAGAAACAACATGGGAAATTCATAGATGAGATAAACGAGTCTCAGGGCAGCACACAGATTATAGAAATGGGCTAATTTAAGTTATAAGAGCTGGCTGGAGATAAGCCTAAGCAATCGGCCAAGCATTTACAATTAATAATAAGTCTCAGTATGGTGGGAAGAAAAGTCCGGGTGCACATGTCTGTGCACCACTCGTAGAGGAGTTACAGATGGCTGTGAGGTGGTAGAAAGTGAACCAGGTACTCTGGAATAGGAACCAGCGCTCCACCATTGAGCCATCTCTATAGTTAGGATAGTGTTCTTAACTGTATAAAATGTTGTCAAATTCCAAATGGGAAGAAAACTTGACTAGGTAGTTAAGACTGAAAAATTATAAATACATAGAAGAATTTGCTTAAGAAATTATCAAAATATACAATTATAGTGACAAGCACTATGAAATGGGTGTGCATCCTATAGCCAATTGTGAGGAAGAGAAGATTCAGGTGTGAACCCAGTATTGTGTGAAGGAAATAGAGCTGCATAGGAAAATGAAGCTGTGTGGACTTTTAAATGAATACCCTTGCCTTTGAAATTTATTAAAATAAATTATTTTTTAAATAGTCAGGGGACAGTGAGCTGGTTCAGCTGGTAAAGACACTGGCTGCCAAGCCTGGTGATCTGAGCTTGACCCTAGAGAATTATGGGATGGAAAGAGAGAGCCAACTTCAAAAAGTTGTCCTCTGACCTCTGTGTGTGCATCATGACATATACTGTGTATGGAGGGGGAGCTCAGCATACACACACAACAAAAAAACTGATGTGTGATTTCCCTCTGTATATGTGTTGCTTTTACTGGCCAATGAATGAAGAAACTGCCTTGTCCTGTTGATAGGGCAGAACTTAGGTAGGTGGGGAAAACTGGACAGAATGCTGGGAGAAGGAAGGTGGAATTGGAGGGAAGCCATGGAGCTGCCACCAGAGTCAGACATGCCAAAATTTTTGCTGCTAAGCCACTGATACACAGATTAATAAAAATGGGTTAAATTAATATAAGAGTTAGCCAATAAGAAGCTAGAGCTAATAGGCCAAGCAGTGATTTAATTAATACAGTTTCTGTGTGATTATTTTGGGTCTAAGCTAGCTGGGTGGCTGGAAGAAAAAGCACCCTCCTGCAATGACAAAAAAAAATAAGAATACATTTTTTAAAAAATGAGAAAAGCTGACCAATGAGATTTGAGAAGCCCTTATCAGCTAGTTCAGAAAACTATTACAGGAGCTATTACAGTATCTATGAGTATTATAGCAACCTTGAAATATAAAGATTCTGGGAAGAACATTGTACACTGAGGTAAATGAGAACAATAGACAATAGTATAGCCTAAAAGCTGCCAAATTCATAGAAGTATAGATATAAATAAACATAAAGAACTTAAAAAATTAATTAGGAAGAGCTATGTAAACCAGTATTAAGAAGACAGGTAGCATGAATAGTTGATTCTCATAAGTCCGAATGGATAATAGATACAGACATATTGTTGGGGGCATCCAGAATGTGAGCCATGGAATATGTCCTTTATGAAAGTGACCAGGGAAGGGCTATTATCTGCACTGTTCACTGCAATATTCCCTACTTAGATCAGTGAGTCCAGGCATTTGATGCATATTCTTTTTTCATGTTTGTATGTGTGTTAAATGTATGTGTGAGGGGAAGGAGCAAGCACACAAAGAGATCCCAAGTATATTCCTCTATCACTTTCTACCTTAGTTCTTGAGGGAATATCTCTTTAAATCTGGAGCTGACCATTTTGGCTAGACTGGCTGGCCAATCAGATCCTGGAATATGCTTGTCTCTGTTTCTCTGCCTCAGTTCTGGGGTTACAAGTGTGCTCTGCCATACCTACTGGGGACCAAGTATTCAAATACATGAGCCTATGGGGGCCATTCTCATTCAACCACAAGACAGTGATCACTTCTCCGACACAGATGACATTGCAGCTGTGGTGTCATTTTGATTACAGGCCAGTAAGGCAGTAGGCAGGGGATAGAGCCAAGCCAAGATGAAATTCCTGTACGCTATGACATTTTAAGCTTCCAGGTGTGTTGTATTATTGATATGCAGTGGATCATGGCTTCGGATGAGGATCTGCTGTTTGCAGTTTGTAATGTGTACTGCCATGCAGAGTTTCCCTGAGTGGAGAGGGAAAGCAAAATAAGAAAAATGTTTATACGTACATACATACATACATACCACACACACACACACACACACATACACACACACACACACACACACACACACACACACATATATATATATATGTATATATCCTGCTTGTGTTAAATTATGGGAGCATGTAGTTGGAAAAAATTAAGAGGAAGCTAGACTGTGTGGCATGAACGCATACATCAATTCACTGTCGCACAAACCATTGGACTGAAATTCAAGTGCATGACAATAAGCTCTTGGGCCCCACTAGCCTTAAGTTCTCTACAGCACAAATGCTCTGCCTTGACAAGCAGATGCCTAGGTTTGTGTATAATGATTTCCTGAGGGTTTGACCCCCATGTGAAGTATTGGTGACATTCCATTTGAGGCGTCAAACAGCACTGTGACTCCATTATGTGAAATTGGCTTTGGTGAGACCTGCTCCATTAGATAGCATTCTTCTGTGGGCTGCGCAGGTTGGCCCTCAGGCTCGCCACCCTCCAGCTTCCCCTGTCATTTTCCTGTCATTACAGACACTTGCAATCCAGCCCTGATGCCATTCAAATAGGCTGTCATTTGCTTTATTCTTCCAAGTCTAATGGTGATTGAACTGAGAATTTTTTGATTAGTTTGAATTCCTCGAGTTTGGAAAAGCTAATGATTCATTTTGATTCATTGTTATTTCTTATTTATCACCCTTAAAAGCACTTCCTGAATAGGCAGTTCGCTTAATTCTTCTTTTACAAAAGAATTAGCATTTTTTTATTATTTTACAAAGGATCTTGAAATGACATTTTGTATCAAAGCAATTCTAGGAAAATCACATGAAGGAAAAACACTGTGCCTAAATAAATGAACTATTTCTTGTAGCATGTTTCTTTTTGAACTTTTGCGTTCACACATCACTGGGTTAATCATGGCTTCTCACTGGAAAAGGAATAGGAATTTTTATGTTATTTTTAACAAGGACGGAAAAATAATTATATGATTTTTCAGTGACCTTGAAATGTTATTTATGTATCAGAATGTAGACTCGTACCATACCCAATGGCTTCATCACATCTTTATAATCATATATTTTTGAAATAATATAATCAATGTATATATGACTTGCAACCAAAGTCCATATCAGTTCAAGGTGTTTCTGGCTGTAGATCTTTGGGTATCATCTGATCAATCACATAGCAGTGCCAAGGAATACTGAATTAATTAGAATTTCAGTTATAGTAAATGCACACACTATGTAGAGAGAGAAATAATTTCAAGAGTTTATGACATTAAATTGTAAGGGAGGCCATAAATGCTTTTATGGAGTCGCTGTTGCTCTAAGCCTTTATAGCATGTTGAGGATATTGAGGGAAGTCGGGTTCTTGATGTCCTGGCTAGGGCTACTATACCTGTGATGAAGCATCACTTCCAAAAGCAAGCAGGGGAGGAAAAGGTTTATTTGGCTTACACTTCTCTACTGTAGTCCATTGCTGAAGGAAGTCAGGACAGGAACTCAAACAGGGCAGGAACCTGGAGGCAGGAGGTGATGCAGAGGCCATGAAGGACTGTGGTTTACTGGTTTGCTCATCAGGGTTTGCTCTGACTGCTTTCTTAGAGAACACAGGACAGCCACCCCAGGGATGGCACCACCCAAAGTAGGCTGGACCCTTCCTCATCAATCACCATTTAAGAAAATGCCTCATACCCTTTGTTTATGGCTAGAAACCAAATATGAGTGAGTACATCCCATGTTCCTCTTTTTGGGTCTGGCTTACCTCACTCAGGATAGTGTTTTCTATTTCCATTCATTTGCATGCAAAATTCAAGAAGTCCTTGTTTTTTACTGCTGAATAGTACTCTAATATGTATATATTCCATACTTTCTTCATCCATTCTTCCATAAGAACAATGGCAATGGGTTTTTGATCCTACTGCATGTACTGGCTTTGTGGGAGCCAGGCAGTTTGGATGCTCACCTTACTAGACCTGGATGGAGGTGGGTGGTCCTTGGACTTCCCACAGGGCAGGGAACCCTGATAGCTCTTTGGGCTGACGAGGGAGGGGGACTTCCTTGGGGGAGGGGGAAGGAAATGGGAGGCGGTGGCGGGGAAGAGACAGAAATCTTTAATAAATGGAAAAAAAGAATAATAAAAAAAAGAAAATGCCTCATAGCTGGATCTTATGGAGGCATTTTCTCACTTGAGAGATTCCCTCCTTGCAAATGACGCTAGCATGTGTCAGGCTGACATAAAATTAGCTAGCACACGTGAGTAAATGAGGCTTAAGCCAATTCCAAATCCAGAGCTAGAATTATCTTGGTTAAAGTACGTGGCAGTTACTCCAAAATGGAGGAAAAACCTTACACAGAGCCTAGAGTAAGGAAAGGCCCTCAGTGTTCAGGGCCTGCTGATCTGGGCAACAGTAAAGGAAAGAGCCTTGGGGGTGGAACTATGGTGTCCACAGGAGCAATATCAAGGTCTCTGAACCAGGGAATGCTTGGGGTATTACTTGAGCAGTAGGGAACTCCTCAGACCCGTTAAAGAGAGAGACCCCTCTGAGCAGAATCCAGACAGGACTGTGCATCTAGGTTCCCTGGAAAAGCAGAGCTATAGAATGTATATATAGTCACAAGAGGTATTTGTTAGATTACTTTACAAGGTCGCAGTTTAAAAAGCCCCACAAAGTTGTGTGTTAGCAATCGAAAATCAGAGGAAACCAATAGCTGCTCAGCCTGAGATGCCGGAAGTACCAGAACAAGAGGGACCAATGACCTTGCTATCTGAGCCAGAAAGCTCCCTGGAATGTTTTTGTTGAGAGAGTGAACCGACATTTAAAAAGCTGAAGTCTTATGTCCTTGAATAACTAAATATTTGACAGCTGCAAAAAAACAAAGAGGAAGACGAAGGCTAAGAAAAAGTTGAGGAGGCAAAAAAAGGGGAGGAAGGGGTGGAGTGGGGAAGAGAGAAAGAAGGGGTAGAAGATAAAAAGAAGGTGGTATAGAACAGGAAAGGTTCATGCTTGCATCTCTCACTCTCCTTTCCACCTTTTGTTCTCTCTGTGCCTCTGGCTATGCAAGAATATGCTCATAGCCAGAGCAGGAGCCTCAGAGCACAGACTCACATGCTATCTTGAGACATCCCTTCCTAGCTAAAAGGATGCTTTATTAAGTGCTCAGGTATTTCTCAATATAAACAAGTTGATGCCTGAGATTAACCATGGAACCAAGGCTTCTCAAGCCCAGTGAGTGATCAGAGATGTGGGATCGGCCAGGTGAACTTAGTAATGTCATTTAATATGTGGTTTTTCTTTACTAAATCATTTTCCATTTGCCTTTGTAAAACATTTTTGACTTGACTTAAAGCCACATCTCAATATTTTAAGATTTTTTAAAGAAATAAGGTAACCACTCACTTTCAAGTGAGAATTTAAAGCATTAATATCTACAAAGGTTAAAGAAATAAGGTAACCACTCACTTTCAAGTGAGAATTTAAAGCATTAATATCTACAAAGGTCTGATACATGCAGTTTCACTTTGGCGATAGGTTTTTCTTTCTTTTATTTTTTTCTTATATTTTATTGTCATCTGTTCTCTGTCTTTTGCCATATGGGTCTTTGAATTGCTTGTGGCTATTGTTTTAAGTTCAATATCAAATTTTGAATAAATACTTTCTATTATTCAAAGGTGAAAATAGGAGGCACCCATTTTTGGTCACTTCTTCGCACTATTTATTTTTTTAGAGATGCAGAGCAATTTCTGTTCGTGAGTGTACCTCAGGACCTGGCTGCCTCAAACTTATATCCCTTTCTCTGCCTCCCAAGAGGGAAAGTATGGGCAATGCTACCATGCTCCCATTCTCCAGGATCTTCGGCGTGATGTGGATTCTGAGATTCAGGCTGGTATTATTTGCTGCATTTGGTTTATTCATAAGGAACCATTTTATCGATGATGACACACTTAGACCCACAATTATGCCAGCTGCTAGATTCTGCCAGTTCTCAGCTCATGGAAATGTTGATCATCATTTGCTTTATGCATAATTTTTCCATTCTTATCAAACGGAGACAACAGCATACACTTTAAGGGATTTTAAAACAGAATTAAGGAATATTTGCTTCGAGTATAAACACAGTGCTTGACAGAATCATCACTTAATAAAAGCAATCGTGTTTATTTTCAGTCGCTAGCAAATTTTAAGTTGCAAAACAGTGCATAAACTGCTAGTGCCATTGCTTACAATTTAAAACATCAAAAATGCACATCTACTTAAGTTTTCATAAGAAACATACAGAGTATAATTCCCATATCTTGCATGTTTAAAATAATTTTGTCATTTTAGTGAACAAACTCGATTGTGTGCTCCACCTCCGCACCACTTTTTAGCACACTGCACGTTCTTACCTTGGATTTGCTTTCACGTTTATTTTGCAGTAGAGAAGCGCAAGGCGACCTGTGTTACTTAATAGCCATCCTTGTCGGCTTTCTCAATTCATCTTCCTCCTCTTTCACCTGATTTCTTTTTTTCTTTTTTTTTTTTGTGCACTAATTTTTTTTATTGAGAAAAAGAAAAAAGTTTCCACCTCCCCCCAGCCTCCCATTTCCCTCCCCCTCCTTCCACCCTTCTCCCCCTCCCCCCACTCCTCTCCCCCTCCCTCTCCAGTCCAAAGAGCAGTCAGGGTTCCCTTCCCTGTGGAGAGTCCAAGGTCCTCCCCCCTCCGTCCATGTCTAGGAAGGTGAACATCCAAACTGGCTAGGCTCCCACAAAGCCAGAACTTGAAGTAGGATCAAAACCCAGGGCTATTGTCCTTGGCTTCTCATCAGCCCCCATTGTTCGCCATGTTCAGAGAGTCTGGTTTTATCCCATGCTTCTTCCGTCACAGTCCAGCTGGCCTTGGTGAGCTCCCAATAGATCAGCCACACTGTCTCGGTGGTTGGGTGCACCCCTCGTGGTCCTGACTTCCTTGCTCATGTTCTCCCTCCTTCCGCTCCTCATTGGGAACTTGGGAGCTCAGTCCGGTGCTCCTGTGTGGGTCTCTGTGACTATCTCCATCCATCACCTGATGAAGGTTCTATGGTGATATGCAAGATAATCATCAGTATGGCTATAGGATAGAGTCATTTCAGGTTCCCTATCCTCAGCTGCCCAAGGAACTAACTGGGGACCTCGCTTTGGGCTCCTGGGAGCCACTCTAGGTTCAAGTCTCTTGCCAACCCTAAGGTGACTCCCTTAACTAAAAATTGTGCTTCCGTGCTCCCCTATCCAACCTTCCTTTATCCCGATCCTCCTGTTTCCCCAAGTTTCCCTCATCCTCCCCTTCTCACTTTTCTCTCCCCTTCCCCCGATACTCCCATCCCCCCCCCCAAGATCCCAAAATTTCTCCCCGGCAATTTTGTCTACTTCCCTTAGTCAAGAGAATAATTATATGTTTTTCCTTGGGTTCACCTTCTAATTTAGCTTCTTTAGGTTCACCAATTATATACTCCGTGACCATTATTTATGGCTAGAAACCAATTATGAGTGAGTACATCCCATGTTCATCTTTTTGGGTCTGGGATACCTCACTCAGGATAGTGTTTTCTATTTCCATCCATTTGCATGCAAAATTCGAGAAGTCATTGTTTTTTACCGCAGCGTAGTACTCTAATGTGTATATATTCCACACTTTCTTCATCCATTCTTCCATTGAAGGGCATCTAGGTTGTTTCCAGGTTCTGGCTATTACAAATAATGCTGCTATGAACATAGTTGAACAGATGCTTTTGTCATGTGATAGGGCATCTCTTGGGTATATTCCCAAGAGTGGTATTGCTGGGTCCAGGGGTAGGTTGATCCCGAATTTCCTGAGAAACCGAAACACTGATTTCCAAAGTGGTTGCACAAGATTGCATTCCCACCAGCAATGTATGAGGGTACCCCTTCCTCCACAGCCTCTCCAGCAAAGGATATCATTGGTGTTTTTGATTTTAGCCATTCTGACAGGTGTAAGATGATATCTCAAAGTTGTTTTGATTTGCATCTCCCTAATGACTAAGGAGGTTGAGCATGACCTTAAGTGTCTTTTGGCCATTTGAACTTCTTCTGTTGAGAATTCTCTGTTCAGTTCAGTGCCCCATTTTTTAATTGGGTTATTTCACCTGATTTCTTCCGTGCTTTGCATAGCCCATGTTTTCACCTCGCCGTAAATGTATTTCTGTTCATTTTTGTCTGGGATGTGGTCGGTCAACTTTGGTAAAACGCTGACATATAATAATAATGATTCAATTTTGTTCAGGAAACCTCAGGTCGGCTGGGTGGCCGTGCTGAGCTGTCCTATGCCTGGCTGCTCCCTTCTGGAATTGCTTGTGTTGGGAATTCGTGTGTCCAGATTATTACAGTTAGCTCCGAGTAAGATGACTCTTCCCTGATGCCGTGTCCCTGGGGGGAGCCACCACAAGCTTGTTCCCGTGACCTCAGTGAGGTGAGAGGAGAGAAAGCACAGAAGCCTCTTGCGACCTGGAATAGTGCCACTGGCACCACGTTCTACAGTCACAGGAACGCCCTGCATCTCAGGGAGGGGAAGGAAGTAGGATCTATCTGGAGAAAGAGGAGCTGTGACGTCACCCTGGAAAGCACACTGGGTGAAGAAGAAGGAGGTTTGGAAACGCCTTTGCAATATACCAGGATGCCCACATCCTCACTTTGCCTTAGAAACATGTTTACTTTCAATTATTGTTTTTGTGATTGTTTCAAAATCAGAAACCTTAACCACAACTCAACAAAAAGGTCAGACTTTTCATCTAAATTTTGTAAATCAGTATTTTTTTTCCTCTAAGCCCATCCTTCCATTTTCATTCCTGATTCTTGCCTAGCCTTTCTGTTCTGTTGGTATATGAGTGTCTTTTATTTGTTAGAACAATGTACTCAAGCCTGGGAAGAGGTCCACTTAGTTCATGTTTGAGAGGGTGAAGAGCTAAGACTGGGCAGCCCTGTGTGTTCAGGCAATGGTGAGCACTTGCAGTGCCTAAGGTCACAGTGTCAGGAGCAGATGGACAATAGATCACAGAGCGAGAAGGAGAGCATCTATAGAGGCTGCTTATCTACACCTGTTGTGTCTACAACTTAAAGCTTCCATACATACCTTTCCTAACAAAAATTCACTTTTCCATATTTCTCTGATGTCTTTGTAGACCTGAATAAGAGCAGGGAGCAAAAGCCATTCAATGGCCTAAATGTTTCGAGATTCTCTCTGCCAAACAAATCCATCTGTTATTTCTAATGCTGCCCATTCAAGTTTTCCAGCCATGGGCAGAGGGCATGTGAATTGTTTGCCAGAATGTAACATAAATGACATCTAGTCTGGGTCTCTATAGAGTCCTTGCTCCCATCTGAAACCTTGAGAGCCAGTCTCCTCTATACCCATGACTCTCAGCTGTGTGATCCTTGGAACTTCCCCAGGGTGGCTTATTAACTCTCTACAAAATTCTAGGAATTTTTAGACTGCAGCTCTGAGCTCATCCACAATCCTCACTCAGTCCTTTCCTTGCCTCCTGTCACGTGCACACATAGACACGTATGCGGATGCCGAAAATCTGTGAAGCACAAGGTCGGGATTTACCACAACGGTGATCCACTTCTCACAATCAATTTTCTCTCTTAGTCACTTTCCCTTTTGCTGTGACAAAATAAACTTAAGTAAGAAAGGGTTTGTTTGACTTGAAATTTAAGGGTATGGTTCACCATGCTAAGGAAGTCTTGGTGGCAAGTACAGGAGACTGCTGGTTACATTACATTCGCAATCAAAAAACAAGAAGAAATGAAGACAAGCCCTCAGCTTTCTACTTTTTATATAGTCAGAGGTCCCAGCCCTTGAAGTAACACCACCCACTTTTATGGTGTATCTTACCACCTCAATTAGTTCATTCTAGAAAATTCCAATCACGGTCAGAGACTTATCTCCTAAATTATTCTAGATTTTCTTAAATTGATATTAACCATTATAGATGGGAAGAATATTCTTTCCTAAAGCACATGCAAAAGAAAATTATCTGTGCCTGAAGAATAAGATTATCTCTACAAAATCAACCTTAAAGAGGTGGGATAGAAAATACTCATCACTTCAACCATTCAAGGGCTTAAGGGGAAGTAATCCCTGAGCGGAAGGGGACTCTTAAGAGATATGCAGTCTCCCAGGAACTTGATCAAGGGTCCCTAGCATTAAGAAAGGAATGAAATACATTTATGGTGTTTATAAACCTTTTTATCCGAAAGTAATGCTTGCACAGATGTCTGGACAGATTACCAGCGCAGGTGCTCTACATGACCACACCAAAAGCCCTCTGCTGGCTGTCATAAGATAAAACATAATCCGGAAAAGCTATCATCAACTACTGCAGTTCCTCTTTGTCACCTAAGAACAACAAAGAGGGGTTGACATTTCCTCTTTCATTAAACAAACAAAAATATGACCAAGTCCTAAATCAGAAGTTTTATATGGAGTATATCCAGTGGCTATATAGAAAGCAAAGCTAGTAAAGATGCTAAGAACTGATATGTGTTTTAAGGCCTATGTGTGTTTTTAAAAGTTAACCTAGGGCATAGACTCAAATGGCAAAATTTAGATCCAAGAATTGCCTATTGAAAATCAAGATGTGTCAGAATGAGGTGATCTTGATCACAGAATAATAGCTGAAGGTGAGGTCTTATTGATAAGTCACTTCTACTCCTAAACCAAGTCCTTCTGGCTTTAGGGGAGCACGTCTAGTCAATAATTTTTTAAAAAGAAGGAAAGTAAAATACGTATTTAAAATTATGTTATCATGGACTCCTAGAATATCACAAGAGTTTCCCAAAGAAAAAGAATTCTTTAAAAAGGCTTATTGTGGACAAGTTGCAGGCAGCACACTGGGTTTCAAGAGCTCTGGAAAGTTTCTGGGATTCTCTTCAGAAAGCTCTCATCTGCCTGTGCCCAGGGCATGGAGTAATTTCCTCTAACAATTTCAGACCTGAGAAGTTAAAGTAAGGCCTTTGAACCAGCTTGAGTTCTTTTGGGGGGCAGGGGAGGTGTGGGGACAGGCTGACAAATGGAACTCTAGTTTCCCTGTTTTATATATGAATACCTAGTTTCCCCAAGACCATTCATTGAAGAAGCTGTCTTTTCTCTGTGTGTGTTTGATTGTTTATGGTTTGGTGGCTGTAGCTGCGTTCTGTAATCTCTAGACCCTCTATTTTATTCTATTTCATAGGTCTATATGTATGTGTCAGTACAATACAGTTTCTGTTACTATAACTTAAAATCATTTTCAGTCAGGGATTGTACCTCCAGCAAGGCTCTTTCTGCTTAGATTGATTCGGCTCTTTAGGGGTCTTTTATGTGTCTATGTAAATGTTCTATTTTTTTTCCAATTATATGAAGAATTATGTTAAAAATTTGATGAGGGTTGTGTGGAAACTCTAGGTTATTTTTTGTAAAGTTTGGGCTATAATAAACACAATGAGGAGGACACGAGGAAAAATGTTTTGTCTTATTTATTCATTTTTGTTTTGAGATAGGCCTCATTGTATAGTCTGGGCTGTAATTGAAATCAGAGATCATTCTCCTGCCTTAGCTTCCCAAGAGCTAAGATTACAGGTGTGAGGAAAGAAATTGTGAAAAGCAGACTGGTAGAACATAGAAACAAAGGAATAAAATCAAAGCTTACAAGGTTTAAGATAATGGAAAATGGTATCGCTCTCAGGGTTATTTAAAACAATATGAATAGAACAAATGTAATTTTAAGTCTCTTGAATGCTCATATTCCAGACTCTGAATTTCAATTTTTTCCCTTTTCATCATTTTTCTACTGTTCTCTTTCTCTTTTCAATATAAAATTGAGTAATTTTTGAAAGAAGAATCAGTTTTACTTTCAAAGTAAGGCCCATGATTTTTTTTTAGGAGCCATAATGTCAATTGCTGGTCTAAACTTTTAATTCAAACACAGAGGGACTACGCTCACTTATATGTGTTACAGTGGCCTCAGCCAGGACTCTGTCTAGCTCATTAAAGAAAAACTATATTTTCCTGATCAAAAAAAAAAAAAGTTGGGCTTTGGGGAAAGAGAAGGAACATATTGTTTCTTCCCTTAAGAGTTTATTCAGCTGGGCCTGCCAATCTCCTGACTTTGGCATCACCTCTCAAAAAAGCAGATACATTTTAAGCTACGCTAAAAAGATGAAATAGTAAAAGATGAAATAACTGCTCCTTTAACAAAAAGGCCCAATTTTCCTTCCCAGAATCCCCACTACAAGGTGCTGGTATGCCTGCCCACCAACCAGAATTCTGACTCAGAGGGCCCAAACTTTTTCACTGGTCTCTTTCTTTTAGATTCTGGCCAAAGTTAAGTACAGTACACTTTCTCTGGTTCTCCAGGCTTTTAAACTTTTTCTGAAGCTGCTCTTTTAGTTGTGTGATTGTTTGTCAAACCTCTGTGCCTAAATCAAGAATGTACGTCTTCCTTCCTCTTTCCCATCTCATATAGATCTCTGGAATCTACAGCTCACCTGCCCTGGGTTGGCCCGGGTGGGGGCTGGGGGTGTCTTTTAAATTCCAATAAAATTGGTCCCAAGTTTCCTCCTAAGTCTCATTTTTTTAAATGTTGTTTTGGGGTTTTTGTTTGTTTGTTTTAATTAAAGAAACTAAAAACCCTAAGAGGAAACCACAGTTTCCCCAGTAACAAGGTTTTGTATGTGGGATTCCTCAAAATTTCTGGTAACATATATCTTTATGTATTATATATGTATGTGTATACAGCTGTGTGCGTGTGTGTATGTGTGTGTGTGTGTATGTATGTCCACATGTGTGATTATATGTAGACCATTTAATGGCACAGAAGGAATTTGGGAGCAAGCCAATTAAAATAGTAGTTATAACATGCTCTCTCCTGGATATTTCCTGGTTGTTTACATAAGGGGGTGTATATACACATTTGTTTTTTGCATAGGGAGACTAGAGTTACTTATAAGACTATCAGGATGTTCCGTGGTTCTTGGTGTTGGTTCATAGAACATTTTTTTTCCTATCTGAGTTTCTACATTTTTAAGCTACTATGAGTTTTCTTGTGGGATTGAAGTAGTTTTATAGACAAATCCTCTTCCATTGCTGGGCAGGTGTAGATAGCCATCGATGGTTCTGAAGAAATGCTTGTCTCTTACTGTCTTTGCATATGGAAGTTTGAGGTGAATTAGGTAATTTACCTGGTTCCCTGGGGTCCTCAAAGAATGCTTCTGCCTAGGGTGAAGCAAAGAACCGCACAATAAATAAATCCATTAGAACTCTGCACAGAAACTTTCCACGTTGCTTTACTATTTTTTGCTCTTGAAAAAAATAATACATAACAAGAAATGCCTTAACTGGTGTGAATAGACCAGGGGATTTTCCCAGCTGTGCAATACCAAAATTTTTATGAAATCTCCTCAGGCCAACCAATTTGTTCTTTTCAGTTGCATTGTGCCAGGGTTTGCATTATTATTTACTAACTAGATTACAGTCTGCTGCTCTTTCTACTAATCCCCAGCCCTCTCCTTTATTTTCTTTATTTCACACATGCGTTTTTTTTTTTCTTCTTGCTTGGTAGTGACTTGTTCTTTCAGATTTCAGGGTGGCGAAGAACAGCCACATAGCAATCGGAAAGCCACAGGCGAATGTCAAAGGTGTTTCCTAATCTGTTTCACAAATGATTATAACAATTGGGAAGTAAGTCGCGGGCAAGAAATTGCCTTTCCAAGGAGGAATTTATGGTCCATTTGGGTCCAAGAAAAGTCCACCTCAGTGGGAATGATTATATATATTTTTATTTTCAATCTAGAAGACTGAAAGAAACACACAAAAGCAAAATGTTTGGCACTGTTCTGTGATTATTTCCATCAATGTAGCCTGCTTTAGAGAACTTAGGTTTGCAATGGGCTGTAGTTGCAAGACAACACAGAGGAAGGCTGATCTCAAAATACACCCAGCTTGACTCAAGTTACACTTTTTCTCTTGAGTCTTATTTGGACCCTTGTTATTATTTTATTTTAAGTGATAGTGTAAGGAGTTAGATAGTCCCATTCGGTGAGGCTTTTGTTTCCTGACTTGGGAGCAGAAGAAATAATACATTACTTCATCACACTGGTATGGGAAGAAATACTTAATTTCTACGACATCAGTTTTTATGAATTAGAGATATTCTGAAAGCGTGACATTTATTTACACAGAAGCATGCCTAAATAGTAACTGCTTTTTAATATTGAAAAATTGGTCTGTTTTGAGCATTGCTTTTCCAAAAATGAAAATGGAATTTGTGTGTTATTTCTATCTTCATTGCCTCTCACTTTCCTTCAGCCATTACTGCAATTCGGTACCTGGTTTGACCAATCCAGCCCGTGGGCCTCACAAAGCCTCCTTGAGCCTACACAGTATGTGTGTGTGTGTGTGTGTTGCCTTCTGCCCTACGACGTCTCCAGCATAGTGCTGTGTGGGTACTTGTGGGAATTCACATGGTGCTCATTTATAATGTAGATATTTCCAAACAATACAGGTTGTGCTCTAAACTGGCAAGATATTGCCTTTCTCACTGCAAAAGAAAACATCAGGGGCTCATTTACTAATGCCCCTTAGAAAATGTGGTAGTTTGAATGTAATTGATCCTCACAAGATCTCGTAGGGAATAACACTAGTGAGAGGTGTGCCTTTGTTGGAGTAGGTATGGCTTTATTAGATGAAGTGTGTCACTGTGGAGGCAGGCTTTGAGGTCTCATATATGCTCAAACCATGCCCAACATCTCAGCTCACTTCTTGTTCCTATGGATCAAGATGTAGGACTCTAGCTCCTTTTCCAGCACCATGTTTATCAGCATACCTCCATGATGATAATGGACTAAACCTCTGAAAATGTAAGCCACCCCAATTAAATGATAACCTTTGTAAGAGATGCCATGGTCTCTTCACAGTGATAGAAGCCCTAAGACACAAATATTATCCTTACCAGTGCTCGTCACTTGCAAAAATGTCTCCTCCTTCTCTTCCCCACTTTCTTTCCTCTTAGGAAATACTTTCTAACCAAAATATCACAAACCTTCATCTCACTGTATTCAGGGAACCCCAAGTTAAAATATGTATTGCAAGGGTAGTCCCAGAAAGCCATCTGATGCCTATGGAACTGACTATAAGGACCAGCCAGTGATGATGATAAGTGAGGGGAGACAAGCTTAGTCCTATAGGAACATCTCAGGAACTAAGATTTTATCCCAAGCTGGACACCTGTCTGTGACTTAATCACGAAGACACACGTGTTTCAGAGAGCAGTTAGTACCTCACATCTAACGTCACCACTATTAAAGTGAAGACGCCCTCTGAGGGGAAAGGAGCAAGACTCTTGGCTTGGTGCTGACAGCAGTGTGCTCTTAGGTGGACATGCACAGGTCCAAAGCAGTTCTTCTGTGTCCCCAAGGCTAATGTGAGATGTCTCTTTACCTGTCTATCAGAGATTGTACAGCAGCTTCCCCCGAGCCACATCCTCACAGGAGGACCAGTGTCCTTCCAGGGATCTGCTCCCGATGCTCTGAAGTGCAGCTATATGCTGAGATAGTCGATTCTGCTCTTCAGGAAATGCACTTATGTGATGTCCTCTTCTATGCATGAATAGTCAAGTGATTGACAGCCATCTCCATGTTGAAAGGGCTTCTCTGAACCCTTGCTGTCCGCGGTGTCATTTGTGTCGCAAAGTCATGATGCAGAGGTGCAGGCATAAAGCTCGACTGTGACATGACTGAGGCTTGTAGCGACAGCATTATGCGGGTGGCAGAAAGGAAGCAGGGAAAAATCAGATGCGTGGTGTCTAGATGATCAATCCATGCACATGGAGATAGTGTGTTTCCAAGCTCTTTTCCATGAAGCTCACGTGGGAGGCTCCTGTCTACTTTTCATTTTAAAGTTTTATCTTCAGTGTCTATCCCATTGTTGAACTTGGTGAAAATATTACTTAATGCAAGAATACGACTCAACAGAACGTGTGAATAATCAAATTCATATAAATATGAAAAGCCTAGATCTTAGAATTGTTCTCTAAGTACAAGCCAGCAGGTATGTTTACATATACATGTATGACTAGATGTATGTACTGTACATACATGTATGTGATTCATGTTTCTCTCCCCTCTGTGTATGTGTGCACTCTCACACACTACATCCAACACATGGAGGACAGATTTATTTACATATAAAATACAGTATCAAAAATTTCTTCTAAACGTCACATAATTTGAGTTGGAATAACTTAAAGAAAAGGGGAAATGTATGTTCTGAGCGCACTTCAGGAACACTATTTTAAGTTTAGCTATTTTGTAAATTACATCAAAGGGCAGGAGAGATGGCTTGGTGCTTAAGAACACGGGGCGTCTTCCATGGAACCAGGATTCAATTCCCAGCACCCACAAGGCAGTTTACAACTGCCTATAATTGCAGTCTTAGGGGGTCCAATGCCCTTTTCTGACCTCCACAGACACTGCACACATGTGGTGCGCAGGCATACATGCAAGCAAAACACTCAGACATGTAAAAATGAATTAATTAACAAAACAAAACAAATTATATTGAAATGCTTAAGTTGGCATTCAATAATGATAAGATTTTCTAAATTTTCACTATCAAGAACAATGTCACCAAAGAATCAGGAATAAAGGGACCCAAAATGAAATAAAATGGACTTTCTTGACAATCAAGGGGATTATGGGAGTAAGATAATCTAGAAAGAAAAGCTAACTATTGTGATTTAGTAAAATTTCAATGATTTCTCAGAATTGGACTTTCCCTAAAACACACAAAATGTTGAATCCCGAAGTAGAATTATCCATGAGAGTGGACCAGTCACACAGCTCTATACCATGTGCGGCAACATCAGTTTTTCACGCAGGTGAATTGGGATCCTGACTTGATCACAGAAAAGAATTACAAGATGAGCCAGTATAAAAAGCAGAGTTGGACTTTACCAGATTGAAAATCTACCAAACCTTTATGCATGAAGGTTAGTAGAAAGGTACTCTGGGAAAAGACAAGACACACTCATCCCACTGGGTATGGGTTTCTCAAGGGAGAGCCATGGTTATATGTCATAGTAACATATGTAATTTTGGTGACTCTCAAGCAAGTTACATCTCAGTTGCCCTAACCTTAGAGACCAGCTTTCCTGCCTTAACAGAGCCACCCTCCCGCCCACCCCACGTTGAGAGCACTTTAGCTTCGCAGCCAATGCCACCTTCACCTTGTTCATTTGACAGTCAGATGTCCCGGGTGGTCTTCCAGCACATGCTGTGGGTGTTGGCTACTCCAACTGCTTGGGTCCTCTCAGCCTTCCTTTTTTATCCATTGATAATCTGAAATCGTATACGAGCATTTGAAAGCTCGGAATCCGACGGGCACCCCACTGAGAGAACGCAGGAAGAATTTGGAACCACTTATTTCTTGAAAATGTAAAGTCTATGTACAAAGTGACAGGGTCACCAACAATTGTGAGTTCTTACCACAGCAGGATGCCCAAAGGGGTGGTAGTAACAATGTCTTCTAAAGCCATCTTTTGGCGCTTTTGTCCCTGTGAAGCTAGCCCACCATCTGGAAGGTAGGCACAGTGCCACTAAACAGATGGGACCAAGTGGAGGAGGTTCTGTTACCATGAACTGCTTGCTAGCGTGGTCTGCGTGGGGGTTTTCAGCAGAAATATACAGCCAGCTCTTTTCACCTCACCCTTTAGCTCCTCATCCAAAGAGATTCTGTTCTGTTTCACGAGGGAAAAAAAGGTAGGCAGAGTCTTCCATGTTGGAAGCCGGCGCTCTTCCTGGAGCAGGCGCTGTCAGATCTCACACAATGTGATTCCCACAGATTTAATAATCTAACTTTTTATTAATTCTCTTCCAGGACCATTTGCAACCTGATTTTTAGGATCATAATTTGGTATACATGTAGAAGCATTTGAGTGTGATTTAAAAGCAAAATAGTTTGAAATTTTTTTTCCTTTTGACATCTTAGAATGTGTTTGAATTGAAGATGAAAAATTTAGCAGTCATTTGTTGCTTGAAAAACTTTTAGTGAGCAGTTTAATTCAGGGATAATGGTATATATTATGATCCAAAGAAGTAAGTTTAATAATTTTTGCCCTCTAGAAGCTTACCAGCTTGTTGGGGAAATATAACATTTACCTAAAATGACAACAGTCTTTTCCCATTACAAAATGTTAGAATCAATATTTCTTCTTCTATCATCACAATAGTAACCAAAACAAAGCATTTTGAAAATACAGGGGCTAGAGGAAAATAACACCAACTACATGATTGATAAATGATTCCTAGCAATACTCCGGCATGTTAACCCCATGTATGTGTTTGCATATACGAATGTGAGTGTGTGTGTTTGTGACTGTGACTAAGAATATTTATGAATGTGAGTGTTTATAAGGGTGTACGTGGTATAGATGGTAATGCATGCACATAAATGAGTATGTGAACATACATGTTCCAATATGCACACAGGCCTTACTACTTTGAGACACTGTCTAACTGAAGTAGATGGTCACTATTTTTGGATGAGCTAGGTGACCAGCTAGCTTTGGAGATACACCTGTCTCCATCCACCAACGCTGAGGTTACAGTTGTGAGGAGCCATGCCCAGATTTTACACGGATCCTAGGGATTTGAATGAAAGTCCGTATTCTTGTGCAACTCTCACTCACTAAGCCAACCCTTATCTCCTGAAATTTATTTTCTTTTTAAAAATGTGTGCATGTGTATGTGTGTGCATGTGTGTGCGTCGTACATGAGTAGGCCATGGAAAAGGGCATTAGATCCCCTGGAACTGGAACTGTGAGCAATTATGAGGCTCCCAACATGGGTACTAGTAACCAAACTCAAGTTCACTGGAAGAGCAGCAAGCTCTTTTAACTGCCAACCCATCTCTCCATTTCTTTACTTTTGAACTTTGTGACTCTTTCCACTGTTTATGCTAATGCAGATAAAGCTTGAATAGACATATTTGTAAATATATTTGTTTCTGTTTTATAACTTTTCCTCAACACAGCCCATTGCCTTTATTTTGGTATGCATCCAGATTGCAGCGTTTAGTGGTCCTGAAAGAAGTGGGGACTGTGACAATGAGCCCGAGGCCAGGCCCACTGATCTGCAAATGAGGTGACACAGCCCCTCCTGGTCCTGGTCCCTGCCAAGGGTCTGAGGAGCAGAAACACTGAAACTTGAGTCCAGGGGGTGAGAGCCTTGTGTTTCAGCTGTCGGGCTTGCTATCAGAAACAATGAGTAGCCAGAATGACGTGAGAGCCCTCAGATCATGTGATTTAGGATGAATGACCTTTCTCTGAGCATAACTACAAGAACGCTGAGCACTGTGGGTCTGAATCACCATTTAGCTGCTCTGTTCACTTGGAGACCTGAGCTCAAAGCACATTGGCTATTAGGTTCAGGTGAGCACTTGAGTTTAATAGGAGCATGTGTAGTTCAAATGTAGAGTTAATATCTTTTGTTGTTAATCGATACTCAAAACCTAAAACTATTCATTTTCATAAGGTGTTGTGCACTGTTTGAGTACAAGAATACACGGTACAGTATTTAACTTGGGTTAAACATATCCTCTCAAACATTCTCACTTCCTTATTATTAATTGATCAGTTTTCCTTGACTCCATATTATGGATATGTAAATATGGATTGATAGTATATGTTTGTGCAGGACACTGGAATGGGAGTGCATTTGAAGCTTTCAGGTGTGCTGTGATTTATAACTAACTTTTCAAGGGACAAACACAAGTGAGTTTTTGCTTGTTGTTTAGGAAGAAATGACTGCTCACCATATGGCTTTTGCAATATTGATTTTAATGCTTCTGGAAAAGCAGACATCCCAGAAATATAACTGATCAATGTATCAAGTGGCTGATTTTCTGAAACTCAATTTCATGAAAACTACTCTACTAGAAATCATTTTTTTAAAAAACTGGAAAATAAATTGAACTAGGCAAATATCCCAATCTCTTAATTTGTTTCAAAAATATTAGTGTTTTCCTCAGATGATTAAATGAGAGAGTATTATAATAAAAATTTAAGGACTGTAGAATTTGTTGAAAATTATCCACCAATGAGTACTTTAATCTGCTTTTGAATTGTGGCCTATTCTTATTTATCTATTTTGACATATGCATAAAATAGTGCAAATTATGGAGTACTATGCAGTGTTTGGATGCATGAGTACATTGTATAAAATTCAAATCTAAGTAAACATATTTGTCTTTTAAATAATTGTTCTTTATTATAACAGATTCATCCAATATATGTTATATATGCATGTATATACTTAAATAAAAATGAACAAAACATTCAGTTCCATCAATAGAAACAGTATTTTAAATATTTTTAAAAGGAAGTGTTAAGTAAATCTGACAGGTTGGTGATTTACTGAGTTGATGCTTTGGGAACTGAAGGTTTGAGGGAGTAGCCTGCTTCTCTTTGGCAGGACCAGACAGGTCCCACTCAGCTTGAGAGCAGAAATAGAGCTGGAAAAGAAGTCCGTGTGCCAAGAGAAAAGTTCCAGACAAAGGGCTTTGGAAGATGTAATTTAGAGAGCCAAGCCAGCGGAGTCTGGACTCACACTAACTAGAGATTTTTAGCTCGGATCAGCTTTCGTAATGAATGCAAGGACGTAGACCACTGCACAAACTCAAGATGAATATCATGTTTTTCCTTGATGGTGGGCATGTATTGCTGACCCAGCAGCATGGGGCACAGCAGAGAAGTTTAGGTTGTAAAATATCTACATGCTATACTCCAGAGAATGGACTTGTTGATAGAATATTCTTCCCAGAGCTACACTTCAATATTTCCATATCTTGAGCTACTGTAAAGTAATGCCTTGACTTGGGATGTCTTTCAATTTTTTTTGCATTTTTTTTTATTCTATTGAAAAAAATTTTTTTTCGCCTCCTCCCAGCCTCCCATTTCCCTCCCCTTCCTCCCGCCCCTCTCCCCCTCCCCTCACTCCTCTCCCCCTCCCTCTCCAGTCTGAAGAGCAGTCAGGGTTCCCTGCCCTGTGGAAAGTCCAGGGTCTTCTCCTCTCCATCCAGGTCTAGGAAGGTGAACATCTAAACTGGCTAGGGTCCCACAAAGCCAGAACATGAAGTAGGGACAAAACCCCATGCCATTGTCCTTGGCTTCTCATCAGCCCTCATTGTCTGCCATGTTCAGAGAGTCCGGTTTTATCCCATGCTTTTTCAGCCCCAGTCCAGCTGGCCTTGGTGAGCTCCCAATAGATCAGCCCCACTGTCTCCGTGGGTGGGTGCACCCCTTGTGGTCCTGACTTCTTTCTTGCATATCACCATAGAACCTTCATCTGGCGATGGATGGAGATAGAGACAGAGACCCACACTGGAGCACCGGACTGAGCTCCCAATGTCCCAATGAGGAGCAGAAGGAGGGAGAACATGAGCAAAGAAGTCAGGACCACAAGGGGTGTCTTTCAAATTTTATAGACATAATCTTTTCATACAGTGAATCTTGTTCATGTTTTTGCATATAGCTTGTGGGAAAAGCCTTTGGTCAGACAACCTGGTTATCTTTCTTTCCGGTCAGTGAACTCACACTAGAAAGGATGAAGAAGAAAAAAAAAAACCTGTGGTGAATTTAGATGAATGAACAGCCGACACAAGCCAGTACATGCCTGCAATCCCAGCATTGGAGAGACAGGAAGAATGTAGATCTGAGACCGTCTTGGATACCTTAAGGAGATCTTGTCTCAAAATAAGGATGGAAAATTCATGACAGTTAGAAACCTGGGCACAAACCAAACTGTTTCACAATAGGTCGTGAGATTGGAGTGCTTCCCGGCTTTTCTGGGATCCTACACCTGGCTGTGGAAGTATAAACATGAGTATGCATGAGGAAGCATAGCTGTGATGTTGGAAATGAGTGCAAATGTGCAGAGGTATATGATGTCAGCGGCTGACAGGTATGTGAGCTGAAGAAAGTAGTATAGGCAATGATATTTTTATCCTTTATAATTGTTATGTTAGCAATATAAACATGTTAAGTTTTATTATGGCATATTTCAAACGTATTTCAAACAAAACTGTATGTTTTTTGCTTTTCTTCTCCCCTTTCCTTGTCACGTCTTTTCTCTCAAATCAACCTACTTTCATGTCAGGTGCATTCTTTTGGCATTTCCCCCAGAAATTATGATTCCCATCTTGCTCTCTCCTCTCTATTTCAGAGTCTATACCCCTAACAACCTCTTGTTTATGTTTATACAAACCTTAAAAGTTAGGATCTGGCCAGGTAGTGTGGTGATGTATACCTTTAATCCCAGAACTCCTAGGCAGAGGCATGCCGATCTCTATGAGTTTGGGGCCAGACTAACACACACAGCAAGCTCTAGGACCACCAGAGAGAGCTGCACAGTGAGACCTTGTCTCAAGAAAAGAATTTTAAAAGGGATCCGAGTATAAGAGAGAAAATGTGGTTTTTAAAAATATCTTTCTGTGTTAGCATCACCTCCATCCAATTTATCACCACCTCAGATCCATCCACTTTCCTGGAAATTTTACAATATTATAATTTTAGAGTCAAATTTCATGGCATACACATACCTCAAATTTTCCATTCATTAGTTAATACCCATCTAGGCTGGCGTCATGCCAAAAATGCAGCAATAAATATGGGTGTTCATATGCCTCTGTGGTAAGAGTGGAGCTGGTCCTATGATAGATCTGGTTTTACATTTTTGAGAAATCACCATACTTCCTATATTACCTAATTTCCTCTCCCAGCAGGAGTGAACAAAAGTTCCCCCTTTCCCCCAAACCTGGTATTGTAGTATTGGCTGGTACTTGCTTTCTTGCTGCTAGCCATTTTCATTGGAGTAACATGGTATCTCAAAGCAGCTCTAATTTACATTTCCTTGTGACTCAGGGTGTTGAACATTTTACGCATGTATGAACATCTCAAACCATTATAATCATGATCTGACTCAGGGCCCAGGAGTCCCTGAGGTTGAACCAACCTGAAGGCCTCCTTCATGAGGACTAACTTCCATGGTATCAGTAGGTTCCATGCAAGGAGAGAAGCAACAGATAGCCCTGTGCAGCCATGACACCTAGGAGCCACAATAAGGACCAACATGGCACTATAACCCTAAGAGTGCAATAATGGCATCTATATCTTGGCAGTAAACAACAGCTTTTTTTTTCTTTTTGGACTTAAGACCCAATCAGCAAAAGAGAAACTATGCCTGGACCTGGAAATGTAGCCAACTGCCAGGACTAGTGTAGTCAGGGATCATGGAGGAAAATCTACAACTACTACTTTAGTAGACCAGCATAACTGCATTCTAAATATTTGTTGTTGTTTTTTTTTTACCCACAAATAAGTATAGTCCTCATCTTCCATCAAGGAAACTTCACTTTGCAACAGATGGGGACCATTACGAGAAAATGACAAGCAATCTAAATGAAGGCTTGAGGAGCCCAAACCCGATGGACACTTCTACAAAACAACGACCACACATAAGGCTCAGGGGACATTGTAGATGAGGGGGTGGAAAGATTGTATGAGCCAGAGGAAGAAGGAGTTTGTTGTAAGGCTGAATTTCCTAGTAATCTCAGACACTACATCTATAAACGCTCACTATGATTACCTAAACATACTGGAACAAAGATGCCACCAATGGAAATGTCTAAGTGCCAAGAAAACTGGCCTCAACTCTGCACAAAGACTAAGACAAAACTGGACACAGACTCTAAAGCCAACTAAGGAAGGCTGAGAGTGAGAGAAGTAGTCTCCGCCAGGGAGCAGCACAACACCCAGGTATTGCCTCGGCTGCTCGTCAGTGCATGCCAGAACCCTGAAGAAGTAGACTCAAATGCCAGCAAAGGAATACATTTACTAGTGAAAGTGAGGGCAAACAAAGGGAGAGAACAAACTTTCTTTTTCTGAGTCCTTGATATAGGCTGCTAGCAGAAAGTGTGGTCCAGATTAAAGTTTTATCCTCCCACCTCAAAAGACCTAGATTACAAGTTTACCTTCCCACTGAAAGATCTGGATTACAAGTGTGTCTTCCCACTTCAAATGATTTCATTAACAACAACAACAACAAAATCCCTTGTAGGTGTTGCCAGCCAATAGATTTTAGTTAATTCCAGATGTAGTCAAACTAACAACCAAGAATAGCCATCACCACAGTTATCCAATACTGAATTGTCAACCTTGTAAACATGAATAAATATGTATAAACATATATGTATGTAACAATAATTAATAAAAAAAGAAGATGTGAATTTAAAAAAGAGCAAAGAAGAATGTAGAAAAGTTTGGAGGTGGAAAGGGAAAGAAGAAATGATATAACTATATTATAATCTCAGCAATATAAGACAAAAGTTTATAAAGGTAAAAAAAGACTTTTAATTATTCAATATGTAAAGAATGTGAGATCCCCATTCATAATTTTATTTAAATTCCATGTCAAAATGATAGTTAAGACATAACTAAGTAGGCATTCTAGAATAATGGTTTAATAAAACCTTTTAAAGTTTTTACACAATTGGTCACTTGTGTGTCTCCTTGAAAGAGGTGTCTGCTTTACTAGGTCACTGTTGAGCAGCAGTTCTGCCTTTTGGTACTAATTATTTTAATTTTTTTGTACGTTCTCAATGTCATTCACTGTATGAGGTATGGCTGGCAAAGACTCTCTCCCATTTTGAAGGCAGTCTATTTTTTTATTCTATCCCTTTCTGACAGAATCCTTTAATCAATTGCGGTCCTATTTGTTGACTTTTATTTGAGATGTCTTTGCAATTTGAAGTCTTTCCTATGCTTTCCACTAGCTATTTGTATTTCATGTTTAAAATCTTTTACTTCAAATTGGTTTCAGTGCTAATTTAATTCTTCTGCAGAGGGATACCTGGAGGTGGAGACTGCATGTTTGTTTCCTGGCTACCCAGACCCGAATAATCACAGAAAACTATATTAATTACAATACTGTTTGGCCTATTAGCTCAGACTTCTTATTAACTAGCTCTTATATCTTAAATTAACCCCTTTCCATTAATCTGTATGTCACCATGAGGCTGTGGCCTACTGGTAAAGTTCTGGTGTCCTTCTCCTTTGGCAATTACATCTTCTTTACTCTGCCTGCTCTTTCTGTATCTCTTCCCTCCTGGCTATATTCTGCCCTATCATAGGCCAAAGCAGCTTCTTTATCAATTAATGATAATAAAACATATTCACATCATATAGAGGGGAATCCCACATTGGGCACCAAATTGTCGTAATTCCATAGAGTTCCACAATAGCCTGAAATGTAGTATAACAAAGACTTATCTATTTGGGGATAAACACACAGTAAGGGTATCCATCCACAGTCCTCTATGTGCTCTGGGAACTAAAACTAAATCCAGAAAATGGCCCCAAAGGAAGTGCCACTATTAGGAGGTGTGGCTTTCATGGAGGACCTATTCTGCTGTGTGGGGTGGACTTTAAGGTTTTTTTTTTTCCACGTTTCCCTCTGTGTGACAGTCAGTTGACTTCCTGTTGCCTCTGAGTCAAAATGTAGGATCTTCAACTCCAGCACCAGGTCGTCTGCTTGCTACCACCACTCTCCCACCATGATGATGATGGGCTGGACCTCTGAAACTGTAAGCGAGCCATGCCAATTAAATGCTTTCTTTATAAGAGTTGCTGTGGCCATGGTGAGTTTCTTTATTTGTTAACCAATAAAAGCAGCACATAAACAGAAGGACCCACACTAATGGTGTCTCTTCACAGCAATTAAAAATGCAACTCCTAAGCCTTCCTAAACTGTCCACCAACTAGGAACCAAGCATTTAAGTATATGCGCCTCTGGGGTCCATTCTCACTCAAAACACCACAGGTGATAAGTACCAAAGAGGAAACATTTTTGTGATAACTATAAAAACAAACAGATTATTTCAAACAGATGGATATTTTAACATTCGAAATTATGTATAATTGTGCTCAGAATTCAGATTCTGCCTATAATAGAAGTTATGTTAAAGTTGAGAATGTTAGACATAAACATGAACTTAACATACACAGCATCTGACACATTTTCTGTTCTCTAAAGACCTTTCTAGTATCTTCGGCAATGTCCCAAATCAGTCCTTTTCCCTCTCATGGTCAGAGAACATTTGAAGATTTCTAGATGATAGTTCAATATGCAGATAAGCTTGGGTAATCCTCATCCAATATTTGTGCAAAAGGATCCAATATAAAGTACTTTCCAGGAAAATAGGCTTGGGGAACTTTCTCCAGAGACACATGAAAAGGGAGAATCAATTAAGCAAAGTCTAAGTCTTGTCAACCAGTGATCTATTTGGCAAACAGATTTGCTCATGTATTTTTGATGATGCCCTGGCTTACAAGCATTCATTGATTTCAGCTTTGCAGATGAGCCCAGCTGATTTGGTTCTTGCTTTCCTGTGCTGGGCTCTTTCACTCAAGTCAACTGTGACAGAAACTGCCTGAAAGTGAGCAGGTAAAAGATTGGGAGTTTCTTAAAAGCAAGCAAACGTGCATCATCTTGGCGAGTAGTAAACATAAAACAGAATGAGCAACTCAAAACAATGTTTATTGTAGCTAACAGTCCTAAACTGAGTTCTGAAAGCAGGAAAGTACAGACAGACTCAAGGCCAAAGTCAAACATATGACCAAAAGTGGAACTTTGCAAAAGAGGTAACGTTGAACGTGTGGAAAGAATGAAATCCAGCTAGAGTTGAGCAACAGCCATTCATTTTCTCTTTCCTCTTTTAAATTTGTTTTTCCCACTGACTTCCAGAGAAATGCACTTCCGTAAGTTTTGATAAAGACGCTGGTGGGATGAAAATGGTCCTGGGGGAGGAGGGAGGCTGCATCCACTTGAAATCCCAGCCCTCAAGTTTCTCAGAATGTGACAGAACTCACAAACAGCCTGTTTGAAAAGTTAAGTTAGAAAGAGGACGTTAGGTAGGGCTCTAAATGCAATCTGACTTTTGTCCTCATCAGTAAAGTAGACTAGAACATGCAAAGAGCGAGCTGCCACAGGCATGTGCACACACCCCAGATGACTAAGCCGAAGTGAGAGCTGCAACTGCGTCATCGTGAAGAGAAGCCTCCACGGATGGCGCCTTAATCCTGGGTTCCCAGCCCTGTGGAAAAATGCAGTTTTCTGGGTTAAGCCTTCTCATCTGTGTTAGTTTGTTGGGGCAGCCTAAGCAATTGGAATTACAGAGCTTTAAGGGGCCTTAGAAAGAATGCCAGGTCAGGGGACAAAGGTGAACTGAACTTCCTTGTAAGTCGTTAAGAAAAAAATAATACGTACAAGAGAATTTTTCTAAGTCTGACTAGATACGTGACTAGAAGCTTCTTGAAGGGAGATGGAAGAGATTTAGTGTGTGGAACCAAGCATGCACTTGTAGACCCCTGTGTAGGGAGCGTGCCCATCTCTCTCCATACTAGCACAAAGCTAAGCCAACCACTTATGCAGTGTTTGGGTTAAGGCCACACTACAGCCCCTGGCATCAATATATCCAGAGTATGGACTGTTCGGGTGGAAGCTCCATCCCAAGCTCACTCCTCTGGGAGTTGCCTCAGTCCAGACTCCACCTCTGAGAAAGTCCGCCAAAGGATGACCCCTCACCAGAGATGCTCAAGACCCCTCCCACAGGGTATTTAAATTGCACTCCAGAGAACAAACACTTGGTTTTCCAGTCTTCCTTTCCCGGCTCCTCTCTGGGGGCTGGAAAGCCATCTGGGAGCATTGGTACCCATTAAACCTGGGCTTTTTCTAATTCGGTTTGATTTGGTCTGATTTGGATTATTGCATTGGCGGAGAGGTTTATCGGGGTGCAAAAACTTTTCACGCAGAAAAGGCCAAAGCCAGTAAGTGAACACACCAACAAATGTAAAAATCAGCACACAAAAACAATTTGTCATGATAATTTCTGATTACATTTTCCAACATGAAACCTGCCCATGATGCTAAGGGCTGAGGCTTGATATTCACAGGGAACATCTGCCAAATGACTGGCATGCTTTTTTATCTAGCCTGACCCTAAGCAGCTTAGATTGTGCTAATATTCTCAAGTTCAAAGCTGAAACCAGATCTAATTTTTCATTGTAATAAATGACCTCAATCGTCACATAATCCTCGCAGATTTTAAATACTGTATCAATCCATTTTGGATAGTTCCTCTCCCTCACTACTCGAACCTTAGTCATCTGTAAAATAAAGCTAAATCTGAAAAAAAGAAAAACCAACTGAGAAATGAGACCGATGAAAGCCTAGAGTAGAAGCCATCTGGCTCATCCACAAAGCAACCCTCTGCGGCTGGATACTGTCAGCTGCCGAAGAAGCTATGTGTAAACTTGGTGGGCCATTCTTCCCTCTGAGAAGAAGACATATCCTTCAAAGGTTTGTAAATGATGACAAGTTTCAAAGATCTGGACTGGTTTCAGCATAGGGAAGCAATGACGAAATCAGAGAAATGAGGGTAAATTTCTTTCAGAGTCACGTGGTGTGTGATTTAGCCAAGGCCCTTCTGTCTATCAAGAAGAACGTGCATTACCGCTGGCTCTTTAGACAACCCTCCAATGCGGAGTAAGCACAGAGCAGAAGCAGGAACCCCCTTCTGACTTTAGATCCTGGCATCAGGAAGAGTCATACTGTGACAGTGGTTGAGAAATGACTCAAGACTCAGCCTGCTTAGGCAACACCTACCAGACTCTTTGGGGAAGTCTAAAACCTGATTTTACTGTGTACTTAGCACATGCCAAAGCTGCTGATAGCACTTTATGTGTATTCCTTCTTTACCACTGAATGAGCAAATATGCTCAGAAAATTAAATCATTTGACCAAAATGTGCTACTTGGGAGGCTACAGCTAGAGGATCTGCAGCCTGGTCTCTGCTCTAAGGCTGTCTCCAGTCCTTGCCACTGTAGCGTTGACTTTCTTAATAGGTTGATTTTTCTGAAGCTCCTTTTCAATATTTCTATATACATTCTAAATTAAGAATACATCAAATTACACATTTTAATTTGTATATATTATAACTATTATCTCTCGAACAGAAGCAACACACATAGATTCAAGTATCTTTGCTTTATTTTAGTTGCCTTCTTTTTTTTTAAGGTTTATTTATTTATTAAGCATACAATGTACTGCTGGCAAGGAAGGCACCAGATTTCATTGCAGATGGTTGTGAGCCACCATGTGGATGCTAGGAATTGAACTCGGGACCTCTGGAAGAACAGCCAGTGCTCTTACCCTCTGAGTCATCTCTCCAGCCCTTGCCTTCTTATTCTTCTGGTTAGATCTTAGTCATTTGCTTGGGGGACAAATAGATAATGAAAAGCCATGGTCAGCTGACCTCTACAATGTGTCTTCACCAGTGATAGGCAACTTTGTGGGATCTAAATGGTCCTGGGCACAGTTCTCAGCTAGTATGAGGCTAGAGCAAAACCAGAATACACATCAATAGTACACGGTGATATTCTGCAAGGGGTTGCAACACCAAGGGACAGAGAATGGTGTGGATAGAAAAAGGTAGAGTCAGAAAGGGTTAGGGGTGGAGCCATTTGCAAAAGTGCTTGGCCTTGGATCATGTTGTGAAGAAATGCTCAAACTTGACCTCGGATTTCTCTCTACAGAAGGCAACAGAGCTGGCTCCGGTTGTACCTTGTGTGACAGCTCTGGAAACCTGGCTGACCACGGGGAACTAGTTCCTCCTAGCTGCATCTGGAGAGAGTCTTTGAGTTTCTGGATGGGAGGTGCCCTTTGACCTTGAGGGAAGCCACAAGTTCCAAAGATGAGGGTGGGGCAGGGGCAGCTTCCTTTCCCAAAGAAAATCTTTGTTCCTGCGCTAAATTCAGAGAGCCTTGTCTGCCTGCCAGACTGTAACTAGGAAGATGGTAGTTGAATGTAAGTTTGAGAACTAAATAACAAAAGAAACTTTCGCTGGCAAGGAACATGGTTGAAATATTGGATATTTAAATTCTGGAGGGAACCGAGCTTTGTCAAGAGGCTTCTTTCCATGGTTCTGTGTCACAGAGCCCTCTTACTCCAACCACGGCTCTTTGCTGTGGTGTGGAAAGCCACAAGAGGTGGGCTCAGAGGGGTAACTGGCTCTTCCTCTCAAGGCTGCAACGTCCTGTAGAATAGAAACACTCGTCAGGAGCTGCTTTACAAATACAAAGTTTATCAAGTTTTAAGAGGTGAGTGTGTGTGTGCGCATGTTGGAACTGTGTGCATATAGGCCGTTACAAGACCACAGCAGTTAAGGTGTTTAGTGGAGTAGAACCGAATCAGAGAGCACAGTCAGAGAAAGGTAAGTGCATGTAGAATGTTTAAGCTGCAATTGTGATGCTCGCAGATGGACACAGATAGTTCAGAAGAATCATGGGAGAGAGACAGCAAAAGAGAAATGAGTGGTAGAGACGGATGGGCAGCCGTGAAGAAGGAACACTGACCACGTCACTCATCTCCCTGGCTGGTGCCTTCAACATGCTCCACTCCAGACATTCTGGTCTCCCAGTTCTGAGTCAGCTGCATGAGTTGCGCCTCATCTCTGGGCCTTTGCCCCTGTTCCCACCACCTAGATCACTCTTTCTTATGTCTTCAATGTTCCTCTCTTTGCTTCCCCAAAGACCTAGCACCCTCTGCCATAGTAGCTAACCTTCGAACCTCTGTCCATCCGTACATGACTGAATCCTCCATGAGGGCAAGAATGATTGCCTGGTGTGCTTGGTGTTGTTTTCCTAGCACTTGGCACATCGCCTGACATATGGCAGGCTCTTGGAAGATGCTTCAGAAATATGAATATGCCTATCAGAAAATATCTGCCCTCTGGTTGTAAACTTCTTTTCACAGTCACTTCTTTGCAGGAGGGTGGGTGCTCAGGTCTGAGAGTCGGTCCTCAGCTCATAGGCAATGCGTCTCAGCTCTTGGAGCAGGCAGATCTGGGTTAAATCATATGGAGTCTAAGACAAAGCAATCCGTCTCCTAGTACCGGTTCCTTCTGTAAAATAAATGTGACTGTCCTTGCTTCATGGGTTATTGAATCCTTTTTAAATGAACATTTGCTTACTCACTTACAGGTGTGCAAATGAACACGTGCCTGGACTTCCGGGGGGTTCAGAGAATACCTGTGGGAATCAGTTCTCTCCTTCTACAGTGAGGCTTCCTGAGACTAAACTCAGGTCATCAGGTTTGGTGGCAAGCCTCTTTACCCACTGAGCCAGCACACTGGCCCCTTGAGAACATTGGTTATTGAGAACGCTGAGTTAGCACTATTGTATTGGCAACGGTGTCCACAAGGACTCAAAATCAGAGGCTGCTGTTAATACCAGGACTGGATCTCGATCCAGTTAAAGCGTCCAGTATTATCCGCTGATGCTGTTATTGCTGGCTCTTGTCATGCAGTCTCATTGGTGTTTGAAGGCTGATGCCATGCGGTTATCTTACTCTTCAAAGTGGAATTGTGCTGTGAGCAGGGTGTCTCTTTTCAGAACCGAGTCAAGGGTCACTGAGACAGTAAGGACTCTAGAGAAAGAATTCCTTGGCGGGGACTGCCCCCGTCAAGGTCTTCAGCACTGAAAAACCTTAAAATAGATGCAGGTCAGAGCTCCTCCCCCTGAATTGAGGCTGGGCGAGGCAAAGGAATAGGGTCCCCAAAGCCAGCTCACAAGCCGGGGACAGTTTCTGATCCTGCTTTCTAGGTGTCTCACAAGCAGACCAAACTGCATAACTGTTGCCTACGTGCAGAGGGCCTAGGTTGGTCCCATGCAGACTCCTCAGCTGTTGGCCCAGAGTCTGTGAGCTCCTAGGAGCTGTCTCTGTGGGTTCCCCTGTCATGACTTTGACCTCCGCTTCCCCAGTTTGGCTTGTTCAATCCCTCTTCCCTCTCTTCAACAGAACTCCCGGAGTTCTGCCGATGCTTGGCTGTGGATCTTCGGGACAGAGGAGAAATGGATTCAGGGGCGGGTTAGATGGAAGATGGGGGAGAGAACAGAAAGAGAAGAAGGAAGGGAAACTGTGCTCGGTGTGTAAAATAATTTTAAAAAATTAATGGAAAGAAAGAAGTTCTCAGTGGAACAGGAAAACGATTAGACAGAAATTTAGATATAATAACACATAGACAGAATCATCACCATCAGCAATAACAAAGAAGAAAACCTTAAAATATCATGCTAACTCATATAATCCTTTCCAATCACCCTCTGGTTTATGAGTGTGGGCGGGGGAGAAACCCTTTCCTCGACACTCCCAGTTTCTGTAACTAATCTCGGAGTCAAACTGTCAGAGACAGATTGATAACAACAGTTATTTGCTTGCAAAATGAACATGCATGCAGAAGTTTGGTGAAGACTAACTCGGGAGGTACTGCTAAAATTAGGGCCTTATACACTTACTTTATTAAGGGTTTCTATTGCTATGACAAAACACCATGACCAAAACACAAGTTGGGGAGGAAAGGGTTTATTCGACTTACACTTAACATGGCTGTTCATCACTGAAGGAAGTCAGGACAGGAAATCACACAGTCCAGCATCCCAGGGGCGGGCGCTGCAGCAGAGGCCATGGAGAGGAGCTGTTACTGGTTTGCTTCACATGGCTTGCTCAGCCTGCTTTCTTATAGAACCTGGGGTAACCAGACCAATGATGGCCCCACCCAAAATAGGCTGGGCCCTCTCCCTGTCAATCACTAATGCTTCTGTACAGCTCCAACTTACAGAGCGAGGCATTTTCTCCATGGAGGTTCCCTCCTCTCTGGTGACTCTAGAGTACGTCCAGCTGACATGAAATTAGCTGAAATTAGCGGGCATCTACGCTACCCAAGCAGAGGGGAGGAAAGGAAACTGAGCAGACAGAGCAAAGGCTGGCCTGGTTTTCAGGGTGGGAATTTTAGGGAGCTGCCTGAGAAATATGCAGTTGAGACAGATTGTGCAGTGAGGTCTATCAGATGCCACCCTCCTTCTGGCCCCTATGATAAGGATGGTTCTGTGACAGAAGAGAGGATTTGGAACGCACCCAGAAGGGCAAATTCATGTAACTTTTTCAAAAGGAGTTTAATCCCTTGTGGGGAGCAGAGAGAACAGGAAGTTCTTATGGTATTCGTAATTACTAGCAGACAAAATAACCATTTGTGCCAGTGTGGCATATCTGGCAGTGACATTTTCTGCTCCCTTTCAAACTCTTAGGCCATGCCAGCAGGGATCGCTTCTCTTGCTATCTCACAAATGAAGGGGCTGTCTTGCTATAAGCCCACAGAGGCAGCTTCCTCCCACTGCCGGGTGGAAGTCTTTTGGGAGGGCTGCCAAGCCTTTGAGCCGGGGAGAAGCTGTTTCTGTCTCCAGGTCTTGCTTGGCTACTTTAAACAAATACCCGGCTTATGTATCAGTAATGCTTTTAGGCAAATCGGTGACACAGTCAGGAGGAATTCAAAAATAAGTCTGGTGAGAAAACTCAGCTTTTGGCAGCACAATCACTACCTAACAGGTTCTGAATGATTCGGGCCACCTGGGGCATTGTGTGCCACGGTTCCAATGTTGCCCTTGGACAGAACAAGCCCTGGCAGCTAGCGTTCTGATTTGAAATGCATGCCAATAAATCTCTTGATCTCGAGAAAACATTTCCCGATATTCAGAAACTTTCCCATTGTTCCTCGCAGCTTTCCCTAAAGGGCACACCAGGTTCTCCTAGACCCCTTGACGCCCACGTACCCGACATATTCTAGGTGACGGCAGGTCACACATCAGCTGTAGTCATGGCAGACTAGGATTTGAAAATTACCCCATAGGCTTTCCTTCAATTTTGGAAATGAAGAACGGGTCCTGGAAATTCTGTCTCAAGGGAAGTCTTGTGTGCAGCTGTAGTACTGAGGAAATGAATTGTCCCTGAGGCATCTGAGTGGAACACTACTGCCACAAGACAGCCTTTAACTTTATGTAAAGCCAGAGGAGGATGTGTCCTATGGCAATCCCCCTTCCCAAGTTCACTTTCTAAGTGGCTGCGCTTGAGGGCAAGTTCTTAAAGATGGACTTTCTGTGATCCGGTATCATCCGGCCCACCAGCCTCGTACCAGAACCTTTCCCCATTTTTCAGTGAAAATGGAGGTGGTTAATTGGCAGGCCTCCAGACTTCCTGCTGGTGGTTGAGACTGGGAGGTGATTAAAAGGAAACACACAGAAAGGACTAGAATAACCTGGGGTTATTTCAAGCCAAGACCTGTTGCAAAATCAGCAGTGTCTGTGATCCACAAGGAAGAGACACCGACAAAGCCAACACAAGAAACCTACAAAAAAGGAGGCCAAAAAAACGCGAATGCTGAATCTCTATCAGGCCTGGGTTGCTGCATTTGAGGAAGTAATTACTCGTGGATACAATGGGGTCATGATCTTCATGTCAACTAGCTGGCAATTTTTTCTTTTATCAATGCTTTATTTTTGTGCGACTCTTTAAAACAACCAATCAACAACCAACCAACCAACCAAACAAACAAACAAAAAACCCCAAAACTTTTATAATAATTTTGTTGTCCTGGGTTGGGGGAGGGGAGTAATCAGAGGAAAAGGTAAAAAAAAATCTTCTGCACAGTCTCTTCATTAGAATAATGATAGTTTCAGTCCCAGAAGCAATCAAAAACTTCCTAGCCTATCTACAGTAAAGTGATCGGTTGGGCGTCTTGTCCAGGTCTACTCCATGAAAGCAGACTGCCTCTGAGCTAGGCAGGAAGCTGCGGAGGGGTGGAATCTGAGAGTGGCTACCTAGACTTCCAGGAGGTTCATTGACAGGGCTCTGGCTGGGCTTCTAGATCAGCATGATGGGCATGCACACTTCCAAGGTGGGTACCACTAGTAGCCATCTCAGCCACATTCATCTCTACTGGGTTGTAAATTATGTGTCCCTTCTGAAAACAGCTAGAGCTGGTGACCCAAGATACTTGCCTTTGCAAGTAGCAGGGCGAAGTGTGAACTGGGAAAGACGGTACTGAGATTCCTGCCCAGCTTACAGCCTGCAAACCTCCAGTGTGAGCTGCCGTTCAGGAGAGAGGTCGGTGCTGCCGAAGGCTTTGAAGACTAACTTTTGGCTGTAGCTCTGTGTGACAGAAACTGGAAGTGGACATGTCAACTTCAGTCATGGATTCGTGGGGCTTTCTGCATGCAGAGGTTAATTTTTACCAAAAAGCCTCTAGGGAAAGGGCTCCAAATAGGGCTAGGAGGAGGTCCAAGATCTGGGAAGGAGAATCCTCTTCCTTTTTACCTTCATCAAGGCAGAAAGCTTATGAAACTTGGTGAGGTTGGAAATCTTGAGGTTTGTAAAGATTGGGCAGCCCAAAGAGCTAATAATCAAGCTGCTGTTTTTAGCAGTGTTGGCAGTTGGTAGTGTTCACGCGTGTAAGCTGCTGAGGGAGGAGAAACAGCCATTTTCCCTTATCTCAGGCTCATGGATTAGGCCCCTGTATGGAGAGGCAGATTAGCAAGAGAAAAACACACTTAATCTTTCTGTGTGTGTCTCTTACATGAAACGAGAGACTCCAGAATGAAGGAACAGGGGCTCCTCTTCATTTCCGGAAACTGAAGTCTGATGTGTAATAGACAGTCTCACAGAATGCTACTCCAGAACAAGGCTAGTCACAGGGTAACGAATGGCAGGGTGGCCTTGGTAAGACCTTTTAGATAAAGTTCTTTGAGTCTCTTGAGCCATATGAATGTTCCTTTTCTCCAGAGGATGGGAACCCCCTCACATGTAAGATTATGACCTATTTCAATTAATTAACTAAAATAGAAAGAACATATTTCTAACCAATGTCAGAATGTTAAATTTCCTAACTCTCAGTTCAATTGAGAATATTTACTACAGCTGATTTATGAAAATAAATATTAGGTGTATTGCTCTTGAAATCCAGAGTACTGTGAGGTTAATTTTGTTTATGCTTTTGTAGCCCAGGCTCAACTCAGACTCTGGGGATGACCTGCAATTGCTGATCCTCCTGCCTCCACCAAGTTCTAAGCACCACCATCATGTTCAGCTTAAAGGAAGGACTCTGTCAAATGTCAGAGAAAATCTGTCTCTTCAGAGTGACCTCTTTTCTCGTTCTATTTGATGCATGCCCTGGTATGTCTCCCTACTCACTTAGTGCCCCACCTGAGTGGCATGGATCTTTCACCAAACCTCAATGACCCTTTGGAGGCACTGAAAGGTCAGGACCTCCTTGGCCTTTCTCCTAGATGGAAATTTTTCCTAAGGAGCTCCTTCCACACCAATATCTACAGCTCAGCCTACCCCTGTGGGTGACTGGTATTTATCATATGACAGATCTGAAAGATTCAGCCCTGATCCATCTTTCTTGCAGCAAGGCTTAACTTTCACCTTTGAAGCTCCGGTTTCAAAGGCGGAGGCCCTGGGTGTGCCTATGACACCATCATAGTTCCCATGCTGGCAGAAACCTGGGCTTGCCTGAGCCCTGGATCCTGACAGCCATGCAAATGCCACACATTCCAAGGCTTGTCCTCACTCCCTGGCTTCTGACTGTGCAATTGCCTCCCAAGGACAGCTTTAGGAGGAGCGCTATTGAAGGTGCTCTCTCCTCTGGGTCATTATCACTTCAACAGCAGTACACACAGATTTCCTTGTCCCTTGAAGTCCCAATTCCACTGACTCAGTGAGTACCTTACGGAAAACGCCACTCCTTAGTGTCCCCTCTTCCTGGAATGTCATGTCCCAAACTTATGTCCTCATCCCAGGCTGGATCTCATTTTGCTGTGGTATTTGCTCACTTCTCACTGTTGTACTTTCGTGGGGCTTTTTTTGAGTTTATGGTTCATGTCCAGGTCAGCTGATTTGCGAAATTCTTCATTTACATGTTATTCACAGTGTTGGAAAAGTTCCTTAAGTCACAATCTTTGGCTACTGAGTGGTGTGAACCCCCATTATTGTACTTCATAACAATAGGCAGGCTGGAACCATTCCAGATGTTGCTGCTATAAAACCATCGGAGGCCTCAGAATTAAATCAAACTTTACGATCTTGTGATGTTAATGGAATGAAGTCGTTTCATCCTAAACTGGTCAGTAATTCGTCCCCAGACCATGTGACAAACACAGCATCGCTGTCTTAGGGCCTGTGTCAATGGTCCTGATAGCTCACAGACAAGGTTGACCTCTTTGAGTCCTCTGGACAAGTTGCTTCATGTATTCCCACCATAATCTGTCCCCCTCTGGATTCTTCCTGCCTCTCTCACTCTCTCACCTCTTTTCTCTCTCAAAGAATTAAAAGTTTGAAAGGTACAGTGCAACCCAAAGGGTTTAAAAAGCAACGTTTAACAAATAATTGCTTTTCTCATTTGGCCGTGTCTTAATCTGCAATCCAGGATGGCCTCAATCTCGGGGCAATCCTTCTGCCTCAGCCTCTTAAGTGCTAGGATTACAGGAATGAGCTACCATTCTGTCTAACAAGTATTTCTTGAGTCCATTTTTTTAAAAAAATATAATCAGGCTTTATGGAGAATTTCAAAAATTGGTGAATTGAAGTAACTCCTTTTTGAGGGGTACAGCATACTTTTCACACTTGTTTCCTAGCAGAATGTCCTAATATTTGCATGTCTGTGTTTGTTCCTTATGCTGGTCCCTGCAATCAGACTTTCTTTATTCCAAGAAATAGACTTAAGCCACTATTGATGTCATGGATCCTTGTTATTTAAAAATGCCTGTTGTACTGCTCACTGCTCAAGCACCTTCTTAATTTGCTTGGACGAGCTCCTGGGTTCAGTCCAGAGTACCAAAAAGGAAAAAAAAATGGGTCTAACAGAAATTTTAATTTGTACAATTATTCTACAAAAGTATTTATTTGTCAGTATCGATCAGAACATAAATATGGCCAAGTCATTTTATTGTAGGTATATACTCAGCAGAAATGCACATACATATTCACTGAAAGAAATCTAGAATGTTCTCAACAATTAATTCAGAATAATTCAATCTAGAAAAGACCCAAATGCCCATTAGTATAGTAGATAAATACTGTGACACTTTTGAATACTAAAACTCTACAAGGTACTACAAATGCAAACACTGGGCCTTCATAGGCAGCCTGGATGAACCATGGAACTATAGAGTTAGACAGAAGGAGAGAAACGTGTGGGTGTGGGCATATGGGGGCACATCCGTTTAATCCTAGCATTAGGAGGCAGAGGCAGGAGGACTCTGAGCTAGAGGGTAGCCTGGACTACAGGGTGAGCCCTCTGCTACGTAGTGATATCTTGTCGTAAGAAAATCAAGCTTGCGCTTCTGTAGTTTAGGCAGGGTCCTGAGTCCCAGTCCCCAACTTGGAAGAAAAGAAGAAAGGAAGGAAAGAGGAAGGAAGGAAGAAAGGAAGGAAGAAAGGGAGGAAGGGAGGAGTGGAGGGAGGAAGAGAAAGAGAGAAGGAGAAAGGGAGAAAGGAAAAGAGGGAGGGTAGAAGGAAAAGGGAAGAAAAGAAGGAAAGAAAAGAGAGATACAGATGCCAGAAGAAATTACCTTCACACAGTGTAATCTATAAAGGTTTTTCCCTCTATAATGACAGCAAGGGATTATATAACTTAGTGTCTATTCACATGAATTACCCATAAAGGCGTCTTCCCCATGCGAAGTACCTCTTTTTAAAAAATGTACTTTGATGCTGGTCAAAGGTATGTCCAATCGTGGAAATTCCCTGAGTACTTTATGTGTATTATATAAGGAAAACACGAATCTTCATGTTCATTTTGAGTAGCATTTGTTCTAGAAATAAGCCAGACAGCTCTCCCTGCAGGTCTTCAGTCTTCTCCCTTTCTGTGAGACTCCCTGATGGCCCGTGTTCATCCTTGCCTGGTCCCTGCTATCACTTGGAATTCAGTGTTGGCTTCCTCACTGTTCAGCTCTGGAACAGAACCTTAATGTTTTTGTGCTTCCACCATCTGCTAGCCCCTTTAAAGTGAGCCCCCTGCCTCTGCTACTTACCTTCCTTACTCCTGACCACTGCAACGTGCTTCCTGGCTTTTTTTCCAGTTGTATTTCTCTTTTCTGTCCATTTTCATCTTGCCCTGTGCAGCCCCTTTTCCTGGTAACCAGCATGGAGCTGAGATGCTGGGTGTGGTCTTCTGCAGCAGCTGGAGACCCTTGACTTAAACTGGGGAGTGGGAACAGGTAGTGGTGGAAGGGACTAGGAGAAGAGAGAGAGGAAACTGTGGCCAGGAAGTGAAATGAACAAACAAACAAACAAACAAACGAATAAATTTTTGAAAAAAGAAAAAAGCAGCACATACTTCCTTCATTTCCTCCTCTAATGAGAACATGAGGAACCCATTCTGTTTGTCTGGCTTGAGAGCTACTGGATGCAGCTAACTCAAGAAACACTGCGTAGACCTGTGTTCATGGTCAACGCATGGTACCGAGGCCTTCTTCCTCAGGGAAATCATCAGGCAGAGGGTTGTCTTCAGGGCTCATCCATCTCATCCAGCACTATTGCCTTCTCATCACACCAAGATCAGCCCTGTTTCACTGGGTCACCTTAAAATTTGGCAATGAGTCTAAGCTTAACGTTATTATATTTCAGAAAAAAATACCTTCACACAGTGTAATCTATGAGGGTTTTTTTTCCCATAATGACAGCAGGGGATTATATAATTCAGAGATTAAATGGGAATGTTTAAACCCACAGAAACAATGCTGAATGAGACATGGTTGCAAAAGAGAAGGGAGCATTCTCAGCTACAGTAGTGATGTGGGAGTGTCGTATATCAATCTGTTGATTTCATTGGTTAAGTAATAAAGGAACTGCTTGGCCCTCATAGGTTAAAACATAGGTGGGAGGAGTAAACAGAAAAGCATGTCGGGAGGAAGAGAAAGTGAGCTCAGACTCGACAAGCTCTGCTCTCTGGAGCAGAGAAGCCATGCTCCAGTCTCCTGGACAGACGTGAGCGATGAAGCTCCAATCCAAGATGGACGTAGGCTAGAATCTTCCCGGTAAGCACACCTTGGGGTGCTACACAGATGATTAGAAATGGGCTAAATTAACATGTGAGAGTTAGCCGAGAAGAGGCTAGATAGAAATGGGCCAAGCAGCATTTAAAAGAATACAGTTTGTGTGTTGTTATTTCGGGCATAAGCTAGCAAGGCGGCTGGGGTGTTGGGGACGCAGCCCCGGCCGCTCCTATTACAACACAGTAGCACACCGATTAATAGCTATTACTACTTCACACTTGCAAACATAAAAGTCCATTCTTTTAAAACCCGAAATATAAGAACTGATGCTATCAAAACTCGTCAGTGGTGTTAAAACTAGGGGATGTAAGTTGGTGGGAAGCAGTGCTTATATTTTCTCTGAATGTCTCCCTGTGTATGGCCACTGATAAGAGAAAAGGAAAGTTTATCGCACAGAATCTGGCTGACACTAGTTCAACCACATAAGCCAAGTGATTGGTGTTCCTTCAGTGATCCTAAGATAGATGACTCTCATGTGTCTCCAGGGAGGATGCTCTGAGGATGAGGCACCACTTGTGGGACACTCTTGCTGTAAGTGCACAGGGGAGTATCTTCATGACCACCATTGGGTGAATCTTCATAAATATGCATTAAGACATCATCCTCAAAAAGGTCAATGTTGTGGAGGAGAAGAACCATAGAACCCTTCTGGGAAAAGAGGCCTAATGACTGGACACCTGTGGTCTTTAATTGGATTGGGAATGCAGGAAAAGAAAAACATCTATGAAGGGCACCATTGAGATAACGGGAGGAATTTTAATACAGATGGCATAGAACCAGTGCTTTGCAGAAATAGTTTTCCTATACTTGATGATTGGATTGTGATCGTGTAATGGCGTATACTTGTTCTTAGGGAATATTCACTGAATTGCCTTCAGAAAATCTTCACGATGCATTCAGCTTACTGGGAGATGGTTCAGGAGAAGAACGGATAGAGACATGATGGATGATAGATGTGACAAGATTATAACCCCTGATGGGTTTGGACAAAGATACAGGAGTTTGGAGGACAACCCATTCTGCACTTTTAAAGGTTGCTATTATTTCAAGACCAGTTAAAAGAAGTTCCTCAAATCCTGAAATTTCTCAGGGGGTGAAAAGGCATAAAATTTAAAAAGTCTTAATTAAATTTCTTCCCACATATTAGCAATAATCTGTCTGTCTCATGATGATACCTCTCCCCAGACCCTGAAGATGGGGCAGCCAGTTGCAATGTCTCCCACAGTCAGTGAACACCCCTCCCTCACAAGAAGATGCTTAGTGGCTGCTTGCTAATTGCACAAGTACTTAACCTCATTACAAGATGCTTTTTTCTAAATTTCTAAGGTCTTTTTGCTTTGGTAAATTACTCCTGCACTGGCCTTGCTTCTCAGAACTTCCAGGCATGCCATATGAGTGTTCAGGAAGTTCTAATATATATATATATATATATGCTCTTTTCTTCTCTTATATCAATTTTTAAATCATTGTTTGACTCAACAATGGCTATGAAACTTAGAACTGTTCTCTAAGAATTTTATAAAAAGGAGGCAGTGATAGTTTGGGAAAGGGGTTTCGGGCATCCTCCTGGAATTCTGGTAGTAACATGACCATTAAGGAGGTGATTCTGTCCTGATACTGGCTTCCAACCCAAAGAGGTGGGAATGGGGGAAGATTTGTTGTAGTGGCTGTGTGTAGTGTCCAGCATAGAGGCAGTGGTGATTCTGTTGGGCCTCTAACAACTCCCCAGCTGCTTACGGGTCATGTCCCCCGCTCCCATCATATCTGAACATGAATCTTGACTCCACTGATTCTGTGAACTCTCATCCTTCCAGAAGCATAGTTTGACTCAAGTTCCTGAATGTGATTTGTATCATTTATTTAATAGATCCAGCTGATATGAAATTTTTAATGAAGAGTATGATGTTTCCGGATATAATCTAGTCACTCCTTCATATCAGATACATGTCCCAGGCAGGATTTTAATTCCAGCGTGTAACACAAAACTATTTTGTGCTACAAAGTGTTCTTTAAATTTTTACTTCTGTTTTATTAGTGTTATGGAGTTTGGGGGCTACTTAGCCACAGCTGAGTTACCATTTTAGACTGAGTATAAGAGTCAGGCGCTCTGTAGCTAAAATCCAACCACCATATTCTTCGTGTGTATTTTAGCACGCTCTGTAGCTACAATCCAACAGCCACGCTACCTCTCAGTAAAATGAACTGACTGCTGTTTGGACACATGTTATTCTGATTTCTTTACACTCTTAAAAATAAATTCATTCCCTCTGCTTCCCCTGCCACCCCCAGGTGACCTTGGAGCTATTGTGTAGCTGCAAGTCCTTCTGTAAGAAGATAAAGATGCTTCCTAGTGGAGGCGTTCTGGACAGCCGTTCACCTTGATATTTTGACATTGAAGTTTGTGAAGATGAGTCTTTTATCCAGAAAATGAGTCATTAGAATGAATAAGAAGGTGCTTATAATATGCGTGACCAGACATCAAGGGCATGAGTGTTTGTCTCTTTATGTGAGAGCTTGTGTAGGTGTTTCTGGCACAAACAGTGCTGACATTCTGCTATCCTGAAGTATTGGAAATGGTACTTCTGAAAGTACCGCATTGTGGAGCTGGAGGAATGCACGCACTATTCAGGTCTCAGGGGCACCATCTGCGCCTCTTCAAACGTGGGCACCGTGCAAAGCTTTGTCCCACTCTTTGCTAACTGGGGGGATGTGCGAGGTGCTTTTCCTCTGCCTCTCAATGACGTGGCCCTTTAAGAAGTAGACACATTGTAGAAGAAGGCTCTGTCCGTGTGTGGAATCTCTGAGAATAATAACCTACTCCTCGACAGGAAAAAATATCAAATCCTAGCTGTCAAAGCCAGAGGTCCAAATTACAGTGGACAGGCTCTCCTTCGTTTGTACATAAATAGGTCAAAGTAAATATCTAGAGGCAGGAAGAGTGCCTAGCGGCCACGGTGAGAATTTTTTCCTCAGTTTTAGCTAGTTTGTCTTCTTTATTCCTTTCAGATGTGATAACAGTCAGAGCAGACCTGATTGGGAGAAGGTGGGGAGTTATTTTAGAAATGGTTCTAAAATCTTCCATGAATGCTTCTGCTACTGCCTCACGCAAATTTACTCTTCTTTTGCAGTGTAAACCTTCTCAAGTAAGTAGATCTTAAGAAATTATATATTACAGCCAAATATCTCAACGGAATATATCTGAAGTTTGCTATTCTAAAATATTATGTGTCTAAACATAAGCAAAATTTTATTGTAATTAATATTCATTTTTTTACTTTGGCCTTAAATACTAATTTTCTTTGTTGAAGCAATGTTAACAGCCATCACTGTATAGTATTTATTGAGCTCATTCCACTTAGCTTATTTGAAAATTCATACATATTCCCAGAATGTATTTAACAGCAACAACTTAAACAATATAATCACTCCTAATGAAGACAGCGAGTCACTATCACTTCTGACAACGAGATATTTGGCAGAATTTATTATAAATTAGAAATTTGGGCTTTAAAATTAAGAGGTAATACACTTCTTACTGGTTTTAGTTGGAGCTGTTGAGAGCCCTGGCTCTCTCTTCCACCCTGGCTTGGGGTCCCTGTCAATAGAGTTTTGTGCTCTACAGGCTGCATTGTCTGTGTCTTTGGAGCATGATGCAGTGCTTAGCATGGTACTTAGTGCACAGCAGGCGCGCCATGCTACCAATGACCAGCATTTACACACTTCCTACACCACTGCCAGTGGGTCCCTTGTCACGTAGCCTTTTTCCACACTTCTGGATCATTTGTGCTATTTCTGTGTCAAAATCCACCCTACTTTAATATTACTCTCTAAATATCTATCAACAGATCTTTGCCAGATTATCTTTCTAAGCTTATAAGGTTTATTCAGTTCACACAAAGCACTTAGGACAGCTCTCCTGTCACACAGAATGATCTCCGAACACTTCCCTAGACAGGAGCTCTAGCGGTAGCTAGTGATATCAATCACCAAACTGCTGTCTCTGCCGCAGTGTCCCAGAGGCACGTTTAACTTAGCAAGTTCTAAATTTAAACTCCAACATCTCATTCTTGGCTCCTTTCCTTTGATGGTGTTGAAAACGTACTCCTCTTCCCATCTCTTTTGTTCTGTGTGTTTGTACCCACTTAGGGGCGTGGCCTGCCAGGTTGTCTGACAGCTTTCTCTCTCTACCTACAACCTAAAGTGGGTCTGTTAACAATGGCATTACAGCTCATTTACATTGGCCATTAGTTTCCCTAGATGTAGCTCCCTCCCTGCCCAATCTACTCTACGCGCTTCGCTGCTGACCACACTTTGAATGGCCACAGCATCTTCCCGGTCACAGGCCTATCCACGATCCTTTGGAGGACTACTCCACCTCCCCAGGCACGTGTCTCTGCCCTTCAGTGTGTTTCTGTGTTCAGTCAAGTAGCATGCCGTGATTTCCCAAGAAACACTTAAATCTTCCTTCTGCCAGTCACTTCGGTTGACACTGCCTGTCAATTCTTCTGAATTTTTATTCTTCTTGTAACTTTTTCTCAACTCATGTATTTCTCAGTTTTTCATCCAGATTTACATGGCTTCAGTATTTTATGTAATTATAGGTTTATCTACACATGGACTCTGTCTGCCTACCCTTGCAAGAAGCTTTTAAATAATATCATTCTTGTCATTGTCTTATTCCTATATTTATTCTTTGAGAATTCTTTCATAGTATCATGCACACAGAAATCTAGGAAGCATTTGTCCATCTCAGTAAAGTTTAAAAAGGTTTCATCAATGACCATATGGTTACAAATTACAGAAATCCATTTCTTCTTCTTCTTCTTCTTCTTCTTCTTCTTCTTCTTCTTCTTCTTCTTCTTCTTCTTCTTCTTCTTCTTCTTCTTCTTCTTCTTCTT
>JABTXL010003523.1:26760158-26771740 GCA_025134845.1 Neodon shergylaensis | reverse complement strand
GAAGGAAGGAAGGAAGGAAGGAAGGAAGGAAGGAAGGAAGGAAGGAAGGAAGGCAAAAGGAAAGGGAGAGAGGGAGAGGAAGGCAGGCAGGTTGGGGCTCTTGTTCAGCTGGCAGTTCTTGTTGAGGTTGCTAAGCATCCAGCACAGTTTTGATGGCCAGTACCACAGCACATCAACTTGGCCACTTGGAATGGTAGCACATTCCCATAATCTTAGAAGTTAAGCTATAGAGGCAGGAGGATCCAATGTGTAAGGTGTATCCTCAGCTACACCTAGAGGTTGATTGCAGCCTGAGCTACATGACACCTTGTCTCAAAAGGAAAAAGTTCAGAAGTGCTGTGGCCCAGTGACTGGCGTGTTTCTCTCTTTCTGTCTCTTGTTAGTTCTCTGAGTGTGGCTATCTTGCCATCTTCCCCGTTACCCACCTACCACATAGAGGTGACGGTGGGCACAGACAATTTTTACCTTAACTCAAGAGGCTTCTGAATATAAAGCACCCCCATCTGTCCCTGTTGTAAAGAGAGCTTGATGTTATGATTGAGTTGAAATAGAGTTTGGCATCTTGAGAACGGAGAGAGTAGTTGTTACTATAGGAATAAAGAAGAAAGGAAAAAACCCCACATAACCAGAGTGCAGAATGGATAAGTATTGAAGCTATATTATTATCTCTCTAATCCTTTTTCCGAAGTAGTAGACATGCATGTAGGAACGTAGCTCTCACCACGCTCAACGTTCGCAATGGTCGTATGACTTGATTTAGCCAAAGAAAGGAGAGGGGGGTTAACACTGCATACAGAAGCATCAACTTCTGTCTCGTGGATTTTCTCCTTATATAACAGCACATGGGTATTAGCTTCCTCAGTGTGGGTCCTGAAATGAAGACAGCATGATGGATGGCCTTCGCTTACTTTGTGTAGGATATATAATGCGAGAACGAATAAATATTAGTTACCACAGCCCACCAAAATTATAATATGCGGCATGAGACGCGGTGGTTTATGTAACCTGGCTTCTGAAGCACTTTGTAAAGTAGTTTATAAAGCCTGACCTCTTCTGGATTTACCCCCATAAAGGAGAATTAAAGCTCTCCACATCTGAGGAGATGAAATAATAGAGTTGCACAAGCTCTTTCCAAATTTATTTCCTTCTATTTTCTCCTTCCTTTATCCTTGCTCCTTCCATCTTTCTGCTTATTAAACATTGGCACAGATTCCTCGAGAATTATTTTTTTTAAAAGAATATCTGTTGCTATATGAAAATTGAATTGCTTTGGAGGCAGAGTGGGGAGGGGGAGGGGAAGGAGAGATGGGCACTTTCTCCTGCACTTCCTCACAGCCTTACTGCCTGCTTTGGTGGGCTAGAGGGGAGCCTCTGAGGCTGCTCCTTCAGAAGAAATGGCAGATGTGATTTAATTTCCACAGTAGGAGGAAACATACCTCCAACCAGGCATCTTGTTTACAGCAGGAAGCTTTAGGGGCAATGAGTTTCAGAATAAGACAGGGGTTTGACTCTTACTCTCTCACATGTCAAATGTGACTTTGGGCTACTTTCGCAGTATCTCCAAGGCTAGTTTTCATCAGAAAAGTAGGCACATTGAGCATTGCCGCGTGGAACCGTGCAAGGGGAGGGTGAAGGCATTGGTATCATGTCCTCTTACACACACAAGACTCCACCCGAATCCTGAAAATCTTACTTAAAAAATTATTTTTAAGTGGTTTGTTCCTTTGTCCCTTTATTTCATAAGGTAAACTCTAGCTTGCCTATACTTGCACAACTAGAAAAACCTGGTCTCCTGCACGGTATAAGGGTCAAGCTGCCGCTGAGTCTGTGAAGGTCTTTGTGTTTGGATTTGCAGGAAATCCCTTTGGATTTGTGAAAACTTCCTCTTTCCACTGGACCGAGCAGCTGGTGGGGTTCATTTTTCTTTCTTTGACATTCCAAGCCCGAAATATTTCCACTTAGCTCAGCAAAACCCAGCAAAGCATATCAAAAACGAGAAAACTATACTTTGGGGTTTGCGCTGCAATGGATTGCAGAGTAGTGTAAAACCCTAGTATGAAAGAATCAGTGCTTCATTTTGCTGAGGGCTTTTCCTGCCTGGTGGTAGTGGCAGGGAATGCAGGACATCAGGGACCTGAGAACAATCATTTCAAGAACATTTGCACATCTCTTCAACGGGGGTAAGAGGTGTGGATGTGACCATAACATCAAAGAGTTTCCCACTATCCGTGAATGGGATAAGAACTCCACTGAACAAGGGGGCACGACTCCCTGGGTTTGAAACCCACGCTCACCTGACCTGCGAGCCTTTTTAGTCATAGAACAGCAAGATTTCCTTTCCAGGCAGCAAGCGACAGCATCTGGGTGTGACCAAGCAGCCAAGGCATCATGGACAGTCCACAGTTTGCTCCTCTAGATAGTGTAATCCAGTAGTTTGGGGGGTGAGCAGGCTATTGAAGAGAAAACCCCTGGGATTATGATTGCTAGAGGAAGCCCCCATCCCTCCCAGCCCTGCTGCTAACTTCTTCTAGAGACTTTTAGCTGGCGAAGGGCTTAGAAAATTGAGGAAGCTCTAGGTGTGGTCCTAAAGTCTCATATGCGAGTCTATCACTGATAGATAGGACAGATTTGTGTTGCTCTGCCTACTTATACTTCAGTCCCTTCCAGAATAAAACGAAATTGAGATTCTAGCATAAAAGTACATATCAAGGTAATGGGGGGGTGGATGGGAGTGGTTCCCACTGGTTAGGAATAGGGAGTGGTCTGTTCCTATAACTAGGGCCATTTCACGGGCACATTTAGGCCATGGTGATATGTTTGCACCTCTTGCTATTGAAGTCCGTCAATCATGTCAGACACGAAGTGAGGTGGCACAGGGACGCTGTAATGGCTAATTTTCTCTGTCCACTTGACTGGATTTAGAATCACCAATAAGACACACCTTGGGGCATGTCTGTGAGTATGTTTCAAGAAAGGTTGGACCGAAACGGAAATATACATCCCAAATAAGGAATGGGGGCCCAGACTGCATAAAATGAGAATGTGAGAGGAGCGCCAGATTTCTTCTTCCTCCGTTTTGAACCATCAGCCATTTTACATTCCAGCTACCATGCTGTGGTAGTTTAATGAGATTGGCCTTCATGGGCTCCCATATTTGAATACTTGGCCAGCATTGGTGGAACGGTTAGGAAGGATTAGGAGGTGTGTCACGGGGGCGGGGTGGGCTGATGAGCTTTGAGGTTTCAAAAGCCCACTGCATTCCCAGTAAGCTGGGTCTCTCTCTGCCTCCTCCTTGTGATGAGGGTATAAACTCCCAGCCACTGCCCCAGTGCCTGCCTGCCCGCTGCCTTGCTCCCCATCATGGTCTTGAACTCTTAATTTTTTGCAACCTTGAGTTCCAAACTAAACGCTTGCTTCCTTGGTAGGTTGCCTTGGTCAGGGAGTCTTGTCATGACAATTGAAAAGTAACTGAGACACATGTCATCCCCACCGTGATACACTGTCTTTTCAAACTCTTACTGCTCCATGTTGCTTGTTTGAGATGTTTTATAAGAAAAGTAACCAAGGCAGAGGTTTCAGTGGGGTTCACATCCTCGATTAGGTCATTTTAATCAAACTAGGAAGTTGTAGGATGTCCCTATTTTCCAAGATCTTCCTAGCATCTTCAGTCCCAGATGACCCCGCATGGTATCTGACATCTACTTTTGAAATCTCAAGGAGAGATGACTCAGACTGAGTGTTCCAAGCTATGCTTAAGAGTTTCAGCCTATTTGTCCCCACAGGAAGTGAATGTCATTAGGTTCAGAATTGCAAGCTGTTTTCATCTCTGTGCACAAAATCTAATACTAAGCCTTGGAAGAGGTCCAACACAATTCCATCCAACTCTATATTTACTTACTTCAATAAGCCTTTGCATTTTCTTTGGAAAGACGGGGGAAATATTCATACCTCATTACTGGGTCTATCTGATAGACAGTGAACATTTTAAAAGCCACCAGTTCCCCTGGACTCTTTTTTTTTAATATTTATTTATTTATTATGTATACAATATTCTGTCTGTGTTTATGCCTGCAGGCCAGATGAGGGCACCAGACCTCATTACAGATGGTTGTGAGCCACCATGTGGTTGCTGGGAATTGAACTCAGGACCTTTGGAAGAGCAGGCAATGCTCTTAACCTCTGAGCCATCTCTCCAGCCCCCTCCCCTGGACTCTTTAAATGGATGATCAGAATGAGTCCGGCGGGGCTCAGCCTGATGGATTTTTAGAGGTATTGCCAGAGTAATTTACTTTATCTTACGCCATGCCTTTACCCTCTTTCCTGTTTTATACCTGAACACAATTTTTATAATATACTTATGCTTTTGTATGTTTCCATGTTGTTCTTTATTACAATCTAATTTGCTTTCATGGTGTACTGTGCTTCCAGTCTCCAGTGGCTATGATCTGGTTGCATTAATATAGTGCACAGCATAGGAAATCCTGGCTGCTCTACCTGGTGTATGAGTCAGGGTTCTCTAGAGAAACAGAACCAGTGAGATGACTATAAAGGTATGCATATATATATATGCACATAATTCATAGGCACAGAAGCATGTGTGTGCGTGTGTGTGTGCACATGATGCATTAATTAAGCAAGCTTCAGAATAGTAACCACAGTAGAATCCCACCTGGGAGACTGGGAACCTTGTAGTCACCAACCTTGAGGATAGGGCCTGAGTAGTTGGAGTAGTTCCACAATAGTATCAGTAGTTACCCATTCCAAAAGGCCAGGTGCCTCAGTAGTCCCAGTCTGGCACGGAGAGGCTGGGAGGTTGCTGGAGTCCCTAGTCCCTAGTTGATGATGAGACTTGCACAGCACAGCTGGCTCTGCTTGTTTTCTTTCAACCCAGGACCACCTTCCCAAGGGTGGCCCCACCCATGGGCAGGATCCTCCCACTCAGTCTTTAACCAGGCACTGCCTTACAGACTTTGCCCCCAGGCTGATTTGATGGAAGTGATTCCCCTGCTGAGGCTCCCTTTCCCCAGGGAACTCCAGACTGTGTCAAGTTGACCTAAACCAACCAGCACAGGCTGGCATTTCAAATATATTCAGGATTTTGAAGAAAAACATTAAGGATTTTGCAAAAGTATTGTTATAATTGTTAAGGTGGAGTCATTATGGAGCGAAAATATGAGATTCACAAGTAAAAATACCTTTAAATAAATATCAGCTGGCGACAAGAGTTTCAGACTTCTTGGCAGAAATCCCGGGCAGCTCCTCCCCACTCCTGTCGGGACAATTTGCAGCTGGACAGTAGAATCCTATTTTGCAGGGTCAGGAAAATAACAGCAGCTGATCCTTCTGAAATTCTTGGCAAACCTTTCCTAACAAAAGTACTGACTTTTTAATACACCTTTGTATCGCAAGGGTAAAGATCAGTTTCCTAAATTAATAGATTTTTTTAAAAGCAATTTTTAAAGTATGGCTGGGAGACAATAAGATTCGATTCAGTGTCACCTGCTTTCCGCACTTGTGACATTTCCCAAAGGTGGCTGAAGGCAAGCCACGTCCTCATCTAAACCCTCACCGGATGCGCCCCCTGCCAGACTTTCAAAGTGGATTAGTTCCTTCCTTCCTTGCCGTGATGTAATACTGACACGAAGAAACATTAGGAAAGAAAAGTTCACTTGGCTTGACAGTTCAAGAGCTCGTACTCCAACATGGCAGGGGAAAGAAAGCACAGTAACATCAGGGGATGCGTAGGTGGCAGAAGTGGGAGGCTTCCCATTGTGTCCACAGGCAGGAAGCAGCGCTCCGGCTGGGAGTGGGCAGTGCCGGAAGACCTCCGGACCCAAGTGCTCCACTCCATCTGGCAAGGCTCTGTCTCGGAAGGGATCCTCAGCCTTCCTTGACAGTGCTGCCAGCTGAGAGTTTAAATGTATGAGCCCCCAGGGGCCATTTCACATTCCAACCGTGATGGACACCTCCCTCTGTTTGGGGACTCTCGGTCCTAAGCACGTATTGCTCTCCTCCGTTTTGAAGAGATCATTTTAAAACACAAATGTGATGCCTCCTCTTTGGTCAATAGCAGTCACTGTCAGGGTACACGAGAACCCGGAACTCCATAGGTGAGATGTTCTATCCCTTCCTTCATCCTAGGTCGACCTTCTGTTGGGATACTACCCGCTCCCTTTATCCCTGATGATCGTAGTGTCTCCGCCATGTCCTGAGCGTTCACGTCCCTTTGCCTACACATGTGTAGCTTACCCAGAAGTTTGTCCCCACCCGCTTGCCTTACAGAGGAGCTATTTAAATTGCCTTCTCACCAAAGCTTGTTTTGATTACATCTTCCCACCCCCGGTTATTAGCAGTAGTTTCTGCTATCTAGTCCCCAAGGTACTGTCACAATGACTGCCCCGCGGAAACAAACACTGCGCCTTCCAAAGGTTTAGTACTAATGAGTCACTGTTCTGTTGGAAATTTCTTGAAGGCATTATTACACGGAATTATTACTATTTTTCCGTCTTCACAGGGAGCCCAGAGGTGAGCATTTAACAATTGCCCCAAAACTGTTGATGTGATCAAAATTCACAGCTGTCAGCATCCTTTAAATCTATACATACAGGCGACAGTATTTCATGCCATAAGAACATTAGATGAATGTGATAGGGTGTCATGTGTTTGCAGTCCCAGCAGAGGAACGTGGCATCCAGCCTGGGCTATGTAGCAAGTTCAGGGCAGCATGGGTTACAATAATAAATAGAACATGTAAAGGGAAACAAGATACGGTCATTTGGAGGGCGACCGATGAGTTTCAATTTCATTTCCCACACACTTTATAGCTCTGCCCACCTCACTGTGCCCTTCTTCTCCCCCATAATAACTGTAAAAAAAATAATATATATGTCACCAGTTTGTACTGAAGATAAATAATACTTAAGAAATTTAGCAAATTTGCCATAATAGTCAATAAGTGCTATTTTCTTTCTCTTTTCCAAAGTTCTGCATAAACAGTGCATTTTGTGGTTCTTTGGTTAATTCTTAGTCAACCAGAAATAGAAAGCAAACGGAAGCTGTTATTAGCCCAAGCATTCTGAGCATGGTGGTTAACTGTTGGTGCTATGTGTGTTCCGATAAACCCAGAGGGAAAGGTCTGTGCTGTGCTGACACGGAGCTGGGCCTGCCAGGTCTCAGGGCTGACAGTGCTTTATGACCCATGGGAGCATCCTTATCCATCAGACAGCCGACTTCCTGTGTTTGCCTTACCCTGGCCAAGTCCCAGAGCTCACAAGATAGGACCAGAGGTAAGCCTGTAATGCTTCAACAATGTCAGGGCAAAAATGACTTTGTACACAGCTGACTGGGTGACGGAATGGGACATTTCCTCACTCAAAATGCTCCCAAGTTCACTTCTACCCACCGGGACAGGAGCGTCAGTCAGAAGGAAGCCACATTAATCTTGACCTGTGAGAACACCTGGTAGCTCAGCAGCCGAACTTCTCCACACAGAGGCGCTTCGATTATTTTGCTTACGGGTTAGTGTAGCACAGGTCTCGGTCTGTTTCATTTTAAAACAGAAACAGTTTACTTTTCTGAAGCATATAAATTTCCAAGGATTTGCTGACCGTGTTAATTGTTTAATGCAGTTGGAAACTTGGGTAAAAACATCGTACAAGTAAGACCCACACACAAGAGACACGTTTAGCTGGAAAACAGTTCGGTGGGCCTGGAGTTGGGAACTGAGGGCTGATTTACAAACGAAGATTTTGGAGCAGTCTAGATGGACTTTAAACTGTGAAGGAACTTGCTGAGCCAGGGTTTGGCTGTGGGAAATGAATGCAGTGGGAACAAGAAGATAACAAAGACATGTGATTTGAGCGTTAAGAGTTTTGATCATGGGACTGGGGGCTTGTGGCCATGTTGGACAGAGTGAGATGGCGGCTCACATGTTTCTTATGCGTCTGTTAAAAAGTAAATCCCTTGGGACCCGGAGCTGCTGCGAAGTCCTGGGGAATGTCAGAGACAGCTTCAAATGCCACAAACTTCAGTGTTCACTGATGTCTGCTTCTCTTAATGTGGCGAGGCTGGGATTTCATCTCTGGTACCTCTCTGTAAGTGACATCTTTCACCCAAGCTCATCAGAATTACCAGAAGTCAAAGAAGAGCTATCAAAATGATTTGTTTCTTAACACAAAACTGAAGTATCTTCTCAAACATATATGTATATATTCATGTATGTTCACCGCTGTATACTTTTGTATACATTTACTTTTGCATGTGTACATATGCATGTGTGTTTGTCTACTCATGTATGTGGGGTATACATTTGGGTATGTGTGTATGGGTTTGTGTATGTGTGTGTATGTGTGCGCACACACGTGCGCGCATGTGTGCAAGTCAGACCATCAGTTTCAATGCTTCCCTGGGAAACTGTCCACTATGTTTTTAGAAATAAGTTTTTTAACTGAGTGGGGTCTTGGGAACCTGAGTAGGCTAGGCTAGCCCCAGCTAGCTCTGACAAGTTCCAGGGACTTGCTTCTGTCGGCCTTTTCAGTGCTGGGGTTACTCAGACGCTCTGCCATAACGTGTTTTTAAACGTGCTGTCTGAGGAGAAAATCTAAGTCTCCCTGTTAATACTCATCTTACCAACTGGTCTACTTCCCCACTTCGCTCGTTAATTTTCCATCTTGAAGTTTTCCCTTACAAATATGAGAGATGGTGAACGTAGCCCATGTTGTTCTCTTCTTGAACTCTCATTCTGTTATTATTGAGTTCATGTGGGAGGGAGCGAGTTTGACAGGTGTTTTACCTGCCGATTTCTCCACCCATCCACGTCTCAGCCATCCTAGATGAGACACTAAAAGTGTCTTCTCCCACTTCTCTGCCCCCCACCGTGGCTGGTGGGCACAGTTTCTCTTTTCCCTTGACAATATCTATCCCAAGAATTGTTTGCCATTCCATTTATTGGTTGGTTTACTGCGATTCCACACATACGTGTCCGTGTCCTGGTTCATGTGCTCCACAGCACACCTGTGGAAGTCAGAGGTCAGGTGGAGGAGTTGCTTCCTTCCCACCGCGTGAGTCTGGGTGAGCTCGGGTAGTTGGGCTTGGTGCTGTGCCCTCTGACTGCCTGAGTCAGCCCACCCACCCTGCTCTGTGAATTCTGTTTCACAACGAGAAAAGCATTTTATACTTTAAATTGATTGAGACGTTAATGAACACTATTCACAGTATGTTTACATCTGCAAAAACTAAGCAGTGTGATTATCCTTGCAGAAAAGGTGTGATCCCTTGTTAAAGCGTCTACCTGTGTTGTGTGCTTTAAAGTCAAATGAAGAATTTCTTGCATTATACTACATATGTGGAGGAAAGTTATGACAGATTTCTTAGTTGTGCAGTATCTTTCTTGAACAATATTCCGTTTTCACTTATGTAGGAGTTATGGAAGGATAAATTCCATGGGGACTCCACAGGCACACCACTGGCAAATATCTTGATTTCAGCCCATTCCTGCTCTGGCTTTGGCACCAGATGAGCCTGCTGGGCATCCCTAGGGACACAGTCTCCCTGTGTGACTGACACCTGTGTGTCTTCAGAATGGTCTTTCTTGGGGTCTAGTCGTTACTTTGATTTTATGTTCATCTTTCCCCTAAGAAGTTACCAACTTCCCAGTCTGTTGGTGGACCCTGCAACACACACACACACACACACACACACACATTGCACATAGCTTTATAGACATACTAAGCAACTTATGGGAAATTTTATAGATATAAACCTCTAGCTGTTATTCAAGACATGCATATTTTCATATATAACAGCTATAACTATTATCCAGGTGGTAAATATGCATGCAGACATAGCAGATATCTGTATGATGAGTCATTGACTTACACAAGAAATTCTAGACATAAGTACTTTATAGTTTTAAATAACACCTTTGTTGTCAGTAGGCATGATAAAAATCTAACACCATACCTATGTCCTATCCAGACCCCTTGCTAGTTTACCTAATTTCTATATGCTAAACTTCCACTAGTCACTTGGTAGACATCTGAGTTTACTACAGAACCATAATGCTTGTGTTAAGATGTATTTATTTTGATTAATAATGGCTCCCAAAGTATCAGGATATTAATGTTAAAAGGAAATCAGTGTATAAAACATGGAAGAACAGGTGCAGTCTGGCACTAGTGGACATGCCTTGGGCCACTGTGTAGATCAAATCTGAGTGACTATGACAAAATGCCCGAGAAAAAACATTTGAGGAAAGGTTTAGTTTTGCTCATAGTCTTAGGAGTTTCCATCTGTGGTGGAATAAGTTGCTTCCGGTGGAGCATAACACTATAATAAGTAACTGGTGTGGTCCCGTACGACAAAAAGAATGGATGAGTTGAGTGGTTCCTGCAAGTTCACTTACGGCAATTTCATTTTTCAGAGGTGGTGACTGTGGTCAACTGGGGTTGCATGGCAACTATTGTCCACTTTTAGTGGCAGAACTATCTTTTTTAAAACATGGGTTCACTGCGTCATTTTCTTACGTATCTATCATTGCTCTTTGGTTATAATAAGCCCTCTCTCATGCCCTCACTGGTTCTGTTCTGGTAATAATCACCCCCTCTTGTTGTGGAATATTAGTTAAAGATGTGCTACATTTGTTTGTGTTGAGGAGGGTTTGTTTAATGACACAAAGATGTGTTGAATTTGTTTAACTCTGTAAAGCTGTATTACTTTGCCTGCCCCAAACCCATGATTGGTCGAATAAAGAGCTGAACAGAAAGTAGCTAGGCAGGATAGAGAAATAGACTGGGTAGGGGGAGCAGGCAGAGAGAATAAAGAGAGAAGAGAAGATGGGGGATCGAGAAAAGGAGAAGGAACGAGGATGCCAGGGGTGAGTCACCTAGCCACACAACCAGCCATGGAGTAAGAAGGCAAGAAAGGAAAATGCAATAGAGAAAGGTAAAAGCCCAGCAGCGTAAGGTACAAAAGCTGACTAGAAACAAGGCAAGCTAAGCTAAGGCCAGGCTTTCATAGGTAAGAGTAAGTGTCCGTGTATTTCTCTGGGAGCTGGGTAGTAGGCCACCAAAAGAATGAAAAAAAACAAAAGCACCCTCTCTTCCCCTCATTAGGTCTCTTCCTTGCCTCAAATTGTTCCCTGTACTTTCTCCTTTTTAAATTTAGAACTCTTTTAGATTAAATTTTATTTTATTGTGATTCCACATATGAGAGAAATGTGATCATCATTTTTTTGAGTATTCCTTTTTGTATGACCTCCAGTTCTGTCCATTTACCTGTAAACAGTATAAACACGGCTGCATGTGAAAATTCTGCGTTAGTACAGTATTCATGTTGGTGTTGATCTGGTTATAAATGTGGCTCCATGGGGAAAAAAAAACCTCAAAGTTTTAGAAGGAGAAGCATGGGAGATAAATGGACTCATGACTGAGAGGGGGAGGGAGAAGGAATAGCAGTCTGTTTCTAGCCACTTCAGGTCACCCAAGTGCAAGTGCAGGTATAGTTTATAGCATTAGGATTGCAAATCTATCTGCCTGCCTATCTATCTATCTATCTATCTATCTATCTATCTATCTATCTATCTA
>JABTXL010003523.1:26740455-26757190 GCA_025134845.1 Neodon shergylaensis | reverse complement strand
AGAGAGAGAGAGAGAGAGAGAGAGAGAGAGAGAGAGAGAGAGAGAGAGAGAAACAGACAAAGACTGAAAAAGCCTTCTGGGGCCTTCATGCAAAGTATGCTTAGGGAATAGCACAGCAGCAAGCAGGTCAGGTGTCTTCATTTCTCTGCCATCTTCCCTTGTTTTTTGGGGCTTAGGCTGGAGACAGCACACATCACGGCATTTGTGCTTCCCTCCTGTCACAGATAAGTGGAAGCAATGAGTTCAGACTTCATTTCCGGATTGGAATGGAGAGGCGGTGCACACGCAAATCAATCAACTCATTTGTTAGCTAAACGCTCGAAGCCAAAGATGGAAAACAGCTGGGTTCCTAAGGACTCTTAACATGTAAGCTAATTTTTCCAAGCTACTTTGTGAAGCATGTAGGACCAGAGATTAATGTGATGAGTTTTTCCTCTAGTTTTGATTGCTTTCTAAGGATAAGAACAAAGACAGTTAGAGGCGTCACACACTGCCTGTAGCAAGGCAATTCCTCACTGTCAGTCTGCAGGAACCAGGTCACTATTAAACTCAGAGGCAAATCTAGGGAATTAATTTAAGGTCATCAGCCTTTCCATGTGTTGTGTGGCATTTTAAACCAGTAAAGCTGAAGTGATAAAGGAGGTTATAAAATTGCTTTTAATTTTTACTTGTAATGTAAAATCTCCCATTCCCCCTCCCTCTCTCCTCTACCCCCTCTGTCCTCCTAATTATTAGTCACAGGAGTTTGGGGCCTTTACTACCCCTTTCCTATTAATTCTTTGACTAAGGGATTTTGTTTTTTTTTTTACCATATAATTTGCATTCTCCACAAACTGCCTAAATATATGTTAGTAAGAAGTTCCAGCTGCTTGGAGGACAGCATGCTTCAGATAAACTACTTGGAGCTTTTGCCTATGAATTACCGCCCTGGAATGGAACTTTAGGTTTATCCAATGGCGTTTATGCAGTTTAGGATACTGTGTGAGGCCTCGGAGGTCAGTCACTCAGCAAGATAATCCCATCAAAAATTCACTGGGTGTTGATATTGTTGCTGATATAAGGTGCTAGAGTTGGTGCTGGAATATGGCTTTTCTTTGAAGAAGGAATTTTAGTTCAAGCATTTCTAATAATCATCAGTCCCTCTATATAATTATCTAGGAGATATTCAAAGGAAGTGATGTATGCCAGCTCCTGGCAACACCTCTATCTCCTCCAGAGATCAAGGCATATAGCAAAAAGATCTCTGTGAAATAGATTTTTTTCATGCTTTATGGAGCATCAGCACAAGGATAAAAAACATGCTGTCCAGGATCAGAACCTCGTCCCTCCGCCAAGTAGAGCAAAACTGAGCGAACAGCTGAGTAGATAAAAACACCAAAAACTTCTTTGGAAGTGAAGTTGATGTCTTTTAGTGAGTTCCAGCTTCCTGATGGATGCAAGGGACAGAATTGTTTCACTAAGGTAGAACCAGTAAAAGGAAAAGGTAAATCAAGGCAGCCATTTGAAGCTGACAGCATAGGGGGCTAAGTCACAAACAAGCCCATGGGATAGTCCCAGGTGTCTGTGCAGGGGGACATCTTTAGACACTCACTGTGCAATCTGAGCATTGAACAGATTCGTTCCTGTCATAATGACAGCCACTTTGTAATGCTGTCCCTGCAGCTGAGACTTCCCATAGGTTTAGCAAGTTTCCCAGTAGCCACCAGGTATTATGGAGCAAAGCCAAGATTACCATCTTTGTTTAACTTGATGTCTGTGCTCATACGCACAACACACAGAGTTAGCAGCATGTAAGGGCTTATCCAACTTAACACCAAGTGTGGTTCTGTGGGCAAACTGTTTAGATATATGTACAGTAAAGTACATGAGAAGCATTTAGCAATATCACACATCTATTTGTGTTCTTCCACAACACATTTCATTTCCGTGTAGTTATTACTTTATGTGTTGTCACTACCCACTTTGACACCATTTCCTGTACAGATATTCCAATCAATGCATGTTACTAAAAACTGGAAGAATGAATATTTCCCAAAACACTCATTAAAGATAGGTACTTATACATCATCATTAATATGAGTTCTTTCTTTCTACTTAGTGCTTGGCTATGAGACAAGATAAAAAAATGATTCCACTCCTTGCAATTTCTGATTTGATATCCATATAATGCCAAAGTGTCTGAGATTAGGCAGAGAACTGAATGGGAATTCTTAAATGTATTCTCCAGCACTTCTTAGTGTTTGACAAACAGGATACTCAGCTATTACTTCCTGAATGACCTCATCATAATTATCCAAAAAGTAATGAACATGTCTTTAGTGAAAACAACCCAAGGGAAACTTGGGGTTGTTAGTGGCATTCAGGCAAACATGGTGGTGGTTGGGGATTCCATATGCTGGGCCTTATGCCGGGCATGTTTATTTGTTTGTTTTCTATATATATATATATATATATATATATATATATATATATATATATATATATACAACACTGCATCAAGTTCTCCCCATCATTTCCCTAGCACTGTCTTCAATGCCCCGCATTTGGGAGCAAGACTGAACTCCCAAAGGAGTTAAATAAGTTATGTCATTAGTTTCCCAAAGTTTCATATTAAGCAACAAACCCTAGATTTCAATGTAAGTTCAAAATTCCAATTTCTAGAACCTTTCTTCAGTATCTCTTGCCTGGAAATATCCATTTAAAATGGTGCACCACAGTCTTTTGCTTGGATAATAATATGTAAGTTCATATTATCTGCCCAACTCTTGCTGCCAAGACACTGCTGGCAAGTTCTACATTGTCTTTCTTTCATAAATCACACATTCAAGGCATTAGACATCTCCATATCCAGTTTCACTTCTGTTAAGTGGATCTAGGACATAAAGGTTTATGAAAAACAATTTTCAATATGGAATCTCTCTTGATCTGCCCAGTTGCTTCATAAATACCTGATGTAAATAACCCTTTATTAAGGTTCATCAAAATCTTTGACTTTTTTCATACAAATAATTCCTATTTCATGTGTGAATGTGTGTGTGTGTGTGTGCACTGAGATTTGAACATAGTGCCTCATGCCTGCTACACAAATACTCCAACAGTAACCTATAAAAGCAGAATATACTAATATTTTTGGTACAAATGAATTTTTACTAGTTTACTAATATCATTTGAATATGTAGTAATAGAACAAAAAAATGGCTGTCAACCCTCAATTGTGAGCTAGTCTTGATCGGCAGCCATTCTCCTGGGGGATGCAAGAGTGGGCAAGAGAATTGCCCAAGGAATAGGATCACTGTGGACTTGAAGCACCAGGGAAAGCCTTTGGAAACAGCATGTGCCTAAGTGGAGTTTACTGAAGGGAAATAAAAATCCAATCAGCAATGGAAAATCTATGGTTTGTAGAAGTCAGTTTGTATTCTTTTTTTAATTTCTTCTGTAAGCTATCGTAATGAACAGGGGCATTTGATTTTCTTTAGTTAAGTCACTTTTGCTTGTCCCTTTACAATCTTTTGCTGTATGTTACGGTCTTTCTGGTTTCCAGGCTCTGGAGTATTAGGCAGATGGCCTGCGGGAGACCACTAGCAGCCAGAGAAGCGTGAGGATGCTCCAGAATATATCTCCAGCAGTTCCTCAGTCCCTTTATCTATTGCCAACGGATTATATACAGTGATCCCCTCACAACTTCCCAAGGTTCCCAGTTCAGGACACAGGGTTCCCCCTATCTCCTACTCAAACTGATCATTGCAATCTCAAGCAAACATCTGACTTCTGATGCCCCAGGAATGGTGGCTGTGGTCTTCTATTCTGGGCTTATATGGAAGGAAACGGGTCCAAATTCCCAGGAGTCTTACTTCACAACAGTGACTTTCTCCCTTGGAAGTTGGTTTTGAGCCACTGGTCTTAGTAATTTCTAATAGGAAAAAATATATTGCATCATAAAACTAAATTCATAATTATTTTAACTATGGAATATACCTTAAGTATCAGAGATGCCACATTTCTATAAGATATCTTTCTTCTAACTCTATCATCTATTACCTAGCCCCTCACAGGGAATCTAGTCACAATTTCCTATTATAAGGAACAATTCAAAATGTATACGTAAATGATCTGAACTGCACTCAATAAGGAGAATAATAATAACCATGAATAATGAGGATAGATACTTGATACTGTATTTAAGCTGAAATGTTACCTCAAAGGATCTGATTTTCTGGCATCCTAACATCTATCAACTCTGGGTACTAAAAAATAAATAGTGCTAGCATAAGAAGAATGTGGTCCAACATTTGAAACACAAGAGATGTTTGCAGATGTATTTTTATCATAATTAATTGGCCTTCAATATCAACAGTTACTAGGAAGATACAACTAAAATATAATACTTCAGACTAGTTTTGAAAATTAGGTTTAATTTCTGTATCTTCATTCAATTATAAATGTAATAAGAAATCTTTAAAAATTTTATGATTATTAATTTATTCTATATATATGGCTATTTTGCCTACAAGTATGTCTGAGTAGCAAGTGTGTGCTTGGTACCTGTGGAGTTCAGAAGAGGGCATCAGATTTTCTGGGACTGGAGTTACAGACAGTTGTGAGCCACTTTGAGGATGTCGGGAATTTTACCCAGGTTGTTTGGAAAACCAGACAGTGCTATTAATTGCTGAGCCATCTCTGTAGCCCATCAGAAGGGCCAGATATTTTGAAAGATCGCCAAAACTAGACAATGCTAAATGGATAATAAAGGAACAAAAATGATATAGTAAGGAAAATTTCCATAGATGAAACCTTCCCTTCCCAAGAATAATATTCCAGCCACGTATGATATACTAGCAAAATCTTTTACTGAAAGGCAATTCCATAAACAAAGCCCTACAACCCCTAGATATTCCAGAAATCAATACGAGTACAGATGGGAACACTCTTAAACATGGTCCCATTCAAAACCCATGTTGGAAGTCTTTGGGAATAATGATGTATCCTTTCATATGAATTTTATAAGCACTTTAAAATAAAACCTAATTGGTTAATTGTTGTGGAAGTTCAGAACCAAACTACTTCTGTGCATAATTAGAAAACACGATGAGGGAGCCAGACTCACAAACATTTTAAGAGCAGCAGTAGTTTTTAATATTTGATGTGTGTTGTTGAAGAGTCAAGGAATCTCTGGGAGGCATAGAAGACAAATGGCAAGCAGCTCTTTTAAAAGGTCGTATGTGAACATTTTAGCACCAATTTCCAAGGAAAGAATAGACCCGAAAGCATTTTCAGCTAATATTGCATTGCTTTGCATATATTATGAATTTTGTTGAAACATCTATGTATTATCATTAGGTAAGAGAAAGAATGCAAGGACTACCGTCTAATTTTAACCTGATGGCTCTCATGTGACTCCCAAGATTCCTATGCATGCATTAAGTGGAAAGCTTTGGTTTTTAATAAGCAATCTGGCGACACAAGTTATTTTGCCTGTGTCCTTGGCAGGTGTCCTGGGGCGGGAGTGGGGGGATGAGTCTGCAGAGTTCTTGGGCAGCCTTTGTCCTACTTTGGATCAGGAATGTCTCCCCAAAGGCCCATGTGTTAGAGGCTCTTTTTTTTATTTTTCCCAGCCAGGTGTCTCGGGAAGGGTAAACACAGAAGAAACCTTCAAATGATATTGACATATTTGGCAAATCTTGTATACGAGGCAAATCTATCCTAGGGGGTGGGAAGAGCATGGCTGAATTCCAGAGACTACCCAAATTCATGTATTGATTATTGATTATCTTTTCTGCTTCTCCACACTAATCCTTTAAAATCTAGAATTTCCCAAAGCAAAATTTAAAACATGCATTTCATATCTTTTCATTTTTCATACTATTCCTAGTTTCCAGATTTTAAACAAGCAGCAGAAAGAACTGAAGATGCTTAAGAAATCCACATTCTAAGTTTAAAATGCCCCCGAATATCAATGATTTGATTAAGATAATGAATCTCATGTTATATTTACTCCATTCTGAAAATCGTCTATTGGGAGTGTTGCTGATTGCCATATGTAAAATAGTATCTTGTGTCTGAGCTGCAATGCTTTGACTTTATGTGACCATCCTTGCCATTACCATCAGCATCAACACAAGTATGTAACATCACAGTATGTGTGTACTATATGTGACTTTGTTAGTCCTTTTCTTGGCTGACTAGCCATGTCCATTAATAGATAACAATTCTGTCCACTTTTGCATCTTCCAATATTCAGAAGATAATCTATATGACTCTTTAACACAGTGATCTTAAAATTTAGCATCAGGAATCCCTGGTGAGTAATGAAACTTTTAAAATTTTAGGCCAAAGCAGGAGTTGTTTGGGATAAAACAAACACAAGTAAAAGAAATAACTAAAAGAATCAAATGAAGGGGCTGGAGAGATGACTCAGAGGTTAAGAGCACTGCTTGCTCTTCCGAAGGTCCTGAGTTCAATTACCAGCAACCACATGGTGGCTCACAACCATCTGTAATAAGATCTGGTTCCCTCTTAACTGACCCACAGGCAGGCAAACCACTGTATACTTAATAAATAAATCTTTTAAAAAAAAAGAAATTAAAAAAAAAAGAATCAAATGAAGTGATCAGGGATCATGCTGGGTATAGCTGCCAATCAAGCAGGATCTACTTGCTCCCTCTTTTTGGAGAGATTGCATTTTTGGGAGGGAAGACCGGGCTCTGGCAGGGATTGTGTGAAAGTCTATGCAAATACAAAGCAGATCACTTTCCCTTATCTCATTGGGCAAGGCCTTGGGGCAGCCTTTATCAAGGAGGCGCTACTGATTTGATCCAGAAGCACTTGTAATAGACTGATTTGAGAGAGGGTGAAAGGAAATGGTAGTTCTGGAAGAGAAAACATTCTGTCAGACATCCGAGCTTCAAAATCAGTTGAACAACAGGAGCATTCCATAGAGAGCCTCGGCGTTGCCACAAGCGAGGTTTGCCTGCTGCATCTGGCAGTGGCGCTGGTGAGTTGGAAAAGAGCGTGAAGAACGAGGTGATGTGTGTGAAATATCAGTGGGAGGCAAGAACGGGCACAATAAATGCACACAGCCGTCTTCAGAACTTTAGCTGCAAAGTGGAAAAGAGTTGTAAGACAAGATAGTTCTTTTATAAAGGAAAATCCTTCACAGTATCAATTAAACTAAAGTACTATTGAATATTATATGGTATAATATTAATAGGTAAAATGTATGATATTATACTTACAATGGCTTGAAAGAATATTTCAAAAGAAATGCCCTTTTCTTCAACTCTTAAATATTTGAATAACATAAATATTTGAATTCGTGCCAGTGTTCAATATTAAAAATTCTTATTTAGCGTATTCCTTTTCAACTTCCTCCATTTCTCTTAACTGACAAAGTCAAATGTCTCTCCTAAGGGCAGATCGGGCTCCACAGCTTTATGGCTTTCAGTCATTTTTGTTATCAAAAGCCTTTGAGATTGCTGATTTACACAACCACTGAAGAAAAAGTATTCAAATTGCCCAAAACTAATGAGGGCAAAGGTTTGGGCAGGAGTTTCACTTTCCCTAATGTTTCCTTCTATTTTTTTGGCCTCCAAGCCCTCCCATGTGGCTTCCTTGCTTTGTTTTATTTTAAATCCATGGGCTCTTTTTCTTGAATTGTTGTTAGGAATGTGTGTGTGTGTGTGTGTGTGCGCGCGCGCGCGCACGCGCATTTCTAAATACATAAATACAACATGTTCAGTCTGTATGTTATTTGTGTATACATGTTGTCAGAACTGTTAGCTCACTGTTAGATAAGCAGTTGGTGTGATCTTCCCAGGGGATGATGGCTTCTTTTACTTGCAGCCTTCCTTGGTTGCCTGTTGTTCATTGTTTAGGGTGGAGCCATGCTTCTTTTCTACTGAAAGGGAATTGAGTGAGTGGCCTTAAAATCCAACCAAGTTAATCCAAGAATTTTACGAGTGATAGAGGAGTTTAGAAATGATGGAGCCGCTGCAGAGAGTTGCTGTGTTGAAATATGGAGCATGAATGTGACAGAGAGAGAGAGAGAGAGAGAGAGAGAGAGAGAGAGAGAGAGAGAGAAAGTCCTGCCCTCACTTTGGAGACACCTGCATCTGTCCTTCCCCATTACAGATGTTCCACTTAGTGGTAATACAGTTCTGTTGTCAACAGAAGACTGAAGTGGAGTCTATCTACTGTTCAGCAATCATGCATGGAAACAGGAAATGTGAGACTCTGGTATGCGTAAACCTGATGGGATCTCTGCATGGAGAATAGTGTACACCGATGTACAAAGCTGCTCCTGAGGGTTAATTCCAACCAGTTTCTTGTCTTCTTAATGAAACCACATTAACAGTCAATTAGACAAGCTAACTAAGAAGTTAGAGAGCTCATAGCCCAATGACTGTAAACATTGAGCACAGTAGATTCTATGTGCTGTATGACGAAGACTGAGAACTCTATTGGAATACTTTTGTTCTGTCTCAAGTGGTGGCTTGAGACAGTAAGTTGGAAATTTCCATGCTTGAAATTCATCTATATTTTCATGAAGGGAAGGGGAAATAAGAAAAAGGGACAGAGATCTTATTGAGAATACTGGACAAAATTTATGTAATAGAATAATAGCAGAACTTAGTCTTGGCTATGTGATAAACAAATTTGGGGAAACCTGTACATCTGTATTTATAAGAAAATGGCAGTCTTGGGACTGGGAAGATGACTTCATGGTTAAGAGCACTTACTGCTCTCCCAGAGAACCTGAGTTTGGTCTCCAGCACCCACATGGGGTGGCCCACAAACACCTATGATTCTGGCTCCAGAAGACCTAAATTTTCTGAGGATACTTGCACTTGTGTGGAGATACCTATAAGAAGACACATACGCATGGCTATGCATGGATTGAAATACTTTAAAAATTAAAAAAGAATGGTAATCTGAAATTATTATGACTGGCCTCTTTATAAACTCTAAACAAAGGATTTTTTTTTAACATCGGGCTGCCGTTTCACCTCCCTTCTCTCCTCCCAGTCCCTTCACCTCCCAATCCACTCCTCCTCCTGTTTCTGTTCAGGAAAGGAAAGGTTTCTTAAGAATAACAATAAACTAGACTTTAAATTGCTAATTAACCCAATTAAAAAATGGGGCACAGAACTGAACAGAGAATTCTCAACAGAAGAAGTTCAAATGGCCAAAAGACACTTAAGATCATGCTCTACCTCCTTGGCGATCAGGGAAATGCAAATCAAAACAACTTTGAGATATCATCTTACACCTGTCAGAATGGCTAAAATCAAAAACACCAATGGTAGCCTTTGCTGGAGAGGTTGTGGAGAAAGGGGTACCCTCATCCATTGCTGGTGAGAATGCAAACTTGTGCAACCACTTTGGAAAGCAGTGTGGCGGTTTCTCAGGAAATTCGGGATCAACCTACCCCTGGACCCAGCAATACCACTCTTGGGAATATACCCAAGAGATACCCTATCATATGACAAAAGCATTTGTTCAACTATGTTCATAGCAGCATTATTTGTTATAGCCAGAACCTGGAAACAACCTAGATGTCCTTCAATAGAAGAATGGATGAAGAAAGTGTGGAATATATACACATTAGAGTACTACTCAGCGGTAAAAAAACAATGACTTCTCGAATTTTGCATGCAAATGGATGGAAATAGAAAACACTATCCTGAGTGAGGTATCCCAGACCCAAAAAGATGAACATGGGATGTACTCACTCATAATTGGTTTCTAGCCACAAATAATGGTCATTGAGTCTATATTCTGTGATGCTAAAGAAGCTAAATTAGAAGGTGAGCCCAAAGAAAAACATATAGTTATTATCCTGGCTATAGGAAGTAGACAAGATTGCCAGGCAAAAAATTGGGAACTTGGGGGTGGGGTGGGACGGGGGTAAGGGGAAATGGGGAGAGAAAAGTAAGAAGGGGAGAATGGGGGGAACTTGGGGAAACGGGATGATTGGGAGAAAGGAAGGTTGGATAGAGGAGCAGGGAATCACATAACTTAATTAAGGGAGCCATCTTAGGGTTGGCAAGAGACTTGAACCTAGAGGGGCTCCCAGGTGCCCAGGGCGATGTTCCCAGTTAGCTCCTTGGGCAGCTGAGGATAGGGAACCTGAAATGACCCTATCCTATAGCCATAATGATGAATATCTTGCATATCACCATAGAACCTTCATCTGGCGATGGATGGAGATAGAGACCCACACTGGAGCATCGGACTGAGCTCCCAAGGTCCCAACGAGGAGCAGAAGGAGGGAGAACATGAGCAAGGAAATCAGGACCACGAGGGGTGCACCCACCCACTGAGACAGTGGGGCTGATCTATTGGGAGCTCATCAAGGCCAGCTGGACTGTGACTGAAAAAGCATGGGATAAAACCGGACTCTTTGAACATGGTGGACAATGAGGGCTGATGAGAAGCCAAAGACAATGGCACTGGGTTTTGATCCTACTTCATGTTCTGGCTTTGTGGGAGCCTAGCCAGTTTGGATGTTCACCTTCCTAGACCTGGATGGAGGGGGGAGGGCCTTGGACTTTCCACAGAGCAGGGAACCCTGACTGCTCTTCGGACTGGAGAGGGAGGGGGAGAGGAGTGGGAGGAGGAGGAGGGGGAGGGAAATGAGAGGTTGGGATGAGGCGGGAATTTCTTTTTTTTTCTTTCAATAAAAAAAAAGAAAAAAAAACTTAAAAAAAAGAATAGCAACAAAACATGGCATATCACGTTGCCGTAAGACTAAGCCCCTCCCCATGCATTACAGCTGGGCAGGGCAACCCACTCGTATGGGGAATAGGGTCCCAAAAGCCAGTAAAAGAGTCAAAGACAAGAGACAGCCCCTGTTCCCACAGTTAGGAGTTCCAGAAGAGGACCAAGTTACACACCTGTAACAAATATGCAGAGGACCAATGGTCGGTTCAGTCTCTGTGAACCCCTACAAGCCCAGGTTATTAGATTCTGTGAGTTTTCTTGTGGTGTCCTCGACCCCTCTGGCTCCTACAGTCCTTTCTCCCTCTCTTCTGCAGGATTTCCTGAACTCTACCTAATGTTTAGCCGAGGGTCGCCATCCTTTTCCATTAGCTGCCAGATGGAGCCTCTGTGCTGACAGTTGGGGAAGGCACCAATCTATGAGTGTAACAGAATATCGTTGGGCATCATTGCGTCGACATTTTTTCCTCCAGTTGTGTTTGGTTCTATCCTAGGTCTCTGGGTCATCCAGCTAGTGGGTCCTGGTGCTCCAGGCAGTATCAGGGTTGGGCTTATTCTCCTGGCAAGGGTTTTAGGCTAGAGACCCAGAGAGACTAGGTGACAAGAAAGGTTCAAGGGAGGACATCTGTATCTCTCTGGGAAGGCGAGATAGAAGAGATTTTGTGAGTGGACTGAGAGCAGGTGGAAAGGGAGCATTTGATCAGGTTGTGGAGAGGATGGAGTGGGAGAATACTGAGAGACTACTGGAAAAAGGAGGCATTGCGGGGTCAATTCAGGATGGCAAAAGTCTAAAATTCATTATAAATTGTCAAAGAAACAGGACACTACTTCATCTTCTTCCAGAGTTATAACCCATGTCTCAGACTCTGATTCAGTTTAATATTCAGCAGACAAGCCAGAAATGGAGGGAACCTGGGAACGCTCTTTGTTCTGTGTTCTGTTAGTTCAGTGTGAGCTGAGCTAATATACAGATCAGTTCTAGTTCATTATTTCCTAAAGGGATGAATGCAGACAAGAGTTTTCCTTGTATAAATTTCAGAATAAGAAGAGAATAGCCCCAGAAACAGATAAGATTGAGGAAGTGACAAAAGAAAAACCAAGCCTTTCACAGAATCTGTTAGTGATGTTTTAATATGTATGAAACACCCAGTAAGAGAAACCACCCAGGTCTTTGTTTGCTATTATGATAAAATATTGGCTCGCATTGCACAGTGCTCACCAGTGTGCAGAATGCTTTTGTTTCCATAACTCGTCATTCTCACAGCCATCTTACAAACTAGTCCAAAGCTTCTGACATCGTCAGTTCTCAGATGGAAAACATTAAAGACTCAAAAAGCCACCTGAATCTTAACTGAGAGCTATTTGCATATAACGTTATGATTTTACGGTGAGAAATTTCACATTGCCTTGGACTTAATTAATTTACTCTGATTATATTAACTGTATCAGAGTACATATGGACACAGGGTGGAAATAGAATATGATGATACTAATTCTACTCCGATGAAATTTATTCTTTACTTTTGAATACCAAAATTATAGCATAAAAATAACACCTATGGGTTACACATTTTTCACGTGCCCTCTTCTGAGCAGACAGCCACTCGCCCTGACTTCTGATTACCTTTGAGGACAGATGGAACAGAAGTGAAAGGCTATACAGAAGGTTTTGTTGAGAAATCAAGTTGCAACTCAGAATTTCTTTTACTTATCTGTATGCTACAGCAATTCTAAATAAAGCCAATTTACAGATCACCTTCCCTGCCGAGGTGAATAGATCCCATTGCCCAACTTCTCCTCCCCGACTACTGTCCTCCATTGTCATCAATTTTGCATCACATGTGACACATGGATTTCCTTATCAGAGCCACTCTATATAGTATATCGTAGAATATAAAGTAGTAAGTAGGATTTTCCTTAAATTATCTCTAAGAGTGAGAAACTAAACTCATGGGAAGTACACATTTGTATGATCTTGAGAGTGTGTCCTCTTCTACTTTTATAAAATGTTCATCTAGTAATTTCATGACACGTATCTGAATGCAGTTTATAAATTTGATGGAAAATAGGGTATGTAGTAAAGGGGCAGAACCCTGGCTTGTGTGCATGGTATATGTCTGTCTTATCTCACAGCATAAGGGATTATGAGGCTCATACAATTAAGTCTAGATGATAGAAAAAATAAAAAAAAACTTGAAGCTTAAAAAAAAACCTATGGAATAGTAAGACATAACCAACACCCAACGTTGCAGTCAACAGAGGTTAAAGAAACCACTGGCATGAAGTCAACTGAGTTTAACTCTCCATTTTTGTTAAAGTTAAGGATATTCTTATTTTATAAAATTCATTAACACTTGTTGTGAAGTCAGTAAGTAAATTAATAAATATGGGCACTCTTACACCTGGTACATTCAGTGAACATTGCTGCAAGGACTACTCAAAGAGCTGAACAAGATATAAAAATATATCTCATGGCATTTGGGAGTTAGTAAAATAGTAAACTGTTATTTCTGTAAGGTTTGGCTAGAAGCTCACATATACAGATGCAAAGCCAGAGTTCTGGAGCTGTTTACCCTCTAGGTGCCTTTTCTGGTATCTATGACATTAGATAAGAGCTGGGCATTTAACAGTATTGTGAATTATCTTTAATCTAGTGATGCAAACACATTTCTCAAGGGAGAAACCCTGGGGAAAGACCTTTATAGACAGTTAATCATGAACACTGGGAGTCTGGATTGGCTCCAGATCTTGAAGTCAATAGAAAATAGATTTTAACATAGTCATGCCATGTTACAGTTATAGCAAGAGGTATAAAAACTAAATTCCAAATCTCAACTAAAATCAGGAACATATCAAAGATGATCTCAAAGTAGTTATAAGACTAAAAGATATCATAACTAAAATTAAGATGTAAGTAAATGCTTAATAGTAAATTATGCCCAGCAGAGTAACTCATGAACAAGAAGTGAGAGACAGAGATGAATCGGTGGCTCAATGGTTAAGAACAGTTCACTTGCTGCTCTTTCAGAGGACTCAGGTTTGATTCCTATCGCCCAAGTAGTGACTTAACAAATGTTAAAGTCTCAGTTCCAGAGATTCAAGAATGCTCTTCTGGCCTCTGTGCATGTCAGGCATGCTCACAGTGCACACACATGCATGCAGACAAAACACTCAGACTCACAAAATGAAAGAAATACATCCTAAGTAAAAGAAATAAGAGAGAAAAGGACTAAACTAAGTGTGGAGAGGTTACAGGACGAAACACAGAACCGTGTGAGAGGCAGAGACATACAGCGAGAGGGGTGGATGCGTGTAGCGGATGTCCACTGTGTCCGCAGAACACTGAGTAGAAGCATGTTGAAAAACAAAACACGACTATAGATCCTTCAAAACTCGAGGGAAACATGACGACAGTTGCACTAAATAAATAAATTTTTAAAAGTGAAAGAAGTACCCAGACAAATAACGTACCAATCAAGTAAAACTGGTTTTATTTTTAAAGAAAAGGGAGGGTGTAGCATTAAAAGTAGCGAGAATTAGAATGCAGAGTGCATCTAATGAACAGAAACCCAGTTGGAAACCGAGGATATCACAGAAGCACTTTGAATTTGTAGAACATGGAATAATATTGTACAAGTCGGAAACACACAAACATACATCCAAAAGAATACTTCCGCTCTACGTTCTGTAATCATCTGACCCTCAAGAATTGCTAATAAAATAAAGTTATTTTCAAAGTTTTCTTTAAATAATCAGGTAAAGGCCAATATTTATATAAATCCTACAGATTTCAGTTTTGGTTAAAGGAAATCCATTTGAAACCTGAACTCCAAAGAAGGCAAGGGTCACGTCTATAGAGAGAGCAAAGGAAACAGCACTGATGTGTTTTAAATAATTAATAGTGATGGTTTGAGGGTTCATAAGACTGTGCAGACTTTAAACACATGACAGCAGCAGACTGAGACCGCAAGAAATGAACAAAGACACCCTAAGGTTACTCAGACGTCACTGCTAAAGTGCTTAGCAATTACTCTGAAGGTCTTAGTGTGCTGATGGATTCAGGCTTTGATAAATGAAGGGTACATATTGTAACGTCCATGTAACTAGGGGAAAATGTAAACATAGAATATACCGAAGAGCTGGGAAGGTGGTTCCTTGCAAACCATACCTCCTTGAAAGCATGGTACATGAATTCAGAACCCAAGCATCCAAGCACAAAGCCGGGTGTTGTGGCACATGTCTGTAATGGCAGAGCTGGTGTTGGGGTGGATCCCAGGAGCTCACTGTCTCAGCTACAGATTGAATGGGAATCTCTGTCTCAAAAAATAAGGTGCAAGATGATAGAGTTAAACAACTACTATCAACTTTTGACTTTATTTGCACCGAAGCACGTACACTGCATGTAATGAAAGAAGATAATAAATGAAGAGAAAGAACAAAAGGCATTGCATAAATATGAGCTAAGTTCTACACTAAGGAAGGTAAATTTCCAAACTGAAAAGTAAAAAAGACATATCAATCACATTAGCTTACAAGAAGGTTGAAAATAGAATAGATAAAGAAATACACGTAGACACTGGAAGTATGTTATTATACTATTGACAGAAGCAGACTCTGAAGAAGTATTGTAAGAGGTTATTAAACAGCCCTTGATAATAAAAGATTCACTTGGAAAATAAATTCTAATTTATATGTACATAATTGGTGACTTCAAAGTCACTGCATAAAGCATGAGGTGTTATAGTTACAAACAGTTCTACAATTATAACGTCAAATTGGAAACACACCCAATTTCTAGATCAGCCAATGAAATACATGAAATATATTGATAAGAAGTTGATAAAATTATTTAACAACAAGTTTGAATAGTAGCCAAATATAATATTGCCAAAAAGTTTTGTAAGTAGGTCTTGAAATTTATAGGATATGGCATACTATAAAATGAAATTCAACAGAAATTTCAACAGAGGCTTAATGTTTAAATTAGTTTATTGTCTGTAGTCCAGTATATCTATTGTCTATAGTATAATTTAATATCTATTATCTAATTGATTTGAATTTTAACACTTGAAATCACACTGATGACAGTTTTAGCTAGATAGAAATCAATGTAAGAACTCTAAAGTAATTTTTTGTGTGTGTGCGGAAACCCAGAGAGGCAACTAACTAATGAGCCAAAAAAAAAAATGTGGAATGCCAACCACAGATGAAAATTTACATCACTCTCCTCCCTTGGGGACCAGGTACTATTGCAGAAGAGTGGGCAGAAAGATCATAAGATGTTATTGAGGACAAGAGTAGTTTCGTCAAGACCTGACAGGACCCCCACACCATGGACTCACAGCCGCTGTGGTGAGCTGCAGGGGCTGCCGGAGATCAGGCCAGTCTACACCCTGGAAAGGAAAAGAGGGCTGGAGTGTTCCCACCCTCACTGAGGGGCCATTTAGAGTTGATGGCTCCTGGGGGAAGAGAGACGGGGTTTTAAAGGGTGTGGCCCCTGGCTGTACTTTCATGGATGGTCCACACCTAGGTGTGTGAAGCCAACACATATTAAATCCTGTGAACTAATTTTTAAAATAAAATGAAAAAAAAAAGAGTACACAAAGCTGAAATAAAGTGGGGGGTGGGGTGGAGATGTGCATAGGTCTGAGAGGAAATGGGGAGTGGGGAATGAATATGATCAAATAGATTGTATGAAATTCTCAAAGAATGAAAATACTATATTAAGAACAAATAACTAAAAATTTCTAAGATGAAAATATTTCAAATTAGAAGAGAGAGAATGACTAACCAAAGAAAGGGCAGTTAGAAATAAGAATGTTGTGACAATGACTCTGAATATTAAGAACTGAATAAAAATACAAAATAAATTCTACAGAAATTTCTGTAAGAATCCAGGGTGATTTTTGAAAATATTTTGTGTGAATTTGTGTGTGTGTGAATGTACAGACCTTGATGAGTGTGCGGACCCATGGTGAGTGTGCAGACCGTGCTGAGTGTGCAGACCGTGCTGAGTGTG
>JABTXL010003523.1:26622605-26740445 GCA_025134845.1 Neodon shergylaensis | reverse complement strand
TGCAGACCGTGCTGAGTGTGCGGACCCATGGTGAGTGTGCAGACCGTACTGAGTGCACACACCTTGGTGAGTGTGCAGAGCTTAGAGCACAAGCTCACCTCCCACTGTTTTTGCAGCAGGGTCTCTACACTGCTCTGCAAACCCCGGGCTAGCTGGTGCACCAGGACCTGCAAACCCCGGGCTAGCTGGTGCACCAGGACCTGCAACCCCCAGGCTAGCTGGTCCACGGGCCTCCAGGGATTCTCCCATTCCTGCCTCCCACCTCCCATGGAGCTTTGCGATTGCCGATAGTGCTACCACACCTGGCTTTTTGTGTGTTTCAAAATTCAAACTCAGGTCTTCACACTTGTGTGGCAAGGGCTTAACCCACTTACTCATTTCCCTAGCCTGAGATAGATGCTTTAATTGAAAGTGCTTTCTCTAATAAAAGTTCCCAGATTGCTTCTCCAGTTTGGGAAACACCCAGGGAACATAATGACACGGTCTTAGAAACGGACACTAAGAACATTTTCTAACTATCGGGTCAAGAGAACCTTGACTCTGAGGCTGATGGCGAGGAGAGTTACTGTGTGCTCTCACTCAGGACCTTAGGTACACGGTGTCCTTTTTAAATTAGCTGTCTTTTTAGACGCAATTTATTATTTCATGATAGTAAATAAAACATTGATCTTTGTCATTTGCTTCTGTTCGCAGTTTCTTCACGATTTCTTCATTTTACGGTCCAAAGCATGAGTTGTACTTGAGATAATAAAGAATGTTGAAATATCACAGCTACTAATCACATTCACCCGCAGATATCTCCATGTTTGTTATACGCAACTGCTGTCCTGATAATAATCTCATATTTATTTATTTATTTATTTATTTATTTATTTATTTATTTATTTTGATTTTTGAGACAGGGTTTCTCTGTAGCCTTTGGTTCCTGTCCTGGAACTAGCTCTTGTAGACCAGGCTGGCCTCGAACTCACAGAGATCTGCCTGCCTCTGCCTCCCGAGTGCTGGGATTAAAGGCGTGCACCACCACAGCCCAGCAATAATCTCATCTTTTATGATGAGATTCTGGTAAACATTTTTTTCAACCATCTTCAAAATGGACAGATTTATTTTTTCTGGACATGGAAGAGCGGGGTGATATGACGGTGCTCTAAATTCTGGGGACACTGGTGCTCACCATTTTGCTCACACATCGTGCGCTCCTGGCAGCTGCTGGGGGAAGAAGGAAGAAGCAGAAATGCTCTTAGCACAATATTAATTGAATCTGAGAATGTATACAAAGGTGACTAAGCCAGAACTTAGGTTCATTCCAGAATTTCCAGTTGCTTTTACAATAAAAAAAAAATCAATCATGGAGTCACACACAGATAGGATATGATTTTTTTTTTTAAAAAAATCTGCTTTTCTTAAGGGATACATTGGACTAACAGAGTTCAATGAAGATTCATGATTTTTAAAATTAATCCCTGGGAAAGTAGATTTACCCAGGCTGCAAGCATTGCATATTTCTGAAATGTTGCCTTCTTTTCTTTTGATAATGGTGACAATTCAGTGTTGTTTGCTGTAACTACTTCTACTTAACACTGTGTTGGAAAGGCTAGTCAAGAAAAATAAAACAAAGCTAGGCATGGTGGCACCTGTTTTTAATCCTCGTTCATGGGAGGCTGAGAGGCCGATGGCAGTTCTCTGTGAGTTTCGAGGCTAACCTAGTGCATGAGCTAGCCAGAGCTGCATCCTGAAATGCTGTCTCACAGAAAAGAAAAGAAAAGAAAAGGAAAGGAAAAAGAAGTTCATCTGAACTAAAAGTAAAGAAATAAGTTTTTCAAAGTTAATTTGAAAACAAAATGTCTCTGAAGCAATTGCTTCTTTCTTGTTTTTGTTTGAGACAGAGTTTCTCTAAGTAGCCATGGCTGTCCTGAAACTCTATGCAGACCACGTTGGCCTCCAACTCACAGCTATCCCCCTGCCTCTGCCCCCCCAAGTTCTGGGATTAAAGGCATGTGACGCTATGTCCAGCATATCAATTGCATTTTAATGTACAAGAACAGAAACTAGGATCCAGGAAAGTGTATGTTATTAATCAGGTAAGCCTCGGAGGAAGAGGGGTGGGAGGGGGGATGACTGCTGATAGCTCACATATCAAGTTCGATAAACCCCAGTAACTAAGACGCTGTAGCCACTGCTCAGTGAGAAGTGGACGAGTGGCATAGGTTAAAAACCAGAACCAATCCTTCTTATGCCTGAACGCTTGATTGAGAACAAGAGCAGCTACGGGACTATGAGGAAAGCCTTGCTCCCCGGTAAACAGTCCTGGGCTACTGTATATTCACGGCGATAAGATGAATCACGGTCCCTACCTGGTGCCATGTAAAGCAGTCCATTATAGATGCACCCGAGATACACACGTGACAATCAAGATGAGATAAGGCTGCAGTGCACAATACAAGGTTATCTTCATCATCTGCACAGGGCAGGGGTGTTTGCTGCAAGAGCAAAAACAAAGTGGTATCGAAGCCAAGATCTTCTGTTCATCAAAAGCCACTGCAAAGAGCATAAAGGGCAGGCTCGATGCAAGCAAAGGCATTCTGGATGTGTGCATTTATCTAACCTGGACAAAACATGTCAAGCTAAATGGTCAAACTGCAAGACAAAACACGATCTTCCATAAAATACTGGGGGGGGGGACAAAAGAGGGGACAGCCTGAGCACCGAAGTTCTGTTTCCTGCTGTGAAGAGAGAATATGAGGCTTACCATTTTGGGAAACTTTTCAATATGTGTTTCTACTTCACTATGTTAATGGGGGGGACATGAACTGAGAGAATAGTCACAATGAAGGAGCAGTAATTGGTTGGTTGATATTTACTCAGGGAGAGCTGGTGTATTTTCAGTGGTTGATCTGAAGTGTTCACTTTATCCATTCAGTTTTTATGACATTGCCATTAAGACACTACTAGGACATCTTAAAGCTAGGTTAAGCTTGTGTTTTTAGAGGCAACAAATTTTCAAACATCCATAAGGACAAAATCAAGATTTCAGTTGCTCCCAGATGTTCATTACCTGATGAATGGATAATAAAAATTTGATGTGCAAAGCTAACAAATAATAATCTCATTAGCAGCAGACGTTTGAGTTAGTAACCCAGATGTTTAGAAAATCTTTGGAAGTGTTCAGAGAGATACTAAAGATCAAAGCATTCTTCTGATGATTGTCCAGAATGATCCTGGTGTACATGGAAGGGCAGGGAGGAGATCTGTGCTCATTTTCAGAGCCACAACTTTGTGAAGTTAGGGAACATCCTGAGTTCAGCAGCACTCTCGTGTCTTCGAGGCTTTTACTGCAAAATTGGAGAGCAGGGGATCATCAGCCTCATGAAGGGTTTGATAAACTTCATCATCAGTTTCCTCTCTTGGAAGCAGCAGATAAGTGGAAACCAAGGAAGGGGGATGGAAAGGTTACTGGAAGCCACATGTAAGGATAGTCCCAAGCAAGGGTGAATCTGGAGGAAAAACAGAAAAATAGAAAAAGCCAGTAGAATCCCATTACTGCACTGGGTGTCCATAGATGCTGGAGGCCACACCCTCCAGTCACCTGTTTGATTGAAGTTGGCAATCCAGTTCACAAGAGCTAGGTCTTCAGAAATAAAGCAAGCAAGCAAGCAAATAACAACAATAAAAACCGTTTCCCTTCCCTCAGCATCAGAAGCCCACCCGCTAAAGAGTGTCAGGCTGAACTATTACGATTTTTAAATAATAAATTATAAATAAATACAAAATGTACAATGCTCAAACACACACACACACAATCAGAGAACTTTTAAGTCTTGTTTAGACAGTCACACAAAGGATAAACATTTCTCCTACTCCAGGAAAAAGACTTGCTTATGCACACTGAGATGGAATCTCTTCTTTTCTAATATACAGGTTGTCACCAGAAGACATCTTTTCAGGGTCATTAAGCCACTGCCTTTGCTCTGAAGTTCCTATAGTAGTTATTAAGATACAGTAAGTCACCTGAAAAAGATTTCAAAAGAGAATCACACACTACAATCTATATCCAGCATCTTAAAAAAAAAAACTCCAAAGCTATAACTTTTGTATCATTCCAATTTTAGATTGGTATGAATTTTTATATGATGATAAAAATATAAAGTTATAAAGGTCTACTCAGATTAACTAAGGCTGACTTAGAGCGATTTAAATCTAACTACTTATCTTTGCTAACTGTTCAACACCAGGCTTCTAAAACATTTGCATATGCAACGCCAAATTCTCTAGCTTTTGCTTCTTCCATTTTTTTCTTTTTTTTCTTCTTCTAGTAAAGATGGCTGTCAATCACATGACTGCTTATATTTTAATGAAGTTATCTGCCAAGATGGAGGATGTCACATGGTTGCTATTTAAAAACGTCTATTTTCCTAAACAAGAATTGAATCTAAGCTGCACATACAGAATATTCTAGACAAGAATTGAATTACATATATATCCATGTATAGATTTGTTCGTTTGTTTCTTGAGTCAGGGTTTCTCTGTAGGTTTGGAGCCTGTCCTAAAACTAGCTCTTGTAGACCAGGCTGGTCTCAAACTCACAATGATGTGCGTGACTCTGCCTCCCGAGTACTGGGATTAAAGGCATGTGCCACCAATGCAAGGACCCATGTATAGATTTTTAATTATAAACCTTTTGGTACAACTTTAAAGCCAAATATTGTTACAGATTTTATTAACTTTTTAACCATGCCCAATGAACTTACAAATTCTGAGATAGAGTTTACAGCACAGTCTTAGATTTTATTAGAGGAGAGCAGAGAAATCATAGAGATAAAAGATTTTTAAGAATAGGAAGTAAAACCTTCGAGACAGGAGATTTTTGGGAATGTATAGCAAAGCAAGTTTAGACAGACAAGATTTTGGAATCATTTGTTCAGCGCAGTGGTTATGATTTGTGGGAATTTGGAATCAAGAGTACCAACTTTTGACCATTGATCTATACTGAGGCCATGCTGTCCAAGGAGGAGTTGCAAAATGAAGTTCCTCTGGAGGGGATTTCTATAAGCATTATGCAGGAGGAGTTCCACCTGTGGGAGGAGATGCCTAAGGGAGAGACAGAGCAGGCAGCCCCATGGGCAGAGAAGAAACTTTAGGATGGGGCTGAGAGACAGGAGGAACAAGGTCTCAGAGGCCAAGGAGCACTTAAGAAAGCTGGAGAACTTGACAGGCAACTCCTAGTGGAGGCAAGGTTCCTGGATCGATGTTGGGTTTGGGCACCAGATAAATGGGAGAAAAAAAAAAAACAAAGAGAGAGAGGGAGGGAGGGAGGGACGGAGGGAGGGAGGGAGGGAGGGAGGGAGGGAGGGAGGAAGAAAAGAAAGAAAGAAGGAAAGGACATTACTGCTCCTAGGTATGGTGGAAGAGAAAATTTATTGTAGATAAAAGAGAGTATAGCCATTGGCAGAGTCTTCTGGGAGAGTCTAGAGTGGACATGGCCAGGTTGAGCTGGGCCACGTGGGGAGTGGAGGAGGGGAAAGGAGAGGGGAAAGAGGGAAACAGGTGCAACAGCCAGGGGACAAAAGGTAAAAGAGAGGGGGTAATCAAAATGTCTGGATTATACAAGGAAGAGACTCCCAAATAGCCACACAGAGACTTACTATTAATTATCATTGCTTATTAATTATCATAGAGTAGACTTGTCAACAGCCAGCTCTTGCAACTTATTAACCCTTTTCTATTAATCTGTGTGCTTCCCCGAGGCTTGTTTACCTCATCTATGAATTTCCCATGTTGTTTCTTTCCCATCCTGCTGAGACTCCTCCCTTCTCCTTCCCAGCATCCTCTTAGTTTCGCTTGCCCATCTAATCTCTTCCTACCTAGCTATTGGCCAGTCATCTCTTTAATTAAGCCAATCAGAAGGTGCCTTGGTAAAGGTGCATCTTCACAGTGTACAAAAGGATTATTCCACAGTACTCTGTGTATAGATAAGTGTTGGGAAAAAAAGATAGCTTCAAGCTACCTTGTTTTCTTCTACAATATGGATTTTTTTCCCAAGTGTTCAATGTTCTAAAAACTAAGAATTGTGATTATAATAAATTCTCAGCCCTCTATAGACTGGTGTGATGGCCTGCATGGTGACAAAATCATTTGCTAAAAAAAGAAAAAAAGAAAAAAGTAGTAAACTGACCCCAGAGCAAAGGTCACAGTCTTCACATGGCCCTGGCAGTAAAGGCCACGCCCCCACAGCCTGGTTGCCACCTGCTAGTTTAGCATTGTTACTGCATCAGCATCCAAAATATTAATAGTATAATATACTTTCGAAGACAGACTAAAATCAGTAAAAGAAATCGTCTCTCTGCGGTACCAATTTAAACAGATTTATTTACCAAACGCAAGCATTCCCAACTGGCATGCATATGGAGAAATTGTTAAAATTCTTCCAGAGAGATGTCTGAATTAATTACGCTGTCCTTTCCCCGTGGGTGCCCCTCCTTTCTGGAAACATCAGCGTCTGTGATGACCCACAGGGCTCCTTTGCAGGTTCGTGAGTCATCTTTGCAAAGTTCTCTACTCTCAGCTGGCCCAAGTCAATGCTGTACTTAGAAGGGATTGCACATGTTGTTGCTTAAGACTTTTGTGACGCTATATCACCCAATGAAACACCACAGTAAATTATATTTTCCTTAAGTCGAATAGCATAAAGTTAGAACAATAGCTCTGGCCGATGCCCATAGAAATCAACGTGTCCCCAACAGTATGAGAGGGGCGACAATGATCCCATGTGTCAAGTGTAGAAAGGACAATGGATAATGCCTAAGAAAGCAGTCGCTCACATCATATAAATAAGAGGGGGGGGGCATGTATAGAAACAAATTCATTCTCATTCCCCACTTAAAGGTCTCATGTGCAAGATGATTAAAAAGCAAACAAGCTGCAGGCTAAGTTAACCCCGAATGGCCAGTGTGCCTGCGTCATGGCCACCTTCACACCCTGTGACTGTGTGAGAAGCATGTATGCACATGTTTGGAGGTGCAGATTCGTATGAATCTCCTTAAATCGCTCTAGTGCATGGAATATTCATGTGAGGGGCATCTAAGGTAAAACCTTTCAAATGTATTTTAAGCAATGATTGACTTCAGCCCAGGATTTAAACTTCATCTCACTTGCTATTTGTCTTTAAGGTCTCCATGGCAACCTCAGGATTCCCAAACTTTCTACAGCAACATGACAGGGGATCTAAATTATCACAAAGGTGTCATGAAATTGTCAAATCCAGATTGATTTCCATGTGAAGAACAGCCAATACTTTATCTACCAAATATGAAGGTCTTCCACAGGCTGAACACTGACTAAATGGGTTGAAAATATGAAGGAATTATTTTTTCTCTTGAATTCAAGGACATCATTTCACAATTAGGACAATAGCATCTGTGACAGGAGACCCTGTCTTGGAATGACAGGAGAGGGGCTATGACGACCCCTGCTCAGGAACACCCCACTGTGAGCCTGGGGAAAAATGCCATCAGATACTCAGTGTGTTTCCTTGCATAGGTTTTCTGCCTGCAAGGTGAATGCGTCATTTCACTGTGGCCCAGTTCCTCATCTATAAAAAGCTGTCAGAAATGTTCTTCTGCTTCCCCAGAGCCCCGAACCCAAGTTTGTGTGTGTGTGTCTGTCTGTCTGTCTGTCTGTTTGTGTGTGTTGGGGGAAGTTCAAGACAGAGTTTCTCTATGTAGTCCTGGCTGTCCTGAACTCATTCTGTAGACCAGGCTGGCCTTGATGGCCTTGAACTCACAGAGATCTGCCTGCCTCTGCCTCCTGAGTGCTGGGATTAAAGGTGTGTGCCCCTCCCCCCCCCCCCCCCGTAACCCCAGCTAAACCTAGGCTTTTAAAACCCAGTTGTGGATTCTAAAATGAAAGACAGGTCTGAAAATGGAGAATAAAAAAGAAGTTATGATTTCTTTTTTCACATCTTCCCTGGTTACTCTTAAAGTGGGGTCAGGGTGCGAGAGAAAAAAAGTAGGAGAAAACAAATAGACCACCCAAGAGGAGCGAGGAAGCCTAAGTCACCTAAAGGAAGGAGGGGGATATAATTTTCCTAGCTTCCTGTCCATCTTCCTGGGGAAACACTCAGAGAATTGGCCAACAACGCCGCCGTGATCCTCTGATGTTCCTCAGGCTGCAGGCGGAACGTGAAGGAGGGGTCAGGAAAGAAGCACGATGGAAAAGGATGGAGGACGGTCCGAGGCTCTGTTCTGCCGCTGCCTCTGGGTTTGTCATGTTTTTCTTGCGGAAGAAAAGCGGAGGTGGGTCCTTCTGGCTGATCTGAGTCAGGAAGACAATACATGAGCCACAGCTGGCTTATTCCTGTCCAGTTTGTGACCGAAGTAAGACCCCAGTGCGGCAGAATTAAAATGCACGGGATCATTCGGGAAACAAATCGCTGCAGCAGACGTTTTGTAAGGTCTTTTTAAAAAATGGCCTGATGTGTTAATATTGGAAATAGATGCGTGTCATTTGAGTGTGAGTATAAAATACCACGTGCATTAAATTAATAATGTTTCATTACTCTCCCATCACAGAGTCATTATTTTAAATAAGCATATTTCATTTCAGTGGACAGAGTGTAAATGAGTATGTATTTTTATGTAAAGTGGACCTGCGTCATTATTTATTCATGAGTTTTAAAAGGATCATTATTTTTGACAGACAGCTCCTGTCAAAAGATTTATGCATAAGAGCTCATGTTTCCCCACAATAATCATCAATCAATAAACTTTAGAACTTGGTACTTAAAATGCAGTGTTCCAGAGATGCACATTTTGTTCTAATTAAACACATGTTTGCATTTGGAAAATAAACTGCAACCTCAGTTCAATTATATATAATCTGAAATATCAATATTACATGTGCAGGGTGAGTCATGCTTCCAGTTTGGGAATGTGTCTGGTTACATTTTAAGTGATTGCTTTGTTTTCCTGCACCAGACTCTTTGTGTGTGTATGTCCCTGTGGGGCAGGAAGAGACGCTTATGAGATTTGACGTTTAACACAGTAATTGGTTATTACTGATGGCAGTTTTCAAAGCAAGGACACCATCTTTTACTGCCTGATTTTCAGGGAACTGAGAGGGCAAAAACCAGGCATCTTTGAGTCCAGAAAAACCACTCAGCTTTCGGGATGGAGCAGGGGCCAGGTCAGGAGCTGGAGATTCGATGAGACAGAGCTGTGAGCACAGAAAACCCAGCCAAGCTCTGGGCTCGGCCCATGACAGGCAGCTTCTGGAACAAGACAGCAAGGAGGTGCCACCGGGATGCAAAATTACTGCTCAGAGGACAATCATAGAACCTTTGTCACCCTGGAGGAAATACCTAGGAGGCTCCATCATTTAGGACAAGCTTTCCTCCTGGGATAAATACGCTTGTTTCAGATCACCAGTCTCTGGGGCTGCTGATAATGTTCCCGGCTCTGAATCCTCTGCAGCTGAGCATCTGAATTAAACAGACTTCCCTCCCCAACACAGCCCGTCTTCATCTAGATTTCTAGATTATCCACTACTTCAATGTATCGCTTGACTTTCAAACACTCAACACATGGTTTTTCTTCACAGGCTGGAAGCAGAAAGCTACATCTGATTCTCAGGCCATCTATAATGAAGCCTGAGGCACAGAAAGGGAGAAAGAAGTGTAGCACAAGGCACATGCAGTCTTTATCTGGGAGTTATACAAACCTCATCAGCAGGGCCAGGTTTGTTTTGTGTCCCCCCCCCCATTTTTGTTTGTTTCTTTTTTTTTTTCTATGCTGGAGATAAGATATTAGGCCATCCTTTGATTGGACGAGTTGGAGAGAGAGGCGGGGAAAAGCGGAGAACATGAGGGGGACAAGAAAGGAAACAAGAAATGGCTTAGATCTGTGCCATCTTCAGACAATCCCAGGAATCATGGCATCATGACTCCTTTCTGTTTTTCATTAGAATAAAAATGCAACCTCGCAGGCCAATGAAGTGGTTCAGAGAGTTAAGGCACTTGCCACCTAGTCTGAAAACCTGAGAAAGCTAGATTGTAGAGAATCCCAAAGCTTGTCTTCTGATCTCCATATTCATGCAAGGCCACATATACATAGACAACACACACACACACACACGGGGGAGGGGAGGGGGGAGAGGAAGGGAGGGAGGGAGAGAAGGAGAGGGAGAGGGAGAGAGAAAGAAATAATAACAATAAAAACAATAACAATGAATGTAAGACATTACTAAAAAAATGTAACTTTTCAAACTGTACCCAGACTTTCCTCTTTGAAATACTTTCAGAACACATGAAAAAGGGGACTCCTGCTACTTAGATCTCCCAGCTTCCTAAGTAGGGTAGAAACCAATTAAGGGAAAGAGGAAGAGACAGGCATAGACCCTTTGTCTATGAGGTAAGCAGTTTCTCAGCAGCTCCCAGACAAGATAGGGGAGAAAACCCACAGTCAGACAATCAGTGACTCACATGAAAAAGCTTGTGAAAAATATCTTTATTGCACATTGTCTGAGAGGTCAAGAGCTGGGCATTGATTTTCACAAACAAACAATTAAGAGTGTATTTAGGGGAAATGAAGATAGGGTTCTGCCGCAAACGTGTCCTGCACAGAGAGTGAACATCTAAAGCGCACTGGAGGATTCATCGACACAGACAGGGAGATGGAGCAGGAGAAGCAGGGAGAAGAAGCTGGGAGAGACGTTCTGGGGAGTATTGGAACTGGGGGTACTGATTGTGGAGAGGGAAAGCCAGTTTCTTTTTGCATAAATGTTTTTCAACAACAACAAACAAGCACATATCTTAAGTAATCATATAAAATTAAACTTTCTTACTTTTGTATTCAGGTGTCATTTTCAATAAAAAATACATTATTGTGATGTTTGCTAATTCCTAATGACTCATAAAACTGTGTATCATTGCACGTACATTACTTTTTGGATAAACTTCTAGGAGACAGGTTGTGATCTTAAGACATATGACGAGATAAATGTATGCCAAATCAGTGTGGAAATATAGAAAGATACCAAGCTCAGGTGTCTGGACACCTAGTCATCTGAGGTCACAGGCCAAATACTCTCTCTTCATCAGGAGAGAGTAGTTGAATTTATGGACTTGTCCAAAGTCCTGGAGACTGAAGATTCTGAGGCTCTAGAAGCTTCTTATTTTCAATAAAGGGAAAGATCTGGTAATCAACTGGCCAACATGTATGTATGTATAGAAAACATACCTTGTCCACTAGAGTAAGCATATGCAATTAAATTTTATATTTAGGTAAAAATCTTTATATACATGCACTTGACAATATTAGAGATATTGTCCTAGCTTTTTTCTTGAGTTTAGATTGCCTTCTACTATTCCTACACAAATCTTATTCATATAAATCCTCAGTTGTTTTGTGGTTTTAATATAGATTAGGGAGGTGTGAACACTTACCCACCAACTGAGTATTGCCAGCATCTACCACTCTTTTGTTCTCCTGTCTTAGAGTAGGTTTCAGGACCCCTGTAAATGCCCAAAACTCTTGGTGTTATCTAAACTCCTATGTGGAGTGTGTGTTCGCATTTCATCACCCGGTCCTGTTGCTCACTTTGGTTTGGCAGCTTGGAATAAACAACCAAACTGGCAATGATATAAATCTCCTTCCTTTTCCTGGCCATGCCCACTCCCTCTTCCTCTCTCTGCCGCAGCACTGAGAATTAAATCAAAAGTCTTGCACATCCTGGACGAAGTGCTCTACCACTAAGCTTCATTATTTATTTATTTATTTGTTTATTTATTTATTAATTATTATGGTTTCTTTTGACTCAGAGTCTCCCTTGGTTGCGCACAGGAGTGTTGAGTTTACCCGATAGCTATTGGCAGCCTGGGAACTTGTCATTCTCTCCCCTCAGCCTCCCTGAGTACTAGAGATGCCCAGCTAATTTCCTCCCTCATAGTTTAATGGATTTTCGTTTTATCAAAGATCTTGGCTTACTCTTCCTTTCCCTACTAAATTGGTGTCACTTAACCATTTATTTAAGAGAATTTGTTTATTTATTTGTGGTTTGGTTTTGTTTTAGCTTCTCTTCGGCATATTCAGACCACCAGTGTCCTGACTCATGAGCTTCAGGGCTATCAGTGAGTAAAATGAGGCCCTAATAGAACATAAGGATCATGATTCTATGGAAGTGGATCGGATGACAGTTGCCATATTAAGCAAATACCAGTGAGTAGCATATATACAGTGTGAATACATTTAAAAATGATGACTCTTGTCCCAGAAGTACAGAGCAAAGTATCACAGGATTTCATATAATACTTAGAATGGCACACAAGTCAACATGTAAGACTGTTTAGCAGTGGTTCCCAATCTTCCTAATGCTGTGACCCTTTAGCACAGTTCTTCATATTCTAACCATAAAATTATTTTTGCTGCTACTTCATAACTGTAATTTTGCTGCAGTTATGTATTGTAATGTCAATATTTGTTTTCCAGTGGTCTTAGGCAATCCTTGTGAAAGGGTTGTTTGAAACACTGATTTACAGTATTTCTAGGAATTTCCATTTAATGTTTTTTTTTCTGTAGTTAATTGCAGGTAAGTGAAACCCCAGAAAACAAAACTGTAGAAAAATGCACACACTCTCTACATTTCCTTTATATTCGCTCCTCCTCATTTTCTCAGGCCTCACTTGAAAGTAACTCTTTTAAATTAAACTTTTAAAACTGGGGGCTGGAGAGATGGCTCAGAGGTTAAGAGCATTGCCTGCTCTTCCAAAGGTCCTGAGTTCAATTCCCAGCAACCACATGGTGGCTCACAACCATCTGTAATGGGGTCTGGTGCCCTCTTCTGGCCTGTAGACATACACACAGACATAATATTGTATACATAATGAATAAATAAATATTTTAAAAAAACTTTTAAAATTGGGCACATGGAGAAAATACACTTAACATTACTGTGCATATAATTTTTGGATACATTCTCCCCCCAAGACATTATGCCTTTGATATATATATATATATATATATATATATATATATATATATATATATATTCATTATGCCTTTGGAATATAATGAATGAATATATATATCCATTCTAATTCATTCTAGTTATATCTATCATCTATTTATCTACACACACACACACACACACACACACACACACACTAACCCTCAGGTCCATCCTATACCTTCCTGCAGTCTACCTCTATTTTTTCCCAAAAGAAATTATTTACCTGACTTATCATCCTGAATAGTTTTTGCCTTTATTTATTTATTTTTTTAAGTTTCATCAATATGAGTTCTCATGGAATATATCTTGTACCTTACTTATTTTACTCGACTTTGCATTGGTGAGCTTCCTCCAGGTTGTCGGGCACAGGACACATGTGTTCATTTCTATTGCTCAGAACTGTTCCATTGTGTAACTAAATGATAATTTCATCCCATTAACAGTAGCATCTGGGTGGCTTCCCGTTGCGTGCTATTATCAGAGTGCTACTCGGTGCCTCTGTGTCTGTTGGGAACACACGGTACCTTTGTCTCAGACATATACCTCAGAGGTGAATTGCTGGATGACAGGGTGTGTAATTTTCATCATTAAAGATGTTGTCAATTTTCCAAAGTGGCTGTATTAATTTATTCTCCCACAGCGAGAGCCCCAGCTGCTCCATATCGCCATCATTAGCATGAAGCCCTGCCAGTAATTCTTATTTGAACCATTCAGGACGGCATGCGGTGGCATAGCATTGGGTTTTGAATTTCTATTTGCCTGATTTGTAAGGTGTCTAGGTGCCTTTTCGGATCACCATCTACTTGCAGTAAACGCCTGCTACAGAACCTTCTTTTCCTTTGACTCGGAGATGGCCTTCCAAAGCGGTGCTTGAGTGGCTGACTTGGACTGAGATGCCACAATTCACAAAGCAACTGCTGTAGAATAAAGACCACGTATGCTTTTACACTCACATTTAGTAGTTTCCCTCATTCCTAATCATTCACAATAAGAACAGCTCTAGTTAACTCAAGGGACCATGTAATAGCTCAATATACTGGGAAAAAAGACAGTTTTGGCTTGAAGAGTGGGATCCTTAACAGTACATTCCAGTGTGCTGGGGACATGGGTCATCATTCTGTATCTACTTAAAGACAGCAAGGACTGTTTGACCTGGTTTGGCCATTAAGTGAAGATTGGTCTCCTAAAATAATGGGCAATCATTGTGGAGACTGTTAGAGGAGAATGAGCTTTATTGGATTCTGCTGTTTAGTTTAGAGACGCAGACCATTTTCTCCTATTCCATTTTTTAAAAGCATGAATTCCGTGCTGCAATGTTACAAACTTATTCTAGCAAAAAACTGCACTAAAGCCCCTCCACAAACCTCAGCTTCTCCATCAGTGAAAGGGATAAAGCGCTGAGAGGAAGGTTAAATCAAGCCACACATTTAAAGATTGGAACACACAATTTTACATCTTGGAAATAATCAATGAATTTTATTTTGCATCACTGAGGAATTAATTCAGGTAGCAACTAAACTGTGAGGATGTTAGAATACATTGTCAAGTTATCTTTTAAAAGGTGTCAGTTCCCTTGACTTGTTAGCACGAATCAGATTTATTCTCTCTTAAATACGAATCTCTCACAGCCCCGAAGAAAGCTCTGCTTTTTGCCATCTGTTTCTCTAGCATGTGTTTCTTCAAAAGGCAGAATGATGGACTCCACAAGCAAAGACTCATGGTCTTGAACGCAAATCAAAGGTTTTACGAAGGAAACAAACAGACAACAACAAAACAAACAAAAGACCCCACATGGCTTAGCAGTTTCATCTGGACCTATACGGTTCTGCTTCCTAAATATTGTTTCAGTCCTACAGTGAATCTCTGCATTGCTTAGAGCAAAGAATGTCCCCATTGTCATGAAAGGACTTATGAATTGATGAATGTTCCAAAATGTATGGGATGTGTGTACCTCATAAGGAATTGGTTGTGCAATATACTTACTTGCTGCTTCAATTTTTGCAAATTACAGTGCATGTGTTTGTGTGTGTGTGTGTGTGTATTCTTTTTCCAACAGCTGAGGGAAGAAACCAGGGTCTTGTGCTTGCAAGGCAAATGTTCTACCACTGAGCACAACTCCACATGTGGTGGACACAGATGTGCACTCTCTTCCTTATCGGGGAGCTCATTTGTCTCCACAGATGAGTAATGAGGCTCTTTCCTATACGACATTTGCTCCCCAAGAGATTTCTCTCTTCCTTGTCAATTTTAAAGTGAGTACATACCTTAAATATTTTTGACAAACTGAATGTTTGCCTTATTTGAAGGCAAAGAAGGAGAATAGATGCAATTTGGAGAGCCACAAAATCTTTTTAGTTTCATATTTTTTTTAAACTTCCTATTCTAAACATTAAAGTTTGAGGGCCTTATTTTCTGCAGTTAAAAGTCCCTGTAAGAGTAGTGTTGTTTTCTGTGTGTGTATGTGTGTGTATGTGTGTGTCTGTGTGTGTATCTCTGTGTGTATATCTCTGTGTGTATCTCTGTGTGTGTGTCTCTGTGTGTATCTGTGTGCCTGTGTGTGTCTGTGTCTGTGTGTGTGTGTGTCTGTGTGTCTGTGCGTGTGTGTATCTCTGTGTGTGTACCTGTGTCTGTGTGTCTGCGTGTGTCTGTGTGTCTGTGTTTGTGTGTACATGTGTTGTCCACTCTGCCATTATCTCTTGGGAACCTCTCTGTGCAGGGACATTGCTAGTTTCCTCTTGGCTCTCTAGCAAAGAAGGTAGTGCAGAATTAGGGTTTGGATCTTACCTGCACCAAAGCCTCACATATGTACTAACTTGTGGCAGTATCAGGAAGTGATGGGACCTTCAGAGGGAGGGCTAGTCATAGGAGGTTAGGTCAGCAAAGGGACGCCTTTGAAAGGGCTGTTGGGAACATGGTCCGCTCCCATGTGTCTTTAAGTCCTGCCTGCCATGAAGAAAGTAGCTTCTCCCCACCACCTTCTCCCTCTCCAAATGTTCCGCTAAAGCCACAGAGCCAGCTGACCCTAAAGCTCTGACACAAGAGCCCCTGACCATTTTATCCTTACAGGCTGATTTAGTCCACGATGGAAATCTGAACAGCGGAAATGCTCTCAGCAACAGAGTGCTGAGAGTAAAGAGAAATCAGAACACACAGTTCACCTTTCTGCAGAAATCATCCCTGACCTTGATAACAAATCCGTAGTGATCAGGGCAGCATTGGGATTCAGGAGTCTGGCTTCCGCTGTGCGGGAGATGCCAATGATGCTATCTTCGCATTTACATACTTTCTCATCGCCTGGATGCTCAATATTTGTTTGCAGAGTCATGAGATGTCTGCTTTGTTCAAAAAGAGAGAGATGCTAAAATGCAGTTACTCTGACCAGCATAAGGTTTGAGAAAATTTATCTTATGATGACCTTTCATGGAGCTAAATCTTAAATGAGTTTGATAAAATGTTAGATGTTATATATTTGTGTCAAACAGGTGAAAGTCAGATATTTCTGGTTAATGCAGAAAGAATATGCAATATTTCATGTAATGATGATGGTAGTATAATAACACTGGTAATAATAAAAACATCACTAATGACTTCATTACTGCTGATGGATTTATCTATGAGTCTTTAATATCGCAAATGGGAGATATAATAGATTAAGAATGCATAGCCAATGGCCAAGGGGAATATTCATTGTAATCCATGAAACCTACATTTTGTTTAGATCATGAAGCTTTAGATGTTGAAACAATGTCATGGTGTGTTTGCTGTAGATGTGTGCACACCCACACACATCCATGTTGAAGCCCGAGAATGACGTTGTGTGTCTTCTATTATTCTCTGCCTTATTCCCTTGAGACAGCATCGGTCGCTGTTCCAGAAGCTCCTCGTTTGAGCCAGGCAAGCGCACCAGCAAGCTTTTAGGATTATTGCCTGCTTGTCTCTCCTCTCCGCTGTTGCAGCTACAGGCATGCATAATCATGCCTGACATTTTACCTGAGTGCTGTGAATTCTAACTCGGGCCCTTATGTTTGCAAAGCAAATACTCTTACCCACAGAGCCAACTCCCCAGCCCATGAAAGAGTTTTAATCTATAAACTCTTACAAAGATACAGGCAACAAACCAAGACCTAACAGGAGGTGATCTGTGGTTAACAAAACCACATACTTTGTGAGATCTTCATTTGCATATTTAATAAGATCTGCATTTGCATATTTCCTGAAAAAAAAAAAAACAATGGCTCCTGAGCAAAATCTCTTGTTTGTTCACATCCAAGATCATTAGAAAAAGTGACTCGGGCTGTATTTAAAATCACAGTGATGTTCTGCTCTTAAAGAAGCAACCCCAAATTACCTCTGTTTCATTCAAACCAGTGAAAACATTTATTAAAGGCAATTGCTCCCTGGAGCAGGCTGAGAGGAGAACACTGCAGGATCCTTCAAGAGAAAAGATAGCTTTCAGAACTAGGCATGTGATTGCACAGCTCCACACTGCAGCAAAAGTGTTCCCACTCCCAGCAACTCTGAGCTGTGGGTAAGAGAACCTGAGCAGTATCTTGGCCAGTGTGTGCAGTTTCCGGACCGGAAGGAACTGCCAGGCTGTGTTCACTAATGGACTTCAGGAAGAGCATTCTCAGACATGGCATGTTGAAAGCAGATTTGATGTGAACATGCTGTGGCTCTCAGGATGTCAAGCCCTTTGGAAATGCGAGGCACTCAAGGCAGCCCCACCTGATCAAAAATGGCACCGGCATCAATTAACGCCAACAACTGCAATTAGGGAGGCACAGATGAGGAGGGACATGAGAGCTTCTAATTTCTCCTTGCCCGGATATCTGTTCTTGGTGACACCTGTCATGTTTCATTGATGATGAATACTTTTGGAGGCCAGTCACCATCTTCTTGAAAATTGCATTTCTGACCAGAGCTCCCTAGGCACGGTATCAATTTATTTTCATTTGCAACAACTCCCTAGATAATCCCTGAGTACTCTCAGGCCTGGAGCCTTTCCATTTCAGGAAGGGTGCAAGGCAAGGACTAGTTGCAGTCATGTGGCTGAATACCGATTTTTGGAGAAATAAAATTAGCTGTTATGTACGGTAATGGGTATCACAAGCACTGAGACAGAATATAGCAGCTGTGTGTGGGGTCACCTTCCCAATGCCAGTCAAGGAATTAGGACCAGAAGAAGTGGTCTCACACATTGCAAATGTCCCCCGAGGAGCCTGAGAAGTGGCTAACATTATTTTATACTGTGCTGAGAATGCTATGCAGAAAAGTTGATCAAGACAAAAGTCACCCTTCACTGCATATATCAATTTTTAAACTGTCATTCATAACTGTGGTTGGAAGCATGCCACCTTGCAGGAGACTGAAAGTGAGACTTAGAAAATATTATATATATATATATATATATATATATATATATATATATATATATATTCTTAGACACTCAGACAAAGTACACACTTGAAGTTCAATACCACTTTGTAAGTGAACATCCCATGTGTGGGGACCTCCTCGTTCTTCAAGTCTGGAAGCTGATTGCTTCCCTCTTTTACTTGTTCATGAGATATACTTCTTTGAGAACATCATTCTCTTTCTTTGATGAGCTTAGAAATCAGAGAAGTCTAGCCAAGTGTGAGCAGTTGTCAGTTTGGGGCAGATACATCTGAGGACTAGTTGATGGATAGACAGGACGCTGTTATTGCCTTCTTTCATGTTATCGGAAGTCTATTGAGAAAACACTTTTCTAGATCTCTTCTTTCAACTTGAAGTGATCCACAAACCTCTGTGACTAAGGTGCATATTGAATGTGTTTCTTTATCACAGCTTCCTGGAGTCTTCCTTACCTAATAGAATCAAATGTAACACATGAAGTCTTGATGGATGATCCTAGGGAGTTAATCGAATCTTATCTTTCTATTAATCTAATTTTTATGTCATAGATGGAGTCTCAGCAGTTCCTCTTCAGCAATAATCAGATTCCATTTTTAATCCAAGTAAGTTCAAATGGATTTTAACTTCTAAACCTTTTCCTTGTTCTGACAACATTGATCTGGAGATTTGCCATCCAAGAGCACGTCCCTTATATCCTCAGTTGTCTACATGCTTCTCTTCCTGGGTTTCATGCCTGTCCTGTAACTAAGATGAATGTGTGGCAGAGGCCGGAGGAAACCTCAAGTTTGGGAGGTAATGACAGGGAGGAGAGGTGGAAGGGTTTAGGACCTTGTGGTCCACCCAACAGATTCCTCATTTATACAATGGAGAGTCCCTTCTTCTGACTTCACGGCAGTAATGAGGAGTATGTGAGAAGGATGTTTGACTCAGAGCTGACAATGAAAATGATTGTCCTCCTACGGAGCTCTAACAGTTGATAAAGGATGTTAAGCATTATTAAGAGATAATCGATCATAATGTTTTGAAGAAGAAATGATGACCTTTTTGAGAGCGAGCTCTACAGTGTCATGCTTTTCTCATCTGGAAGACTCACGGTCTGTGAAAAGAGGATACAGTTTAGTATGTATATGGCGTTTCGGTAGGGCAGCAAAAACAAGGGTTGTTGATGGGGGCTGAGTAGGCACTGTAGAAAAGGATGGAGTGGGCGAACCACTCCTGCCTGCAAACTTGGGGTGGGGATAGAACTTCGAAGGCTCACTCACTACTCGCACCAAGTTGGTGGGATCTCCTCAGATGTCCACAGCCCAAAATGAGTGAATTGAACAGACATGGAAAAGACTAAGGTCATAAAACCAGAGAGCATTCAGTTCAGGTGTCACCCTTGTTCAGGACAGGAGTTTGCTTTTGCTGTCATTTGTCCAGTGTTTGACTATCTGGGAAACTAGCAGCTGTGCACATATGGATATTTACATTCAAAATAATTTAAGTTAAATAAACAAAACTGTGCTTCCTTGGGGTACCAGCTACGCTGATGGTTCAACACCTCAGCAGCTACTTGTGGCAAGTAGCATTGGATGGCGTAGGTTTAGACCATGCACTTGATTCAGCAGGCCCATTACCACCAAGGCAATGCTGGTTAGGTTTAGGGATAGTCGCTCATTGTGAGCTTGCAGTGGCTTGCGCTACTTACTCGCTGAGCTTCACGGTCCTTGAGGTTTAGGTAGAGATGAAGGACACACATCTTGCAAGTTACAGTGAACAATAAAGTTATGAGAAACTCTAGCATTGTACACAACCCTACAAATGACCAACAAATAGCATGCGTTTAATATCAATATCAATAACTATAATGTCTACATTGCAAAAGAAAGAAAGAAAGAAAGAAAGAAAGAAAGAAAGAAAGAAAGAGAGAGAGAGAACTGGTTAAAGGCACCAACCAGTGGAAACTCCAGCATAGCCATTCTAGTGTGGAAAACAAGGTCAACCCTTGGGGAGCTCTTTCCAGTCAAGTGCCAGGTCTATCATAGTGTGGTAGCCACATCCAAAATGCAGCTAGTTAAACTGAATCTATAATTCATCCTACCTGTTTATACAGATTCATGACAGATTTAAACAGTAAGAGAGAAATTTAAGTATTAGGAGTTTTTCTTTCCCCCACAAGAGAAACAGTAACTGTAAAGGTTAAATCTTCATCTAAATGCATGCTAAAGCCTGAGCATGAATGCCCTTTTCCTATCAAAAACACATTCTTTTGTGCAGTTATTAATACAAGATTATTCCCCCCCTACTTAATATTCGGAATGTACCGTGACAAAAGGTGGCCCCTAGGCAGACTGAAGAAAAAGAAACAGTGGCAGGATTGCTCATTACAATGACAATGAGATACTGCTTTCTAGCAAACAATGTTTTCTTTTGTTTTTCCTGTCCCGATAGGAAACCATGAAAAGCTATTCAATGCATCCTCTCATGTTCCATTTCAAATGCATCTCTGACAGCCATTTTAGAAGGCCTCGAGTTGAAATGAATCTTCTCCAGCTTTTAAGAATAACAGCTTGTATAAGTATCATAGCATAGCAAAGCCATGGGGAGTTGCTGGGTGCAGGAGTAAATACTTCAAACTCCTGGGCTATTAGATGGTCATGTTGCCTCTGCTTCAACCAGCTACCGTAGCACTTCTTTGTCTACATGTGTCTTCTCTATGTGAATGCTGTCACATTCCTTTGCAAAATGTCTCCTCTTTTCTTTTCAATGAGGCCCAGGGACAATCCACAGTGCAGTTCTCGCTATAGCTCCAGGACCTCATTGGCCCTAATGGGAGCAATACAGGGCCCATCTGCTCTGAGCCACAGAGAGGCTCTTTGGTCAAGCTAAGGCCCTGTGTGGGTGCATTGGTGATTGGCATACTGTCAACACTGGGCTTCAGAAGCATATTTGTCCTGCTGATGGTGGTGACAGTTTATGAATGAGTGGATTTTGATACTGGTTAATTAGAAGGCATTTGATTGCGGCATCTGCCGCACAGCGGCAAACAATTCCTTCTGTGTGTTGTTCAGACAGTTTTCCTTATGGCATACAAAACGGCTAATAGAAAGGGCCATCGGCACTCCAGAGACAAAAAAACACACTTGAATTTTTTTTTCTGATAGCAGAAGGTCTATCTATCTGTGGCCATCTTATCAAAACTGCCCCTAATTACTGAGAGCAACGATCAACCTGACGTTTGTTCAGTCTTTATACTGGCTATTGTTCTGAACACTATGCTGGAGTTTACACAGTGGGTGGGCAAACTCTCCAGTATTATGGATATCCACAACTAGAACTTGTGCTTTTACAATATAACTACTGGCATTTGAAGACAATGGTACCGAAACTTGCTTTAAATGTTGTGAAACTTGGAAGATAGGATATATTCACCGCATTTTTTTGGCTTTCTAGTTAACCCTAGTCAGGTATAAAGAAGTTCAAAAAATGCAGGAGCTAGAAGAACAGGAGCTTTGTTGTGCAATTGTGTCTCCTAGAAATATCAGAAAAACCACACCCAGGAAGCTTCACCAACATGGCTGCCTAAATCAGACCAGAACAAGGATGATACCAATAAACATGCTAAAATGAACAACCAATTGGTTACTCAATATCAAATTATCAGCTCTGAAAACATACATACAAATAGCATAATACTGACTGAGCAGGTTAAATTTATGTATTTAGGACTATGTTGGTGGATTTTTCTCTCCAGCTAACCAGTTCCCAAATAATCACTCGGAGGCTGAATATGAATTATAAATGCTTGACCAATAGCTCAGGCTTATTACTAACTAGCTCTTACAAATTAACCCATTTCTATTAACCCATGTACTGCCCTGAGACTTGTGGCCTTTACCTCTGTCCCATTTTGTATGTCCGACTTGTTCTTCCTCTGACTGGTGACCCTCTCTGACTCTGCCTTGCTTCTTTCCTCCCAGAATTCTCCTAGTTTGGTTATCTTGCCTATACTTCCTGCTTGACTACTGGTCAATCAGTGTTTTATTAAATCAATTCAAATAACAAATCTTTACAGTGTACAAGGGGATTATCCCACAGCAGGAGTATATGTCCACCACAAACACACACACACACACACACACACACACACACACCAGCAACAACAATGAAAAGAAAAGCAGCCATGAATTTCAGAGAGGGGTACACATGAGGGTTTTGAGGAAGGAAATGATAGGTAAGAAAGGATGTTAATTATAATATCTCAAATATAACTAACATCAATAAAAAGAAAGCAGCATGGTGTTTGGGCTAAAATGCAGGTGTAAAGGCTCCTGGGTTTGTGCTCTCAATTCCAGCAAATCCCTTCTGCTTCAGACTCTCCAGGTCTTTCGCCTTTCTGACCTCCCCAGTTATGTAGTTGATTTCATGATGTGGTTGGTATCAAAGCCTAGCCACCCACAATAGTGAGCACATTCAACCCAAACACCTGTGATAGCAAGGGATTCTCTGCAACGCCAAATAACAGATCACGGGTTCTCAATTTGGCTTTTAATTTCATCTCTTGCTCTGGCTTGGTTTTGTGTATCAACTTGACACAAGTTAGAGTCATCAGAGAGGAAGGAGCCTCAGTTGAGGAAATGCCTCCATGAGATCTATGTGTAAGGCATTTGCTCATTTAGTGACCAATGGAGAGGTCCAGCCCATGGTAGGTGGCGCCATCCCTGGGCTGCTGGTTCTGGGTTCTATAAAAAGGTGGGTTGAGCAAACCATGGGAAGCAAGCCAGTGAGCAGCTCCCTCCATGGCCTCTGCATCAGCTCCTGCCTCTAGCATCCTGCCCTGTTTAAGAGTTCCTATCCTGCTTGACTTCCTTCAGTGATGAACAGCAAGGCTGAAGTGTAAGCCTAATAAACCCTTTCCTCCCCAACTTAACTTTTGGTCTTAGTTTTTCATCACAGTGATAGAAACTCTAACTAAGACATCTCCCTTCTGTACTACGTTTCTATGACCCCAAGACATTAAACACTTTCTGTTCCAACCATATAGTATGGCTCTTTCCTGTTCAGATTCTCCAGCCAAGTCCCCCTTTGCCTTCAGATCTTGGCGTTACCCAAATACCAGCATATTTCTGGGTTTTTCCATGCCTCCATTTGATCATCTGTGAAATGAGGGTGATGGCAGCAGTGTGCACCCCCCCCCCCAAGGCAGTTGTGATGGTTAAATGTCTTATGCACATGAGAGACTTAGGACAGTGCCTGGCACTTGGTCTTTTGAATTATCAATTCAACTTATTATTTCCTGTGCTGACCCCACTTTCTCTGCTTTCTGTCTCTTCTTGGCCTCTTTATTTCACCAGGGACAGCAGTGGGAAGCATAGTTGGAGGTTTTTTTTTTTTCTTTTATAAATACAGCAGTCAAAACCTTTTGGGACCTGGAGTGCAGATGCAGCTATTATTTTCCATCTCCAGAGTTATTTTCCCTGGAACTGTACAACTCTCTTGACTCATTTCTTTCCTAATTCACCTTTTTATATTCAACTAACATTTAAAAAGCTAATAGATCACGGTTGAAGTCTAATTAAACCACGTGTGGTGGCAGCGGTGGTGGTGGTGTGTGTATGAACGCACACGTGTCTGTGTGTTTATGGGGCAGGGAGGAGGAAAGGGAAGAGGAGAAAGATGATGGTGATGAAGTTATTACAAAGAAAAGCGAACACTAACATAAGGTAAGAGAACCAGACATGGCACAAGACAAAGATAAACATCCTCAGGGGAAAAAAAAAACTGGTGAAAGGAGTTTGGCTCATTTTCAATCTTTGTGTAACTAAATTTGTGAGCAAGTGAGACTCAGAGGCCGTGGCAGCATCAAAACAAGTTCAACATTAAGGGCTAGATGTTAAATGCCAAAATGTTTGTAACCTAATTTCTCCTCTCAGGGAATCTATGCCAGGGACAAACTCCTGATTATTTTTCTTGTTACATTAGCAAAATACTCAGCAGAAGCAAGTTAAATGAGGAAAGGTTTTGGCTCAAGGTTTCAGGGGGTTTTGGTCCATATTGGAGGGATGGTGTGGGACTGAGACTCTCAGAACAGGCACAGACTTAAGAGTCCTCTGTGATCTATTCCCTTTCAGGATGTGGCACCTGATCATAAAGTGTGGGTTGCATAGGATTTCAGTGTCTACTTTCAATCTGTCGTCCTGTGCCCATACTCCATAGACGGACAATGGAGCTTTCAAGTTAGGGTGTTCATTGTCCCCAGCAACTTTAGCTAATACAAGATTTCAAAAAAAAAAAAAAAAAAAGCATCTGCACCTGCCTTTAAGATAACACACTTCAAAAGTCTACTCAAGTCAAAGCCTCACTGGGTGAGGGCTTCGTGTGAATTTTGCTCCTCCCACACGGGCTTCTGATCAGTAACCAGTGTACATGGTTGCTCCCGGATGCATAGCTAATGCAGTACTATGGAAGAGGCTGGCCCACATAAACAAGGCGCTGTGAAGGTCTACTGTTTCTCCACGCTGCACTGAGGATTGCTCAGATGGTGTGGCACAGCGGCTTTTGTCTTTTCCATGTTCTCTTAGAGGAGGCGTGGCCTTTGTGAGCCCTTTGATCATTTATCTCTTCCACCCTCGACAGGGGGTGCGCACTCAATGGTCTCCTCCACAATGGCCATCCCACCCGTGGCTGCGTTTCCCCTGGCTCACGTCGAATCTATTTGTGCTATGCAGATGGCTGGACAACTGGAGACAGAGGCGTCCTGTAGCTGGTGGGCCGGCTGAGGAGGGGGAAATGGCAGCGTTCACAGAGGACAGTGGCCCTGTGCTTCTAAAGCAAACCTGTGTACAATGGGCCTTTGTAGGTTAGCGTGGAAGAAACTTTCACGTGCTGTTCTGATAGATGCAGATCCTCCGGTGAACTCCCTTTCCCGAACAGCTTGGCTGAAGCTGTTGCCTGGCATCTGGAAGCAGGCTAGGGATGTGATTTCCCATCAGAGCTGTGATATAGACAGAGAGCTGACAAAGATCTGCTTTTATATGGCCTTAATATGCCAAGACACAAGTTCTTAGCATCCATTTTCCATCCAAAGGTAGCAACCCTGTACAGCCAGACCAGAGTAGAAGAAAACAACTCAGAGTAGGAACATCCTCAGCAACCAAGTGGCAACAGAAGGGAAGAGGGGCGGAGGGCAGTGTAAGTTGTACTGAAATAGTTCAGCAGTATCAAAGCAACGATGTTGATTGTTAGCCTGAGACTGGCAAGGCTCTGAGGTCAAGTTAATGCTTGGGATGCTTTTGGCAGCTGTACACCATATAGGATGAGCAACAAAAGCTGGACTCGAAGTCCTCATGATCAGTACTATAGAGGATATCATTGATAGGAACCAAGACTAGACTGAAACAAATAGGAAAAATGGATCAAAGCAAGCCCAGCAAGGTAAGATGCTACATTTGTCCACAGCTGTCTCAGTATTTAAATCTCAAAGCTAGACTCTCGGTAGACTTCACTGCTGCGCTGTTGCTGTTTCCTCTACTGCCATCATCCCGTGTCTGCCTGCCCCAGCTCCTTTTCCTCCTGTCTTATTTGCTTGTTTAATTTTCTGCATTGTTTTCATAGAAAACAAGAGCACAATCGGTGTTTCCTATATACTGGTGTTTTTTTTTTTATCATTTTCTTAATCTTTTTCCTATTTAGTTCATGATTTATGTATTATATAGTTAAGAAAATCAAACTAGGGTCAATATGACCACTTGATAAGCATGGCTTAAAACATTCAACATTTCTCTTGAGGCTCTGACTGGTATTAATAGCAATATGTACACATAGGTTTTACTGATATGAAAATCCCCACGACACTGCAACAGAAATCTCCAGAACTATTACCCAGCCTGAGGACCGGTTTGGCCAGAATGATTTAGCAAAGGAAAATGCTATCTTTGTACATTGTAGTCATCTTTCTCTATGCTATACTCCTCAGAATGTGCTGGAATGATGGTTCACACCTTTAATTCCGCTACTAAGGAGGCTGAAGCAGGAGGATGTCTTGACTCTGAGACATTGTGAGTTACAGGGTGGGATTCTGCCTAAAAGAAAATAGTTTTTAAAATGTTTTCTTTATATAAGTTTTCTTATATCAGGAGCAATTAAAGTCAGGGCAATACAAGTTTAGTATACAAGGCAGAACTCTGTGAGCAGAGCCAAAATGAAATGAAATAGCAATGACCTAACATCCATTATGATGACTCATTTAAGCCAGGCACTAGATGTTCTGATGTAAGTATTTGGCATAGATTCAATAAGACAATCAATTCTCATAAGCCAGCACATAAAAGAGCCACAATGTTAAGATAAAAACATGAAATCCTATATCATTCCTATAGCTCGCAGATTTATGGAATATATTAGCCAAAGATCTCCTTAGAACTCCTACCATTTTTTTAAAAGAGGGAAATAGGTGAGAGACATATAGAAGAAACACCATTTTTCAATGGCATAACTGAGTGCTTTTCCTGTAGTCACAAGTCTGTGCATTCATTATGACTGGTCTAATTTTGTAGCCTCAAAGCCTAATACCCTTCAATAGTCTATCCTCATTCATCCTTTTTAAAAACCAGCCATTGGCAACCATGAATCTACTTTTTATCTCCATCAATTTATCTGTTCTAGATACTTGACCCAAAGACAGTTATATATGATGTGACCTTTTATGTCTATCTTCTTCTTGATGTAATTAATATTTTGAAGTTTGCTCACGTTTTATTCTTTTTTCTGTGGCTGAATAATATTCTACTGTATAATCACACCACACTTTATTTTGCTCACTCTTATATTTATGATGTGATGACATTCGGGTTGTCTCCATGGGGTGACGACTGTTAATAATGCTTCTGGGAATCTCCTGTGTCTGGATAAATTTTAATTTCTCTTGAGTATGCATAGCAATACTGTATGGCATTTAAATGGCTAAAATCTGCTCTCCAGGAGATGCACCGCCACCATTCATGTCTGAGGGTGCAGACTTCACTCTACCTCATGAGCACTTGCTGTGTCCATCACTCTGGCGGCTGTGAATGATATCACACTGTGCTTTGGGTCTGTGTTTCCTGAGGCTGACCATGGTGACTGCTCTTTCATATGCTCCTGGGCCACTTGTTTATCTTCCTTGGATAACCGCTCATTTGTTCTCTCTTTGATTCTTTAAGTGAGTAAATTTGTCTTTCTAGTGTTACTTCTAAAGTTTCTCTATGCATTGCAGACACCACGCCTTTATCAGTCGCACAACCTGCTGGTATTTCCTCTGGCTTTGTAAGCTGTCTTATCACATTCTTACTAGCATGGTCTTACAGTGGATTACTATAAAGTGCTCACTGGTATTTAATCCTTTGGTTTCTAATATGTTTACCCCCAGTTGGGACATCTTTTTAAATATCTCAGTACATATTGAGATAATCCATTGCCAGGCTTTCCTTTTCCTTGTATTAATTAGATAAGAGTTCTAGAAAATGGATTAATACCTGGAAAGAGAAGGCAAGACAGTGATGCTCAGACCTCAATATGCTTAAAGAATTAAAATGTTCTGCTAATATATGTTTACAATGATAACTACAATAAGGACTAATTTTAGACTAGTTGAAATAAATGTTATCAGTCTGGGATGAGAGGAAAGGTTAATCTCATCGATAAATAAATCATGAAGACAGAGTGGGAAGCGTGAAACTTCCATGTTGTAGAGTGCAAAAAAACCCACCCCTTTCTGCACTAGAGATCTCAGTGTGGATACGGTGAAAAATGCCAAAGACATCATGAAGGGAATGAAGAAGAACGTTCCGAAATGCAGACGTGGACTTTAGACCTCTTGGTCTGTAACACCACCTGGCCACTCTCTAAGAATGGGACTTTCAACCAGGACCCTCTGGGGAAATGTAAGTTAAGACCTGTGGTGAGATATTGCTTCACATCTTAGGACTGCAATAGTCAAAAGAGAGACAAGACAAGAGATGTTGTCAAGGATGTGCAGACTGTGGGATTCTTGAAAACCTAAGTATTATGCAGTGCTATACAAAAAATAGCCAAGATATTGGCTCAACTAAAGTGTTGTCAGTGGAGAAAAGGATAAAGGAACTCTGGCAGACTGTGCACAATAGATTCCATTCCATCTTGAAAAAGTAAGAAATCTATCACTTACAGCAATGTAGATGAATCTGGAAGATATGCCATATTCAAAAGCTAAGCTGAGAAGGACCAATACTGAATCTAAAATCTTATAAAGTCAAACTTACACTATAGAGAATAGAATGAACGCTGGTCACCAGACCCATGAGAGAGCTAAGGGACCTGAGAAGACTTTGGATTAAGGGCAAAACATTTCAGCTGGACAACAGGAAATAGTTTAAGTTTCTATTGTACAAACTAGGTGAGGATAGTCAAATCTTGAAATTGCTGAGAGATTACATTTGAATGTTCTCATTATTTTAAAAAAAAAACACTAAATATGTAAGGCCAAACATTTGTAAATTAATTGTATTTAGCCAGTCTGCAATGTGCACATATATTATGTTATAAATTGTAAATGTATTTACTTTTGATCAATTAAAAAAGAAGTATTTTTAGTGCTGTGAATGTAAGTCAGTGGTAAAATGTTTGCTGAGAATGTGTGAGGCCCTTGCTCAATCCTTAGTACTTTAAAAAAGTCAAGTACCTTCATTTTACATTAAGGAAGTGTAGTAACAACAGGAAGGTCCAGCAGAAACTTACCTTAAGCACTTTGTTAAAAGGCTTTCCTAACACCAACACACACACACACACACACACACAGCCTGTATCATTGCCCTACAGTAAACTCACAACTTAATAATGCTAACAGGAATTTGCCGGTTAAGAGGTAATGTCAAATCCTTTTTAAAAGTCCTTCTTGTATCAGTTTCTTTGAGATCGCAACTTTTCACCTGCTTAAGAACTTCCAGTTTAGCTGCAGCTGGCAAACACTTCTCACACACCCAGTGTTGCTTTAGGATTATTTTACAAATCCATACCATATTCTATATACAAGGCACTGGGATAAAATATAAGAAGTAAAATTTTATAAACTTAATTTATTCTTCAGGAGTTTGTTCTTTATCTTTAATTGTGGAAATTTCCCTTTTCCCCTCAAAAACAATAGAGACAATTAAAACAACACAAACCATTGGGCCGTTAGATAAAAATAGCTTTACTAGGCCCTGGGTATCTCACTGAGACCATACACTTTCACATATATCCATTTAGATCATGCTCCAGCCAAAGAGAAAGCATAGAAAGTATGTTTGTACCAATATAGCCATTTGCTTATTCCCACGGTCAATGCATTTGTGACTTCTCCTTCTAAGGCCATTGGACATACACCTTGAGAGCAAGTCATCTTCCTGGCTGATAAGGTAATGGAATGCTAAAGCGTTCATGAGGGGACATGTCACACATCGGAAGGAGTTATATAAGACCTTGAGGTACAGAGTGATTGGCATATTCAAGAAAGTCTTCAAATATGAAGTGGAGAGGGTGAGGTCCCTACACCATCCATTCACTCCCAGTCGATTTTGGTTTTAGCTCCAAAGCAAAGGTCAAGCAAGTATTTCCACAACAATTCTGTGGGACAAAGTACTCTGATACTCACTGACATAAAACACAAGCTTTGTTCTCTCTTAGCATCTTTGAATTGAATGGGAACTCGCTGGTCAAGGCTAGCTTTGACTCTTCACTACAGGTTGAGACCTGGACTGTCTCAGTAGCCTTTCATCTTTCCTGGACTAGTCCAGTGCCTAGGGCAACTTCTCTTATGTCCATAGCAAGGATGCAAATGAAAAAGCTCCAAACACAGCACATGGCTCTGCTCTGTTTGCATCATACCTGTTCAAGACTGCCTTATCAACGAAAGGAAGCCAAATGCCCTGCCCTGTGCCAGCGATCACAAAGCACACTCTGTCTATACAAGGTTGTACAAGTTGAGTCAAAAACTAAAACACATAGACGGAGAGAGATGAGAAATTTGGGCTAAACCATTAATCTATCCCATACCCACCATGGTGGGATTGGGTGATAAGATTACCTAATGCTGCACCACACGGTCTTCCTATTGAGGGGTGAAGCTGGCCTTTCTTGACCCTGACATCGCATCTGGTCCTCATTCTCTCAGACTACAGAGCACTTCCCATCCCAAAGTGTAGGAGCAATTGTTCCTACTCGTCCACTTAGGGAAAACATCTGCAGGCTTGTTTTTGTTTTTCTGCGCTTGTCATCTGGATGGCTGGCATTCTGTCAAAAGTTTCACTCCGAGAAGCCTGAAGCGTGAGTGCAGTTCATGTATTATTTCCTCTCCTGCTATCATAGTACATCCGCGTCTCCCTCAAATGCTTCTCCTGGGATGCACGCTGGGAAATGCGCTGTAGGGGAAGCAGGAGAAATCCTGCCTTGCTTTCATTTACAACAGCACATCTCTCAAACACTTAAGCCAACAGCCCCATTTCCAGGCACCCAGGGTACCATTTGGCCACATCACAGGTGACATTGTAATATGTAGGAGACCATTGGTAGCCTTGGGTTTACTACCTCAGCATCTACTTTTCAATTATTCCTGGTTCATGGAAAACAATCATTTGTCAGTCGGTAAAAGCACAGGTTTGAATGTCAAGTGCCCCTATTAGTGTGACAGTTTGGCGCTCTCATTAATATCTCCTTTACTTTTCTTAGGGAAGAATAGCCTTTTGACAGTGTTAGAAAATTTGGAAAATGTCCACATATGTCGAGCTATCAACCTTATGAGTGGTGCTAGTATTTCCTGATATTTCCCTCTGAAAAGGTTCCAAAATTGTTATGAAGTCAGAGATCAGATCTATATGCTTTGTTTGTTCATAACTGGTTTTTCCACATCAACAAAGTTCACCGAGAATTAAAAGACTAGAGTATTAGACACAGCTCACAGCACAGGCAGGTATAAAAGAGTGACTAGCAGCTGGCAAAACAATATATAATAGAACTAAGACAAAAAAGAAAAGATAGACTATTTATTGTAGAACAGTGATAGAAAAAAAATCAAATGAGAGGAAAGTTACTGACACAGACCATGAAAGGAAGCAACAAACAGAAGCATCACGATGGGTTAGGATTGCTGTATCCCAAGTCAGCATCCTCAAGCCCAGCTTGAGACACCAGCAGATTGAGGTCAGTGGGTAGCCGCCACTTGATCGTGTACTGTAGGAGAGAAGGATCATATTCTGTCTTCATTTTTTCCAGTCTTTTGTTTCTAGAACATTGCTTGACTAGGACTATGTACTCAATACATGCTTGATGGAAGGAGAGTAAGAGAACATACAGAAGTCTGTTGAATATCTGCCTGGTATTTCAGCATAGTGTCAAAAACATAAGACTCTAACTGCTGGTGGGTGGAGAAGGTCACAGAGTCTGATTGTCCTTCAGAAGAGGGTGGCAGTTGACACATTATTGGGAGACGTACCTAGGTACTGAGATTATAATGTGACCTATCTATAAGTCTGAGGAAGAAAAGTGGTAAGAATTTACAAGGCAGAGAACCTAGACATTAGAATGGAGTCACGGGGACCGAGAAAAACAAGCAGGATTTCCTTGTGAAAGTCCTAAGGATTGAATTAGAACTGCTTTTCCATTCTGGAACACAGAAACTATCCCTTGGGTAGAGGCAAAGGCCATGTGATCTGCACTGTGAAAAGGAAGTAGAAGACAGGAGGCCTGTGAGGACAGTCACTGGTGGTCTTACTAACATGCTTCTGTAACACTGAACAAAAGCCCATCTTAAAATCCATTTGAATAATGATTAAAACCTGCATAAACATCCTGCACCGTCCGAGCGCAGTATTAGAGAATATCTAGCTACAAGGAGTTCATCTATTTGAAGGAACTGTTTCTAACCCTAACAAATCCCCAAAAACACTGCAGGCAATCTACAAATTTGCTCATTTGGCATTTTTTTTTTTTAAAAAATCCCTTTTCCCATCAAAAGAGAAAAAGAGATAGTCTATCTACCCCACAAAAAATAAGGGATGCACCAAAACTTTAAAGTTGGGGAAAAGACAATAAAAGAAATATTAGGAAAGAAGTAAAATGTAAATTTAAAAGTAGAAATAAAGTAATTATAAATTAAGAAGCAGAAGATGAAACTGAGACCAAAACTTGACTCCTTGTCAATAAAAACGTAAGAAAGAGAACATGACAAGGATATAAAGGGCAGGGTGGAAAGAGATGAGGGAGGAGAGAGAGAGAGAGAGAGAGAGAGAGAGAGAGAGAGAGAGAGGAGAGATTATCCGACTAATAAACACTGAAGGATGTGTGTGGCAAGGGGAAGATTGCACACAGGCACAGAATACCTTTGAATAAAGAAAATAGGGGCAAACACAAGGAAATTGCTCTTTGTTGATCTTTGAGAAAATATTTGAAACCTGAGATGAAAGAGGTAAGTTGCCAAAACACACCCTGGGGAGCACACACGTTTAAAATGAGAAGTCGTCAGGGCACATCCATGGCGGAAACACCGATCCAGACATTTTTGTCAGCCAGTCGATAACATCAGTAAGAAACAAGACACTCTTGATTTTAAAAATGTTTCTGGGCATAGAGGAGAGATGGAAAGTGTATATATATATATATATACGTATATATATAATATATATACATATATATATATATATATATGTGTGTGTGTGTGTGTGTGTGTGTGTGTGTGTGTAAGGTGTTCCAGAACCTTACAATGTAACATGGCTCAATAAAATTAAATGAAATATTACCTTCATCACTACTTTGGAAGTCAAAAATAAGGTTTGGTCAAGTAAAGTCCAGTTACACATGTAAGAATGATGTGACACACCCACCTAAAATTCAAAACGAGGACTCAGAAGATGTCCAAGCATGAAGACCTACTAAAGTAGTGCATGCCTTAAGAGATTTAAAGAAAGAAGTCACTTGAGCATTTTATGGATGCGCAGAAGCTATTTGATGAAATTCCTCCAAGACAGAAATAGATTGATGAGCCTCTATCGTAACATTAAATCTTCATGGTCATAGTGATACACGCTAGATGTCTTTCCATTAAGCAAGATACAAATGAATGTTGCCTGGAGGAAAGTAGCCAAACATAGGTGGGCAGTGGCAACATCCTCAGCTAGAAAAGAAGAGGGAGGACCAGAAAGGTTAGGAAGGAGGATGCTAAAGTTTCATTATTGTCAGCTTGTAGGAAAGAGCAACTCCAGCAGCTTTACCATTATGCATCCAGAAAGTTCTCCGTAGACTACACACCAACTTTACTTCCCTCAGATAATAGGAAATCAGTGGGAATTGTAGTGAAATGCAAAAATTCCATCTATCAATAGAATAGAAAGAACCTGGAAATGCATGCCCTTGACCTAGTTGAAAACAGTTGGAAGAGCATCACACCTAGGACACTGGAGTAAATATGAAGACCTGGGTTGCGTGGATGAGAGCATCATGTAGATGAAACCGTCCTTTTGCCATCACTGTGCCCTCCCTGAGAAGCTTTTTCTTGTTGTCCTCTTTAAATTGTAATGATGCAGGTACACAAAGTGACATTCATATATTGCCGATCCCCTAAACACAAGAAGAGGAACTTTTTTCTCCCAGGGCAAACTCTGCCTTTTTAAAGGAGCGATAACTCCTGTGAGGTGTTATTATTCACCTTAATTAATTCAAAATTCCAATACCAGGCAAAAGAATTCCTTGGGACTGAGTCAGGTTTCCAAGAATGTGAGAATGGATGGGAGGGTTCCAAAATTTAGACTAGTGAGGTGCACTGGATTCCCTAGCCATTAGAGACGCCACAGAAAACAGCAGCAAAAGTCCTGCGATCTACTTTCCACAGTAAATATTTCATAAAGAGGCTCAATACAATTGAAAATTTTGATTCAACAAGTGAGTGACTGGCAAAAGGATTTAGAATAATTGACTAAGCAGAGGTGTAAAGTTGGGTTTAGGGGCTGTACCTTTACTTCAGAATAAATTGGATGATTCAAATATTTTTAACACAAAAGCAAAATGTTCAAGTGGTAGAAGAAAGCAGAAGTATTCGTGTCTTCTTAGAGGAAAATTCTATAGAATAACACACAGGACTCAGAAGTCATAAAATTAAAGAGTTGGGGTTTCGCATAAAATAGAGATATTATTAGGATTAAAAACGTGCTGGGCAGTGGTGGCGCACATCTTTAATCCCAGCACTCGGGAGGCAGAGGCAGGTGGATCTCTGTGAGTTCGAGGCCAGCCTGGTCTACAAGAGCTAGTTCCAGGACAGCTGGGGCTGTTACATACCCCAAGAAAACCTGTCACAAAAAACCAAGCCAAACAAACAAACCCAACAAGTGATGTGAGAACAAAATCACAGAAATATCCTATATCTGCATTGTAAGGGTGGTATCCCCAGGTTATACTGAGTTCTTATAAATCTGTGATGAAGATACCAGTGACCCAAGAAAAATGGGCAAAAAAATACACAAAAAAAGGAAGCAAAAATAGCTTCTAACTGAGAAAAAACAAAAAGCACTACCTCTCAGCTGAGGGACAAATTATTTCCCACTTGTCACAATGGTGTTCCACTTTAGTGCACTCCAGGGAAGTCTCAGCCATGCTTATAGATTCTTAACTCAGTGAAGTCTCATTTTAGCAAAATATATCAATTACTGTGAAGCAGGAAAATACATACATTATTTGTATTAGTTTATTACTTTCTTGCTGGTATAAAGCCATGAGCAAAATAACTTGAGGATGAAAGGATCTATTACATCTCCTTGCCTACTGTTGTCCACCATGCAGGGAAGCCAAGGCAGGAACCTGGAGGCAGGCACTGAAGCAGAGGCCATAGAGGAACAGTGTTAACTGGGTTGCTCTTGGGGCTAGCTTAGCCTACTTTTTTATACACCCCAAGACTATCTGCATAGGTGGGGCACTGTTCACAGTAGACTGTTCCTCCTACATCTGTAAGTAGCGACCAAGAACAAATCCTTAGGAGCTGCTTTGCAAATTTCCCTTAGCAATGGTAGCAGAGAGGACTGGGTTGCCAAAAGGAGCAGATGGGGATTTTGAGTGATTATCTCACTGTATCGTTTTTGCCTGTGTATCTTTTTTGTTTGTTCAGCATTGGCTGTGGTTCTGTTGAGAGAGGGTCTCATTCTGTGGCCTAGCCTGTCTTGGAACTCACTTTGTAGCCCAGGGTGGCCATGGACTTGCAGCAATACCCTTGCTTGCTGGGAGCACAGGTGTGACCAATCACACCTGGTTTGTTTTCGGTTTCGCTTCTATTTTTGTTTGTGTGGATTATACTTTAGGCAGAAGTTTTTTTTAAAAAAATCTTAAGTTTCATTTGTTTGATTTTTTTAAAAATAAAGGAATTATTTTGAAGTTTTAAGTCAATAGACTTTGGGCACTTTTTTTTTAATAGCATAATTGGCTACAGAAGTCAGATAAAGATGAGTTAATCTTACTAGAGGGCAAATTACTCTTCTGCTTTAATGAAAAGCTGTAATTTAATTAGGAGAGGAAAGAAATGCCGAAAGACAACCCTGGGGAGAAATCCAGCATGGTTAAAACAAAAACTTTGTCCATGCTTAGTCAAGCTACAGCCCTTGACTGGTTTCCAAAGACAAAGGAGTCGGAAGAGGCTGCACCTTGGCTCTACTCTGAGTCTTTCCTCTACTAACTAGAAGACCATTTTGTCGACGCAACACGCAGAGTACTCCTGATTCTCCTATTAGCCTGGGGAAAGCAGGTCATAACCCATTGCCTACCTTCCCCGCTACAGGGTCCACACGGCCATGCTCAGAAACATTCTGCCATGCATCCTGTGTCTCCTTAGTTTCAATAACCACCTTCACTTACATAAGTCACCACTGGGAAAATGTTTTGAAGCGCTTTAGGCCCATGGGCCAATCAGATCCATCTGTCTAATGTAGCCCAACGCTACAAAAATGACTGCACTGTGCTTCTCACTGCAGACAGGACAGATGCGACGCCGCTGATGCCAGTTTCAAATTGCTTTCTGACTGCTTTCACTCCTAGAGCTACAAGGGGCCAGGCCCACCCTAGGCTTTGGCACTGAGTTGCTCCCCCATGCAGTCTTACATTTACATCACGATGCTGTTAATAGAATGGTCCAGTTGTCTCCAATGTTAAAAATGTATAAGAGCTGAGACTACAGCAAGGTGCCACTGTGCTAAATATTATGGTACCTTCAAAATACTAATTCTGAGCAAGGTAGGATAGCATGTGCATATAATCCCAGTGTTTTGGAGGCAAAGACACAAGGAGTACCACAAGTTCAAGGCCAGTTCAGCTTACACGGTGAGCTGCAGGAAAGTCGGAGTCAAATAGCAAAACTGTGTCTCAATAAAGCGAAATACTAACTGATGGACCAATCCAAAGCTCAGAGAAATCCACCATCCCCTGGTATAGGTGAAGCTTCCTCTGAAGGTTTACAAATTTTGTGTTTTAGTAAGCCTTTTTTAGAAATGTAATTTTAGCTAGATTCCCAACATTCAGAATAAAGGAGCAGGCTTGGCCATAAAGGTAATGGGCAGGGCCAATTTGTGACCTGTTGAAACTGGCCTTTGTCCCTTTGATAAACTTTGAATTATAATAACGGAAGCCAGGGGACCATAAGAGTCAGATCAGTGGTTTAAGGGGCACCCAGCATTACTTTCCTGTTCTTGCTTTCTCTGCTTTCTGCAACATCCCTACCCTCTTCAATCCCCCAAATCACCTGAAATATGTTTTATCCTTTATTGTGGAATGTCCTTCTGCACAAGTGTTGCTTTTATTGATTAATGAATAAAGCTGTTTTGGCCAATAGCTTAGCAGAGTAAAGCCAGACAGGAAATAGAGAGAGAGTTCTATAATAAGAGACTGCTCATTTCTTTCCTGGTTGCCCATACTCAAAATAATCACACAGAAACTATATTAATTACAAAACTCTTTGGTCAATAGCTTATGTGCATTTCCAGCTAACTCTTACATCTTAAATTAACCCATTTCTATTAATCTGTGGATTACCACAAGGTTGTGGCCTACTGGTAAGGTTCTGGCTGGTGGCTGGTGTCTTTCTCTTTTGGCAGCTACGTGGCATCTCCCTGACTCCTCCTACTCTTTCTTTATTTCCTGCCTGGCTTTACTCTGTTAAGTTATTGGCCAAAACAGCTCTATTAATTAACCAATAAAAGCAACACTTATACAGAAGGACATCCCACATCAGTCCGTGATATTAGGAGATTCACACTGTGAAACAACACATTAACATTTATCACTTGCATTAGAATCTTTATAAAGTATCCAGGGTGCTTCCCAATACCTTAAACAACATGCTAAGTGGATTTTTATTTTTCTCATTTTAAACACATTATATAAGCTAGGATATTAGGCAGTATGAGTTGCAGAATTGATAACCTATTTATTATATTAATGATCTTTAAAATGATAATATCAGAATAGCACCCAGTTTTCAGAGATATGTATAAAAACCAGCTTAGAATAATGCCTTCCATGGAGTTAGTATCAAATAATTTGGAGAGGAGGATGGATAAAGACTGCTAACCATTCATGAGTGATGGTCAGTCTTCACTGTCAATTTAACAGGAGGTAGCGTGCACATGGGAACTCTCTCTTGGATGTGTCTATTAGGGTGTCTCCAGAAAGGTTGAACAGAGCAGGGAGGACCATCCTGAATGCGAGTAGCTTCATGCCTGGCTGAGGTCCCCAGCAGACTGTGAAGGAGGAAATGGAAGGAACGCCTGCATTCACCATTTGCTTACTGGCTACAGATGCAAAGTACTGAGTACTTCAAGCTTCATCTTCCTTGCTATTATGAATGATACCGTCACCTAAAGTCACCCCTGATTTCCTTATGCTAATTTCATCACAACAGTGCTATAACTGATTAAATCACTACCCAACTCCATCCTCCTTATGTAGGGGCTATTTCCCTTGTGATCAGTTTTCCTCCCACCTTCATCAAGTAGAGCAATACAATATCTCAAACCTATGTCTTGCTGATACCAACACGAAGAGTTGAACTGTGTTCATTGCAGACACTTATCTATGGCCGTCTTTCTCTGTCAGCTGAATGTTGTCAACCTCTGTGAAGTCAGAGGTATGAAAGGAGAGAGACAGTAACAGAATGCAACATAAGGAGGTGACATAGAAGAGAAGAGAGGTCACTTATTTCTTGTGTTTTTGTGTTCTGCAGAACTGGGTTCGATTCACATCTGTATCATTTCTGTACATAAAGAAAGAGACTGCTGGACACTTACCTGACCTTGTGACTTAAGGGATCTGAGAGGGTCTTGGATTGTGTTACCCCATGGTCAGAAGTTCAGTCTCTACTCAGGATCTTCTTTGAAGATAATGGGTTCTGCCACACAGAGCCCAGCCTGGCCTTTTTATCTGTCTTGTGTTTATGTCATCATCCTTTCATTGACCTGGAATTCAGTCATCATGGATACCTCTATCATGAAGAGATCTACTTAATCTTGTGAGCTGAGTGACGTCCACTTGTACTGCGGGGAGAAACCAATCATGGTGATTCTGGAATATCTGTACTCAGCTCACTACTTATTCATTTCCACATAACAGTGTCTTACTGCAACTATTTTTGGGTAAATTGTCTGAAATACAGGTGTATATGTAGTTTTTCTATGTTGGTCTTGTTAAGGAGTAGCAGATTTCAATTGTAGGTATGGGGTAAAATGAAATGTTGAGATACATTGAGTTGTGTCTGGTCCTTACGTATTTTGTGTGTTGATCTTTCAGCAGATGAAATGTTCCTGAATATGTTCTGCCATTCTTTAAAAACTGTGAACATGTGAGAGTCAAACAGCCTCAGATATAGATCCTCAGGTCCCACCTTGTTTGTGAGAAGGGCTCTTCTCACATATGCCAGGCTGCCTGAACTGCTGTGGGCTCCTGGGCTTCTCTGCTATAGCCTCGTTCTTTCTATAGAGTGCACAATACTGTCTCTGGCTCTACTTATGTTCTGAGATCTGAACTACGGTCCTGATTCTGATGAGCATCCTCAGCCTCTCCTCCCATTCTCTGTTTTTTCTCTTCATTCCACTGTTTCCCTTACTGGGTAGAAGAGTTTCAATTCTGAAATCTTATTTGTCATTTCTTTTGTTGTCTGTACTTTCAGGGTCAATCTTTTTGACAAGGCCAGTCTCACAAAAGCTGCTTTTGAAGGGCCTGATGGTGTACACCTGTAATCTCACTTCCTCAGGAAGATGAAGCAGGAGGACTACCATGAGTTTGAGGTCAGTCTAGCCTGTACAATGAACCCAAGCAAACCTCGCTTACAGTGTAAGCAATTCTATTTCAAAAAGATAAAAATACTTTTGCCCTATGATTTCTTTGATATTTAATCCATTTACCCACTGTGAGTTGTTCCATGGACCCCCATGTACATATAAAATGAGAAAGTGGTGCTATTTCATCCTTCTGGGTGTGGATAGACCATTCTCTCAGAGTCATTCATTGAAGGGATTGTCTTTTTCCTTATCATGTATTCTCGGTACTCTGATGAAGTTCAGGTATTCTCAACCGTGTGAATTTTTTTTCTGTTACTTTCATCCACATGCCATGTTTTCTTCAGTCATAACAATGACATCATCATTCTTTCCCTTGTCATTTGTGGTCCTTTCCCCTCAGCCTTAGTTCCCACGGCTCAGCATGTGGCTGCTATAGCATCACTCCAAACTCCTGCTCATGTTCTTCCTCTTTCTCTGTGAGTTTGAAAGGCATAGTTACGATTGTGCATAAATCAAGAACAAATGATCCTTGAGGGAAAGCCTGAAGCGATCGTTAAGAGACCCTGATATCATGCTTTGATATATCTGCTTATCAACCTGGTGGCCATTTGTTTCCTCCTGATTCCTTATGCTCATATATCTCCTGGCTGGGTGAAATGAACAGAAAGCCATGTTACCGGTTAATGAAGACTGTTTTGATGATCTCATAACTGTACACTAGTTCTAAATGGAGTTAAAATGTGAAGTTTATTAACTATAATATTCTGTTAGCCGTATAGCTCCATATTGTCACTCATCAAAATGTATCCAGCACGCACCAATAAAATTCATAAACACAAATTAGCTCCAAGTTAACTTCGCCCAGTCTCATTACATTGTAAAGGACCGTTAAATCACAAATAAGAAGACTATTAGGAGAAAACTTTCAATACAGAATTCCAAATAGTAGTTTATAGTAAAGAAGCATACTTCTTTTGAAAATGAAATATCTACTTCCTCTAAAATGCTTCACAGAAGAAGAATCAAGACAAAAATAATAATAAAAATTTGCATTTCAAATGGATTTTATCTTTGGTGCAGTATCTAATAGTTCAAATTAAGCAAAGACTAAATTACAAATATTGATTTTGGTGCTGGCTGCAATTGCAGGGTCTTTGAAATGTTTAGAAAACGGTCTGTGCATTTCATTTCCTCTTTATTTGGACAGCACATTGTTGCCAACTTCTCTTTGATTCAAACATCTGGAATCACTAACCACACAGCTGGGAAGAGCTGCCAGTGATATTTTGTTTTCTTCACTAAGAATCAGAGCCTTGACCTCAACAGAGGGTAATTATCTGGGCAAGCTAATGATGAAATCTTGAAACAGACGTGACAAGACAGAGGTTTGGGCACCAGAGGTTGTGAGACAGGGAGCAAGGTTTGGGGCTATGTTTCACCCAGTTCTACGAGACGATGTTGCAGGACTCACACTGTTTCTCAAAACTCCTTTGACCCTGTCTGATCACACATGGCCTAGTGCTGCCTAGGGAGATGAGCTCAGACTACTCTCTTACTGGCAATTCACCCTACTGCACATGCAGGGCACTCAACTCAACAGAAAAGTCAGGAAAGAATCACTGAGTCCCTGGAAAAAAATGGAAAGAAGGAAGGAAAGACCGAAAAGCAAGAAATTAAAAAGGAGTCTAAGAAAGTAAAATGATAGAAAGTTAGTTTCAATTTCTTAAAAATGCCCTTAAGAGGGAAATAATGTAAAGATGTGACTTGCATAGCTTTAGTCCCATTAAGTTTAGGAGTTTTAATTAAATACTGCAATAATAAGCCGGACCTTGTTAAGGTGGAGGGAGAACATTGACTGCAAGGAATGCAGGGAGCTTCTGACAATATTATCTATCTTTATCAGTGTCCATACAGAAAGGGTATAAGCTTCTATTCAAATTCTTTGATGTGCACACCCATTTGTTTTCTTTTTGCTACAAGTCAAATATCAATTATAGTGAAAACTTCAATAATCAAATACAGTCAACATGTGAAATTTCTCTCAGAATCAATGAGATATCAAAGAAATTTATTATCGTATTTGAAAATTTTCCCACTCTGGGAAGAATTCCTACACTATATGTATATTGTTTGCATCCAAGGATCTACATGGATAGAGCCACTTAAAACAGACAGCAGACAGCCCTGCTTGAATTGCACTGACTTTGTTCCTTAACTCTTGGCCATCGCATGTAGAAACTGCCTTGCTAGTCCAAGGGGTGAGCATGTTTACTGTAATATGCATGTGGTTGGATATTGGTTCCTTGCAAGCATCCCAGGTTTTAACTTGTTACTGCCATCTTGGAATTGTACTGGTATAGACAGAGGGTTTGCACCATGGCCAATAATACTCTTATCGTTGTTCAAAAGTCAGATATAACTGATCAAAAAATCATGATATCTGACAGCAAAAGTATTCTGAAGACTAATTTAAAATAGGAGTCACTAAACTCCTCTCTTCTAGCCTCAGAATTAAATGTTTATGGCTCCTGACAGCTTGGCAGATTAGTATGGACAAGAAGATTTTGGCTCCAAAAAATCAAATAAATCCAGATCCAAAAACTAAGCAACTTTATATTTCTTTCAGCAATACCAGTGAGAGCTCACCAGTGACTCAGCTTATCCTCAGGAATTGTCACCAGCGTGATTATTGTGAATGAGGAAAGTAACCCTAAGAACTTCATCTCTAGTACAAAATCAACCTTATCTTTCTTTGGAGGAGACCACTTTCCTCTGCCTTTGTTACAGGGAGCCCACCAGAGATGGCCACTCAGATACAGTTTATAGGCAACTGAAAGCCTTTATTTCAGCTGGCTGAGACTATACTTGGATATTCAGGACCTAATTGTAGTAGTTAGGGTCTTTTAAAGACAAAACCACATCCTGTTACCTAGCTTAGCCACTGCAGAGGGGAAATACACAGCAAGCAGTTTAACAGAAGCTAAAATAAGCCGTTAACTGAAGGGGGCTTTTGAACAAGCAGGCAGGGTAACAGAAGCCATGAGAAGTTAGCTGGCCCATCTAGGACTTGGGTCTTAGAGTGAAGTTGAGTGATTTTCTATGGGATTCTCTCTCAAGGAGATCAAATTCGAGTTACACCTAAAATGGCCTCAGCAAGAATACAAGATGGAGAAACCTTGCATTGCTTTGCTGTGTCACACCTTCTCAGCATGCAATTCTCTCAACCTCCAGTTTTTCAAATTGTGTATTTGGTTTAATCAAACAAATATTCATCACACACATTCTTCACATCTGTCTCTCGGTTTTCACTCTTCTATCTAGAGAATGCCACAGATCTGCAGACAATAGGATCATTGGCCCATTTCCCTGTAGGAGAACCTTGAAAGTATTGTCCGGAATCTGTCCAACCCTCAATCCCTTTGTTTGTGAAATGGTGATGTAATGCTTACCTTGCCAGATTGCTGGAAAATGTTTAAGAAGCATTCTTGGCCAAGATCTGGAAAGATTCCTTTCTTTGCTTTGACTTGTATTAATTGACTCGTTGAGGGAAATCTTAAGACTCGTAGAGAAGCCTATAAGGATTTCCTGCACACCCTTTCTGCTTCTGCTATAGAAGATATTAAATATTGTTCACAAGTTTCCTACACTATAGATTCTCACCCATCTTCTTGTTAGGAAACTTCTCTAAAGGAATTCAAAACAGTGAAGAGGCAATTAGGACACACTCAGTCTCCACATCTCTTCCACCCCAGTGTGAACACGGCCCCCATTCTTAATACTGGAATGATTGATCTCTACTCTTATTTCTTACATGTGGCCCCAAGAAGAGAGCTTATCTTTTTGAATAAAAGTATAAAAAAGCACCGGTATTTATATTTGTCTTAACAGAATAAGAGATAAGTATTTTGACAAATTTTTACATAATGTATGTAGTATATAATATTGTCTGGTTCTAAGAAATATTTCTGTTCCCTAAGAAGAAATGGATATGGTATTTTTAACATATTTTGTGGGGTTAGTTGGCTTAGCTATGTTACCGCAAAGTTTCCATTTTCTAGACCCAATCCAGCCCAGAGACCATTCTCTCTAAGTCTTCTTATTGCTAATAAATATTTGGCTCATTACTGAGTTTTCTTAATTCCCAAATCTGGGCTTTCTTCTTCTTTTATTAACTTCATAAACAAGGTTAGGGAATGCAGTTTTATTGTATTTCTCTAAATTAACACTATGCTGACTGAAGTGTGTACCCTTCACTGTCTTTCACAACGGATGGTGACTCTCCCTGTGATCATCAACATCAAATAAACTTCAAATCAAAACGCAATATGCTGCTTCTGAGGTATGCTACCTTCCTTCCTGGGAAAGCGCAATAAATTTTGAGCTGCCTGTTTTATAGCTTCTAATGGGCACTTAAAGATTCAGTTGGTTTAATTAAAGTGGCATATGTGTAATTGCTAACCCCAGTGCTGGGTTTGTGGTGTTTCTTTTATATTCACTGCCGGGGACTTAAGTGGCAGCCAGTGTCTCCTGAAACAGCGTGACAATTTAATTTATTTTTAAAATCATTGTCATTGTTGCTTGTTTGTCTGATGTTTCTTGAGTTTTTGGTTTGTCACTTAGAAAAATGACAAAATAAAATTCTGGGACTTCCAATAAACACATATTCTGTCCTCAGAGATCAGAACATAAATCTGACAACAGATAGAGGGAGAACTGAAGAAAATAAAGAAGCTAGCACTTGACAGGCAACACTGGGGCATTAGAAGTCTCCCAGACAAACCTTAGTAAAGTTGGGATGCTGGATGTAAGTTCATGCCCCAAACCTGAAGGCACATAGGTCTAGGTTTTCACATTCATTCCCAGGCTGCTGCCAAATCGTCCTGTATGAACTTGAGAGTTGAAAGCAATGACTCATATTTGAAACATTTTCCTCTCTGTTCCTTGCACAACTCACCATGGCTAAGACAAGGGCTATCTGCAACTCACTCATGCTCTTGATATCTTTGACTAAGTATGGCTTGCTGGATGCCTCAGTTGCTTTTATCTCTGGGCGTCTGTCAAGGAGAAAGTACTTGGCGTTATCTGGCAAAGTACCCCTTGGGAGTGTTTTTTGTCTCTAGCTCTGGGGTAGAGCTAAATCCAACCCAGAAGTAAACAGGGCTGCCAGGTTTTGTTCCAGCTGTATGTCTTCAGAGCAATTAGGTTATGCTGCAATTGCTGAGGAGCCATTTAAATTCCTGCAGTAGCTTGATTGGAGACCTGCACTATCTCTTTGCTTTACTTTCTTTATGTTTCATGATCTCCAGAAGGACTCAAAATACAGAGTCTTAGATTCTTGGAGCCATAGTCCACAGACAGCTCTGGTCTTGAAGTACAAAAGAATTTTTGACATTTTACATATACAAAATGTTGGCAAATATTATTAAATAGTTTCCCATGTGAACTGAAAAAATTTTAGGTAAAATTAGAGATTTCTGTGTTCATATTTCCTATCCAGTATTGACTTGGGAAGTACATAGAAAAAAAGAGCAATATCTATACTCATTTAAATGACATTAGATATAAAAAGACTCGCAGAGACCAGGAGCTGCATCTTGCCTTTCTCCCAGCAAGTGTGATGGGATGATGGGATGCTGCTCCTGGAGTGAGCGTATGTGTGGATAAGCACAACACTCAATTCAGTGACAGAGAATTTTAATACCCTATGCTAGTGCGTTCATCCCACTGGAATATAAAACACAGATTGATACATATCTCAAACTTAGATAGAAGATCCATTCTGTTTTGAAAAACAAAACTTGAAAAGCACAAGCAATTAGTTGCTCAACAACACTTGACTGTTGAAAAAAAAAGCCATGATGAAAATTCAAAAAATCCAAATCACTTGTTAAAGGACTTGCTGCTCCAGCAGAAACCATGAGTGTGATCTTCAGGGCCCAGGTAAAAGGCAGAGCATGGGTCTGTAGGGAAAGATCAATGGGTAAAACTCCTGCCACATAAAATGAGGACCTCAGATCAAATCCCTACAACTCACATCAAGTTGGGTGCAGTATTGATCATCTATAATCTCAGTGTTCCTTGGGCAATATAGAAGTCCTATACAGGAAAATTAATTGAAGGTTACAAACTATCTAGCCTTATTACAGTCCCCCATCACAATTCCCCACACATATACCTGTATATCACACATACACACAAAAACACATTGTGGTGGCTTGCTGGTGAGCAAAGACATTTCAATCCTAGAGGCTCACTGGCCATACATCCTACTCTGATCATTGAGTACCAGATCAAGTGAGAGATTCTGTCTCAAAAATAAGTGTACAGCTCCCGAGAAGCACCACCTGAGATTGACTTCTGGTCTCCACGTGCATATGTGCACAAGTATCTGAACCCATATATACACATGCATCTGTACATATGAACACATATAAACACATAGAAAAACACGCAAGCCAAATTGTAATATTAACTTAAGAAAATAGTCATGATTTAATTTTAGATAAAAATCCAGGTTTCATAGAGAAAGTGTATGTAAAAACCGCAAAGATGTGTGCACCCTGAAAATAAGGGATATTTGAAAGCGTCAAACTAAAATCATTACAGTATAGGGATCTGGGTTTTTCTAAAATTAATTTTATATATGTACTGGATTTTATGTTTCCCACACCAAATGTCTGTCATCTTAAAGGAAAGCAACCATTCCTCTAAATAAAGGGAATCGACATAGTAAAAGCAATGAATCCAACTGGCCTGATGAGATCCTGACATCGAAACACCTGGCTGATTGTTGCCCTGCTTCAAGCTAGCTGTTTGGCCTGCGTTCATCCGTTTAGGAGCGTGCTCTCCATATAGCTTCAAGGAGAGGACCCTTCCGTGAGACCAGCTTGTGACTCTCTCAGCCCAGGAGGAGCTGACAGCTCCACTGCCTTCAAGTGAACTGGGAGCAGGGCTGGATGCTATTTGTGGAAGTGGCCTTCTGTTTGCTGTGAGGAGAGACAATTCTCAAGCAGATGTCCCAGGAATCCAGATGTTACAGACCATGACTGATTGTGCAGGCACAGGGCAGTTTGTGTCCTTGTAACGGAGGAGACACACAAAGTAATGAGAAGCCAAATGGCTGCAGGAAAGCAGCTACCTAAATGGTGAGCTCAAAGAGTCTTTGCTTCTCACAGAAGGTCAAGCCTGGAAGCCCTGGGCCCGCCAGGCAGCTGTTTCAATTTGCTTAATCTTACTTAACCTAAACTAAATAGAAAACTTGCTGACATATTAGCAAATAAAACCAAAACCAAACCAAACCAAAACAACATCAGCAAAACAATACCTTGGAATTTTACCTTCTATCAATTAATACCCTGAAGTGTGTCTAATTTTTGGATCATTCTTTCTTTTAAGAAAAGTGGCAACCAAATGGTAACCCAAACATTTTTGGTCTGTCTTTTCTGTCTTTACCTTTTCTCAGTCTCATTGACCTATGTTACCTGGGTTTAACCAGGGAATATGCACATGGTGCCCAGGTAACCAGGGAATATGCACATGGTACCACCTTCTCAAACAAGAAATGGGGAGTAGACTCAGGTAAAATAAGAAATCCTGGGTACCTTGGTTGAAACGTCACACTTTAATATATTATCAATTAACTTATTTATCACACTTGCTGGGGATTTCATGTGTGTGTGTGTGTGTGTGTGTGCTTGTATTTAAAGGAAAGAGATTGTAGGAGCCAGTGAGTGACTAAAGGCATGTAGCCTAAAGACCTGAGAGAACTGACTCCTACAAGTTGTCTGATATGTCCATATAAGCTGGGGCATGTGTGTCACCACACACACACACGTAGGAGTACAGAACATAAAGACTGCATCAATCACCTCCAGGCCACCATGCTTCCTTTCTCTGTAGACCTAGTGCTGCACAAACAAGTAGACAGTTCACGATTACACAAAGTAAAACCTTAGTTCTGAGCATTTAGGCTCACCCAACAACTCAAGATAGAGTATTTTTTTTAAATACAAAATTTGCATTAATTCTTTGAGAATTTTCTGTAGTGGATTTTGATCACATCTACCCACAAGTCTTTCCCCTACCTTTCCAGATCTACCCTACCCATCTTTAATCACTTCCAACTTCATGCCCTATTTAAGAAAAGTAACCCATTGAGTCTACTTTGTCCTGACCACACACTCATGGCTGTGAGCTCATCCGCTGGACCGTTTCCCATCGACCACATGTTACATCCTTCAAGAAAATAGATTCCCCTCCCAAAAAAAGTCAGCATCTGTGGAATAATGCTTTAAAAGCAAGGCATTCAGGATATCCCAAGGGACTCTCTGTCAAGTTGGGGCGCATTATCAAAGGAACCCGACAGAAATACATGATACTGAGAGGGTTTTAAGTGCTAAGTTTAAGACACATCTCCTCAAGCAGAAGACTGAGGATTCGTGGAGAGACGGCTGACCTCTTAACTTGTGGGGCACTGTGTTTTCCGAGGCCTCCTTCCTGTTGGTCACATGTAGCTATGTACTTCTGTGGCCATGCCAAGCTCTGGTATCTTGGATTTCCCCGATGGAGTACAACTCTCCTTTATTGATTAGAACAGTATGCAGAGTGCTGGTGTACTGTGACTTTTACAGTCCCTGTAGTGGACTGTTAAGACCAAGAAGTCAAAACTTTACTGTGATTTACTCAAAAAACCCTTTCACCTGGACCCACGCCCAAGCCTGTGTCAGATACCCACGAAACCTTTTGTGATGTTTGAAGCTTTGTGTAAACCGCATTCAAATGAGACCGCCTTTGCTCTCATAAATGTAAATCGTCCACTTCAATGTGCCGCTGTGCTAATCCTGGGATTGTATAGTTTTGGCCTCTCCTGGACTGCTGACGAATGTCCAGGCTCAGAACAAAACTGCTACTTACGTGGAGGCTCAGCTTCCTCGATGAGCCTGTGTGAACTTATCCGAGATATGGGGAAGTGTCTCTTCCCATGGGGTAATCAGTAGACGGCATTTTTATGATATGGCTTGTATTTATAAGACATTAAGAGATTATTTCGTGTTTTGTTTTATTTTATGTCAAACATCCTCCTCAAATAGGATGCATCTGTGGACTCCTTCCTCTTGATTTCGACAGGGAAAGCAGGCTGCTTGGTCTCTACCCCCTCCTCCTACGCTGGCCCACAAAGCAAATCCACTGGCAAGCAACCTTTTCCCCAGGATGCTCTCAAAGTCCAAGATCAGAGTGAATCTGCACCCGATATTGCACAGGCCTGGGGAGCAGAGGGGTATGTTTGACGGGAAGAAAGATGGGAACCTACATGAAAGAGACGTCACTGGCCTCTATTCCACGTCCGCCACACACTTATGATCCTTAGTAGGAGCTGGTGGGCAGCGGTGGCCTAGAGTGAAGAAGGAGATAGTGGAACTTCCCTTTTGAGTTGATCACTCTGTTGTGTTGTTGAGAATAACAGAAGGAAGGGCAGGAGCAAGGCAGCAAGAACTATCACGGTGCATTGCTGGGCATGATAGCTCATACCTATGGCCCCAGGATCTCAGGGGCTAAGAGTCATGAGGTATATTGTGAGTCGGGTCAGCCTGAGCTACATAGCAAGACCTTGTCTCAAGGAACAACAGCAAAAAGATGGTGGTGATCTAAACAAAAGGGGTACTGTGTGGGTGGTGAGAGAGTAGTCAAATTTTGGCAAGCGGGCCTTTCAGTAATAATTGCTTTAAACTATTCTGGGTATGAAGTTGGCACTCAGAAAAACAGTACCAATTATTTATTTACTTATTTGCTAACTATAGTTCTTATTATACTTCTTTAAAGCTGAAATGAATAAAATAGTGGGTTACACTATGGGATTTAACTACTATCTTCTATTTTAAACTTATTTTAACTAACACAAAACACATAAAATTATACATGTTCATGGGATACCGTGTGCTCTCCCCATAGAAGTATGTAGTATATAGTGTAATCTAGTTAAAATACCTCTCAAAATTTATTTATTTTTCATATTCCTGCCTTCAACATTTAAAATCTGGCTGGGTGTGGCGGCACACACCTTTGGTTCCTGTCCTTGAGAATGCTAACTAGAATGACCTTTGTGAGTTCAAGGCTAGCCTGGCCTACATAGTGAGTTTCAGGCCAGCCAGAACTACCCAGTGAGAACCGCTCTAAAAGAAGAATAATACTTTCAAAACCTTCTTCCTAGTTTTCGAAAAGATTTATTTATTTGTTTTGTGTATATGTATACATGAATTGTACATGCATCGTGTATATGCAAGTGCTCCTGGGAGCCAGAGGAGGCATTAGATTCCTGGAGCTTGAGTTATAGGCTGTTGTGAACAGGCCTAACATGGGTGCTGGGAACTGAGCCCAAATCCTCTGCAAGAGCAGCCAACGTTCTTACTGCTGAACCATTTCTCCAGCCCCTCTTAAAGCTTTCTAATGTCCGTGGTACATGTTTATTTTATTTTTGATTGACAACTAATAATTACATTTGTGGATTATGCAACAAAATGTCTGATTGACAAATAATAATTACGTTCATGAGTACACAACATGATTCTTTGATCATATATAGATTGTCACATAATTAACAAGCCAATTAACGTGACTGTCACCTCGTTTTTTAACCTGTCGTATTTTTAATGTTGAGGCATTTCAAATTTACTTACTTAATGTGAAATGCACATTATTATTATTATTATTATTATTATTATTATTATTATTATTATTATTTAGTGACATAGTTAGATTAACTAAGAATCAGGACAGGGCTAGTTTGGCTACTTTCTCTCTCACCAGAGTCAACAGAGCATATTCCGGAGTGGATCTGAGCCCCATGTAGCCTATACATGTAGACATAGCAGAACGAACACTACTTGACCTATGCAGACATGGCTCAGAGACAGGATTCTTTAGCTGCTGTCCAAATAAGTTGGAGTAAATACAAGTCGGGGCACACAGAGAGTCGCATTGCCCTTTTCCTCTTTGGCAACCTCTTGTGGAATGCTTGACCTTTCTTCGCCTTTGTTGCTGGAACAGTGTTTAGTGCCTCCAGGATGAACTTAGAGAATTGGCCAAGTTCACCAAGAGTTCTAATATTGCAGCAAGGACTATCCCTCTTGGCTTCTTGTAACAACCCCTCAAAAGCCACTTTTAACATGCCCACCATGATAGTCTTTTTTAATTGAAAATTAATTAAAATTTTTTGAATTTGCTCACTTTTCCACAAGGGATCAGTTTGCCTTCTGGGCACACAGTTATATGTCTAACAATCTTCCGTGGGGTAAAGAAACCCTGTATGTTGTAACTCAGATGGTAATCAGATGGGGGTAGCCACCCCTGAATAATAATGTTTAGGTCTTTCTTTACCCAAGGCTCACGTTCCTTAGCAGGAATGCAGTCACCAGGGTGGGGAGCGTGCCAATTATAAGGCAATTGGTTTGTTTTTCTAGCAGGCTGGCTTTATTAGGGGGCCCCTAATGTGTTACACATTTTGTTACAAACTGTGACAATTTATGGTGCATTCTGGGGATTTCAGAAAAGGAAAGGGCCTTGCAAATTATTATCTGTGACAGAATTATAATTTTACAAATGATTAATCTCAATCATCCGTCTCTTTTCTCTCTTGGGTTAAGCGAGAAAATTATATCCTGCAAAATTAGCTGTCAAAATGTGAGCTTGTGGTTTGGAGTGTTTCTGCAGGAGGAAAACGGAGAGAAGATCTTTATTAATGAGCTGGGTTAAATAAATAAAACGGATACCGAAGGAAATGCAGGAGGCGCTGCTCTGCTCTGTCAGCTGCCTGACGGTGTCTCAGTCGTTGGTAATATCTACCAAGTTGAGTCAGGACACTGCCTAGCATCTGTTTCTGGGCATGCCCTACCATCTCAGTGTGAAGTGTCTCCATTTGACCCATTTGGATGGGCCTAAGTGACAGAGTGATGTTGCCATTGTCACTGACTCCTGGTGACTAGAAGTACCAATGTTGACAGGGGACTTGATGGAACAGCACTTGAAAGTGGAGGAAAGTAGGCATACGTCCTCAGACAAGTGTTCAAACCTGAGGACAGCCATTTGGGGAAGGGGAGAAAGCTTAAACAGGACATTAAAAAGCATATCAAAAATCACATGAACAAACCAAGCAGTCTTGAACTCAGTCATTTTGTCAGCTCTTACTACTCTGCAGCCCTGGTCCTGGAATTCTAGGGTACTTCATGCCGATAGTGGTTATGTCTACCATTTTGTCTTGTCATTGTGGCTGCATGAGTGTCCTCCTCTGTTCAACAGAGGCTCCCAGCCTCTCCATAGCCCAGAAAAAAGCAGAGTCCTTCTACCCAAGCTTCTCATTTAAGCTACAGCATTTGTGAGGACCAAGAAACAATTGTCTAGAGAATCCATCTTACAGAAACAAGAGGTTTCTCCACAACAGCAAGGAAGAAGTATTTCTGTTGAGGAATGGGACAGAACTTTATAGAAGCTGGGCCAGGAGGTGGGAGCTTAGAATGAAATTTAGGTAAATGTTAAGGAGAAGACAGGTGCCCCAGTTCTTGTAGGAATTGGACGAACCGTTTAATGAACTCTGAAATCAAACCTGACCTAAAATGAGAATCTTTTTAATCCTGGCATGGTAGCACAAAACTCTGTCCTGTGAAACTGTCCATGTCTATGATTATCAAAGACATCATCCACTACTTCAGTTGTGTGTATCAAGGAGTTTTGCGTCAAAACTTTGGTCCTATCTCCGAAATATCTCATTATGTATAGACAGTTATTCAAAAATCTGAAAAGTGGTCCACATCCGAAACACTTTTGATCTGAAGGATGAAGGATGTCACGTAATGACTGTGCAACCCCTGCATGCAAAGGGTATGTGCCTGGAATGCAGCCATCTCTAATGGCCGATGCTCCGATGTGTGCCCTCCATCTGTGTGAGATCAGGGGACTGAGTCTAACCGAAATCCTGGCTTCTAACAGGAACTGGTACATGGTTTCTATGGCACTGGGGTTAAATAATAAAGAAAAGATTTTAGTGTTATTTTATATCTAACAGCCAGGTTCCTTGTAAATGAAAAGTTTTGCGAGATTATGTAGAACGTAGTGAATAGGTGTTGGCTGTTTGCATTACCCTAGGTTCTGTGCCCCGTCTTTAATAATACTACTGTATGCTTACAGTATAGAAGCTGAATATGATACCTATTGTCATTTAACACGACAAAATGCACTAGACAGATGACATGACTTGCTAGATGTGCCTCTACTAAGAAATGCCACAAAACACTCACAAGTCACAGAGTTGTCGACGAGACTGGGGGATTCTAAGAACCGTAGCGCTGAATGTTGAAAATCAAGAGATTTTACTGTATAGCATATTCGATTATGAGGAGAACCCATTTTCTAAATTGCTGTACTTGGGTGTGTAGTTACTATAAAAATAAAAGTGCTTTGTGCCTATGATTTCCATCAGCTCTCCCCCATCAGATCCTTGATTTCTGATACAGGAACTCAAGCAATTGTGAATTATCTCCAGCAAGTAATTCAGCCTGGCTCCCAGTCCAGGTCTCTTCTGTGCACAGAGGGGGCTCATTGTACACTACAGCCCCCCACAGGAACTGTAGATGACTGCTCCGGCATTGCGGGTCTGAATCAATCACTCCTGAAGTTGAATTTACATTTGAAAAAGTGTATTCCAAGTGGCAGGAATGCAACTCTTAAATGAGAAGCAGCCCAGGGTTTCATTGTTGTGGGCCTGATGATGATAGTGTATTGTTTTGTTTTCTGCTCTGAAATTTAATATTTGGTTTAAATATTTTCATCCTGCACTGATCCAATTACTAAATCCAGTTATCTTTTATCTATGATGAAGCACTTTCAGAGAGGAAATAAATACAAAGAGAGAGAGAGAGAGAGAGAGAGAGAGAGAGAGAGGTGGAGGAGGGGTGAATGAATTAACAGGAAGACAAAACAGATCCATGTGTTTTCACACCTTATGTAGTTCAGCTGGATTCCCTGAACTCCCGCCTTTTGTAAGCCCCTGATTGTGGTCTGTGAATGTTTGCCAGATTCGCGGTAACTCCAAGATTCTTCAAATACAACCCCGCTGCTCGCCCCACTGGCTTGCAGTAGCTGTTTACACAACATGCAGATAAATGGAAAACCCGTTCTGCTTATTTCCAGCAAACACATTAGCAAAACAGAAGTTAATGAGGGACACCAGCGAAGGAAGGCAGTGTGTTGAAGAAAGTGCTTTCGGCAGGAGGGGAAAGAAGCGACAGCCTGTGGGACTGGAGGTTTAGCGCTAACGCAGTCTCCCTCCAGCCGGGAACTTTGTCTGCTTCCCTCCCACAAGCATGACGGTCTGCTTTGTAGTCTTCCGTGTTTGGGAAGGGAATGCGGTGCTGGAGAGTTCATTAGGGGTATTGCACAGTCGCTCAGATCCCAGGGTCTCTGTCTCATCTTCGCAGATCACACTGCTCACGGAGGGTCCTGCTTTATTTTGCTTCTTATCCTTGCACTGCCGGAAGTCTACAAAGCCCAGCCTCCTGCCTGTCTCCATTCACACCAGAGGAATGCGAGCACAATTCAAAGTATGTCCCGTGCCTGTGGGCAGTCCCTGCTGCAAATCAGCTTATTGTAGTTAAAAAAAAAAAAAATTCAACATAGTCTTGAAAATGTGGCATTGAAGATGAAAATCTTAATTCCAAGTAGCATATTACAAAAAGAAAGAATAAAATAAAGAGATGAGAGAGAACGCAGGAAGGGAAAATGGGACAAAGAGAAAACAGACAACCGACAAAAGAGATGGCCAGGACAGATAATATTGTTCAGGGAGCTGACCGTTGGGAACCAAGCCTTGCTTACGGATTTAATTGATTTCTGTGCGCCAATCAGCCTTGCTAATGTATCAGTGTCGGGGGTTTTATTGTCCTCAAGAAGTCAAGTTGAGCCAAGGGTTGTCAGAGCTTTGCAAATGAGCGGACAGGACCTATTCTCCACCAAATGTTCCTCTCTCTCTCTCTCTCTCTCTCTCTCTCTCTCTCTCTCGACCTTTCCGAATGGGGACCTTGATTACAGCACCTTCTCCTAATTAATTAGATGGTCTACTTTGAACTTACTGCTCTCTACCTAGTAAACGAATGGCCATTGCTGATTTTATCACGGATTTTCTGTGGTTGGAGACAGGCATTTGCAGTTTTCCCACGAGCCATCTTCTCAAAGAGAACACGGTTAACACTCTTTAATGAGAACTGTACATTTTTGTGGATGCAGAAAGGGATTCGCCTCATTTTCCACTGATGAAATGAAACTTCTGGTGCTCCGCAGGACATTTGGATGAAAAATGGACTGAACTCTCTTAGCTGGAAACCGCTTAGTTCCCATATCTGCCTGGATGGAGCATTTGGGTTCATTGAGTCTTCATTATATTCTCCAGAGTCCAAGAAAGGTCTCAGGGCAGGTGATACAGAAGTTAGCTCAGACTCTTGTTCTCATGAGAGTTTCTGAAGTCTTCTTGGGCAGTTGCTACCCTGCTAGCGTGGTTGGCGTTTGCACTTCCGAGTATACTGTCAGTATAAGAATTCATTTGAGGAGAAGTCTGCAGCCAAAAGCAGGAAGATATGTACTTTTCCTTGATATTTTAAAATCCCAAGAGCATTTATTGAACAGCAGCATCGCCGTAACTAAGGTTAATAGTTTTCCTTCTTGCCAGACCACTGAAGCAACTCTACATCCTAGAACCTTGATGGCATCAAATTAACAAGTCTTCACTCATTACCTATCAGAACCATAGCTGTGACGCCAGGGATACCACCCAGTTCCTGGGAGTGGTTTCCTTAGAGCGTGCAGCGCCATGGTATCGATGCTGCCATGCCTAAGGAATCGGGAGGAGTGCAACAGAAGTGTGTGCCACTGTCTTTGACCTCAAACTGTGCAGACCTGAAATACAAAGACATACATCAATAAGGACAAATAGAGACAATCGCCTAAGAACTGACCTACAACAAAATATGTGTGGTACAGGACGTAGGAAGGAGGCTCGTTGCCAAATATTGCAGAAGCAATAAATGTTATGCGTTCAGACGAACAGAACGAACACAAACTAAACGCTGCACCTTGAGGCGGTCCCCATTTCTGACACCGTCTCTTTCCCCCGAGAGCCAACTCTGTACTCCGAGATCCCACTGGCACCCTACTGCAGTTTTAATATGTCAGCCTGCTTCGTTTCAGCTACTGTGCTCCTCTTCAATTTCCCCCCTTCTCCCTCGCTTCTAGTTTGAAAGCCAGGTCTCAGACCCTGAGTTTTAACGCTTGTGCATTAGCAATTCTGTTCGCTTTCTCTGCAGCCAAACGTGCTCACATTCTTGTTCACCCAGTATTAATAAAAAGGATGTCTTCACAGCAGGGAATCACACTCTCATTTATCTCTGCGCAGAAATGCGAAGAATGGAGTGGTCTGATGGTCATTATCTTAACCTTGTGTGACTGCAGACATCCTGGAGTCCTGGGAGAGGCAAGTGGACCAGGAAACCCTCATTAAAGGTTTCTTTGAGCACTAGACTGTAGAGTTGATCCCCAGTCCATTTCTTATATAGAACACTTTGCAATATATATATGGTTATTTTGCAGTCAAGACAATTGAGTCTCTTACCTTGAGGAACTGCGGGGCTCACAAGTTCACTACTCTCAGTGGGAGTTACCCACTCCGAGTATCTCTGCTCTGAACTCCCTCCCACCCTCCACCCCTTTAAAGAGAAACATTAAAGGACACCACAGGGCTCCTCTCCCGTGATATCCTACCCTTCCTGTGAGAGGACACAAGTCCTGCCTAGCTGCTTCTAGTCTGCCTTCACAGCCAGGATTTTCATGTTCAGTTTTCTGCAAACCGACTTCAAACAGAAGTGAGAGAAAAGGAATGAGTGTATTGATAATATTCCCAACGTGATTATAAATAATTCCGAGACTTTACTCTCACAAGAAAAACCTTAAGGGCAATATGAGCAGCAACCACATGCATGCACACATGCACGACTGGTAAACATTTCTAAGCAGACTGTCTTTAATGGAAGGCAGTAAGAGAATTGCCCTCTCTCTCTCCAATGGCAAGTTCCACACTTACTAAAGCTTTCTAGCACTTTTGGATATGAATTTTATCAATAAACAGCCTGGACTAGATTCTTTTCATACTAAAATTTCTAAACTAATAAGATGAGTCAGGTTAATCTGGCTACTCCTTCATTGCTGTGCCTCTTAACTCAGCAGAAAAGGAAAGGGGCCGAGACACTGCCCTGGCCACTATCTCATATCCTGAGGAGCCTGTGGGGCAGCTAGCAAAAGCTACCACTGAACATTGCCACAGAGGAGGAGCTGAGCAGGGTGCCAGTGACAGGGAGGATATATGACAAATGTGTAAAGATGGGACAGGAAAGAGGTTACAATTCACAGCATTAGAGACACTGTTTTCATTGACCACAGAGTCTGAGAAGGGACGTGAAAGATGGAACAGTCTAAGGTAGACAGGGACAGTTAAGGACCTTTGCCAAAATGCCCAAACAACTGGTACTCTGTGGCTGCTTCTCATGGGAATAATGCTGGCACTCTGGGTTCCCATGCTGTTCTTCCTGGCTGTTGGAAGGCTTGTCTTCAGAGAACAGGGGAGAAGTGGAGTCCCTGGTCTCCCCTGGCCTGTAGTAATGTTGTTTTAGCGACCATCAGAGCACCTCCGGACTTCTTGCCATAGCAGCCCAGTAGAGGCCATTCTGTCAGGGGTCCACATGCCCCTCACAGAACACTCAGTTTTCAGGCTACAGTAGCTCGGCCAGGCTTCTCTGTTCTGAAAGAAATGCAGAAGGGTGAACTCAGTAAGCTGTTGAAAGTCAAAGTCAAACCGAGAGAGATTCCTCGCTGCTGAAATCAGTATATAAAAGGTGATAATGAAAGCAGGAACTTTGATAACAAGAAAGGCAAATGTGTGTGTGTGTGTGTGAGAGAGAGAGAGAGAGAGAGAGACAGAGACAGAGAGAGACAGAGAGAGAGACAGAGAGAGACAGAGACAGAGAGAGAGACAGAGACAGAGACAGAGAGAAAGAGAGAGAAAGTTTGTGAGTATGTGTGAGAGAGAATATGAGTTTGTCAGTATGTGTGTGAGTGTGCGTGTGGTGTGTATGTGTGTGTGTAGTGTGTGTGTATGAAGGTGTATGAGTTTGTCAGTATATGTATGAGTGTGAGTGTATGGTGTGTATGTGTGTGTGTGTTGGGGGGTGTTAGTGCATTGGGAATAGTAAACAGCAAGGTGAGAAAGGCACTACATTTGTTTCAGACTAACTAAAGCAGGAGTGGGAGCGGCACATTCCCCAGGCTGATACAGTTTTGCTCCTGAACCCAGGACCTAGCAGAAGGCCCAGACTTGTTGGGAGCTCTGCCTTGGGTCTGAGGGCGTGTTCGGCAGTAATCCGCCTACAGTGATGCTTCAAGGACTACAGGAAATCCTGAATGCCCATGAACGATCCCAAGTTCTGTTGCTGTGTCTGAGTCAAGTGTAGTGGGCAGGGAAAGTTTGGATGCTAGACAAAGTTTGGAAAGAAGTCACAGCTCTCTCTCCTCCCACTCTCTCTTTTTTATTACTATCAAGTAGTAAATATTATCTAGAGCTTTTCTCCAAATGGAGTCTTACGCCTCAGTTCATCACAGACTGAAACACTAATGACCACACCATGAAAAGCAAAGATCATGGTTTTTGTTCAATGGTGTGTGAGAATTTTGGGTTCTACCCCCTTACTCAGTCTCTGCTATTGTTCGGGGTTGAGGGGTGTCTTTCTAGAAAGCCACTAACTCTGGTTTACTATCCAGTTTCTTGTTTGCCCTTTCTGCTGAGGAGTTGAAGGTATGGTTAGGAAGGCCAGGTGGCAGCTTGGTTGCATAAACAATCAATAACACGTGGTAGCAATTGAAGTGATCACAGACCCACACGGTCTCAAGATAGAAAGTGCTTGAGAATATTGAATGGGAAAAGGGGGGTGGGGTAGAGGAGTGTTCTTTACCTCCAAAGATATTAGGAGGGGGACAAAATCCAAACACGGGTGGCCTGAATTTTTATCAAGACAAAACACCTTCTTCCTGGAGTTTGGCGGGGGGGGGGCTGTTTGTGCTTCTCTAATCATGGGGGTTGCTGAGTGAGCAACAGAACAGCTGTAGTCAATGGGACTGCAACTATTGTTCCCTGAAACTTCTAGAATTCTTTTTGGTCACAGTTTGCCCCAATAGCTGGACGTTTCAATGTCTCCAAACAGCAAGACTGCTATGGGGACATTTGGGGAGTTAGGTTAGCAAGCCTGCTATGGGGACATTTGGGGAGTTAGGTTAGCAAGCCTGCTATTGAAACTTCGGTGGAGTTAGGTTTGATGTGAGGATTCCTGAGCCAACGAGGAGCCATTCATCACACTGGCTGGCTGGTGCTCACACTCCCTCCTCAGAAAGGACCATTTGATAACAATTAGGATGACGGACGCTTTGAACCCTACAGTTCACCAACAGTGGCACATGTGGGCTCTGAGCCTGGGGCTCCAAACTGTCCAGAGGAATGTGCGTTTCTCAGTTTCCATCCCCTGCAAGATGTGGCAGGTCCACCGAGGAGATGAAAGAAACAAACGGAACTAGCCAATCAGTTGAATGGAGCTAGAAATTCAGTAACATTCTCCCAGAGATGAAAGTAATGGGCCAGGGTTGGCCCACCCAGGTGAAGGCTCTTGCCTGAGGGTTTCGCTTCATGAACTGGTCCCTGAGTCACTTAAATAGATGCTTTGCAAGAAAATATAATCAGAGACATGACTTTTTTTTTTCTAAAATGGGGTTGGGAAGGGGGTTAATTCCAATTAAAGTGTTCAACGTATTTTATTCAAAATTCTTTTTATTTTTACTTTTCATTATTTTTATACTTTATATTTTTATTGAAATTCTTGTTTTACTAAAATGGATTTTTATTTTTCTTGCTTAAAGGAGTATCCTCAATCATCTAGCTAACTGTGAACCCTGAATAGTTGCCCCAGCATAACTGGTTGGCTGATGCCAGTATTATTCACGTGCCTAGGGTGCAAGTCAGGTCAGCGGAGCTATTGAGCAATTGTCAAGTCTACCCTTTACCTGGCTCCTCTTGGCTCAGCAGCTGCTGCCTGGCTAATGAGGTGGGGTTGAGAAGCGCGTCTCTCTTTACCGTAGGAGACTGTATAGGATTTGCTCAACTGGTTGGCTTAATTTAGCTAAGCATCATGTTGGCCCAGCACATTGCGCGGGGGCATGCACAGGTTACCAATGGAAGGAGGAAGCCTAAGGCTTGGTAGTGTGGGCACCAAGTCCACTTCCTTGCCTTGTGTGATCCCATCAGAGTGCCGTGGATTGCTCTGTGCTGCCCGGGGTGGGGAGAGAGATGCAAGGCAGAAGGTTGGAAACATAGGTGGGCTGTGTTCCAGGGAGGAGAGCGGTTGTGGAGGGAGCAACTCCTCTGAGAATGTGCCTCACATGAGTTTAGCTGTGTTCACTGCATACACAACTCATTACCACTGTCACGTAGGGGACAGGTCTGGTTTACCCCCATGTGGCCACAGAAGCACGGAGGTGGTGGCCCTTGGAACAGGAACTCCTCTTGTGAACTTTAGTTACACACATCAAACTGACTAAATCTTGATCCTCTATGGTTCCCAGTCATTTCTGGGGTGTAAAAGGCCCACAGGCATTTACTCCAGAAATGTGACCAATGGGTTCGCAAATGCAGGTCACTTGTTCTGGTAAACAATGTTTCTATGTGCCAATCAAACTCTAAAGGGAAATATTTGCAGTGCTCTCGTGGCTCACTATCATTGTATCATCAAAGCTGCAAAACCCAATCATGGTCCTTCACAGAGTCACCTCAAGTTGCCACTTGGCCAGATTCTTCTGGCACTAGAAGTTCCTCAAGAACACCTGAGGAGAGATGGGGGGGGGGCAAACAACGGAGGTGCTTGCTTTACTTAGAGAGAAGCCAATGCCCCTGTTTATAGTTTGAAAGTGTCATTCAAATTTATGCAGAGGAATCTGAAACCTCAGGGTAACCATGTTGGAAGATGAAACTTAAGGAGAGATATTAGGTCACTAGGGCTCCTCTTATGGATGGCTTACTATAATCAAGGAGATGGGTAAGTCAGTGTAATAGTGATTCAGTGGCCTCTTGTTTCTCCTAGATTTGCTGTCTTGCCATGTGATGTCTTCTATCAGGCTGTGAACAAGAAGCCCATTGCTTGATATAGCCTATGACCTCCAACTTCTCTACCTCTGGAATTTCAATGCTCAGAAATAACCTTCAGAAAAGACAAAGGAGATGGCAAGGGTCTAAAAATTATCCATCCTTGTTTCCCTGGTCGCTTTGGTTGACTACTCTATTTACAGTCATGGCTGGACCATCAATCCTTTTACTCTTAGCCCTCACTATAGGACCTTGCCTGCTCAACTGTCTACGTCACTATGTAAAACAGAGAGTAAACTCTATTAAATGCTGTGGGCACACTATAACTCCCTGCTCTATGATTTGACTCATTCCCGTAGAGCCAGTGGTCAACCCTTAGATCTTAGCACAACTAATGCCAATTAAAGGTACTGTTCTGACCTTAAAACCCAACACCTGCCAAATGGGAGCACAGATCTAATGTATCACAGATCTGGTCCATAGTGCTAGGATCCAGGAAAGTCCTTAAACATACTAACCTTATTTTTTGACTTCTTCAGTTCTGCTTCTTGCTAACTGAAGTGTGCCAACCAGGATGTGCATAAAAGACAAAGACCTGTGGGAATCAGGGCTGCATGCTTTGGGCAGGTTCCCCATGCAGCTGTTGGTTGGTAATAAAGACTTTCGTTTTGGTTTTAAGGGTGTCTCTGTGGTCTCTGGTGGGCAGGCTTAACTTGCAACCATAGCTCATTGTGGCAATGATATCCTCCCTAATATTATCTGAATTGGTAAAGTATCTGAAAAACACTAAGGGAAGTACATATAGATAAGAATTTTTTTCCTAGGGAGAAATCTATTTCATAGAAATTTCTAAATTCTCTACTCTTGGCTTTAATTACAGGACTTTAAAGCAATCTCTAATCAACAAAGTTGGGGAGTAAGGCTACCTTAGACATCCCTTCAGGACTTCATTTTATTTTAAGTTTGACTTTTCTTGCTTGAAGAAATTCTTCTTTTTTCTCCACCTTTTATTTTTATTATGTGTGAAATTATGATTCAGTCTTCAGCAAAAGAAAAGGGGAAATAAAAATGGCCAAATGCATGCCTCAAGCTTACAAAAACTAAGTTAATACATCTCGATTAGAACTAGGAATCCTTCCAATATTTACATTGGATTTGCTTCCAAATGTTTGCCATCTTAATGGGCTGTAAATAAATTGGGAGGAACACAGCACTGAGCATTTTAAACACGAAAGATCCTAACATCTGAAGGCAAGAAGTGAGGGAATGTGTAGGAACAAGCCAATTCTCAGTCTTTAAAAAGAATGCATAATCTCTCTTGAAATTGAACTAATTTTTTGAAAGAAGGAAGGCATAAGTGGAGATTGGAGACTTGGATGGTGTCCATGACTTCTGGAGAGACAAAAGTGAGATGCTTTCAGAATGTTTAAATTCCTGCCCACATCACTTGTGTATGCAGCTAAGAGTTACTAGTACCAGAAACTACTGCTATGGGGCTTCCGGAATGCAGCAGGGGAGGGGGGAGGGAAAGAGGGAGTAATGCTTCTGTTTAGAGTGACCAGAATGAAGAACAGATGTCAACTGGGTCATGAAGGACAAAAGGTGTTTTCAGATGTCTCTAAGATGGGAAACATGACCATTCACACCAAATCTTCCATATTCTAATTATTTAGTGTTGGAGGTGACAGAGCCATAATTTCTTTTCATGTTGAGGCTTGTCTTACTTCATTTAGATGAGTGTAAGTTACTGGAGCTAGAGTTGCTTGAATAACAAAGAGAAGATACAAAAATAAAAGTGAAGCAGTTCATATCCTGTTCACAGATTTGCCACATCATTACAAGTGATTTTTCAAATAGTTATCAAGGGGAGAAAGTTCATGAAGCTAGAGTTGGACCCTTCCCATCCCCTGAGGATTCTGTGCTAACTCCAAACTTCCTCACTTGGAACCATTGCTGGGGCGAAAACACTGTGTAGAAATCAATTTTAGTATTTGTGCTCATTAGAATATAGCATTTGGTTTTCATAAGAATGGTATGTTATATGTGTGGGTGTTTGACCTGCATGTGTGCCTGAACACTGTTTGTGTGCAGTGGATACCTTTTGTAGAAATCAGTGTGCCCTTACAAAGCCATGACTCTACCTTTGTCTTCAAGAAGCCTGGTTTAATAGATGGATTTAGAGGCAGTTGGTGCATACGTGGTCCTTTGAGTCTTCTCTGAACGAAAGGATGAAATTAGCAACAAGTGCAGCCTAAGAACAGACCATGCACTCTTTCCATTGACATTGTCTTTGCATTGACCCAGAATCATGAGTGAGTGCGGACACTGGGCTTCCAAACTCAACCACATGTCTATGACTCCGCCTATATCACCATCACCAATGGTGCCTCTGGCCGGTCATGTGACTTCATGGAGCTACTCAGTCTTTAAGGTGTACCCAAATCCTGAATGTTTAGAATAATATAGACTGAAACTTATTTTGTACTCTGCTGAGTTATGATAGCCAAATTTTATAGCAAAATGTTCCTTGTTTGGAATGTACTATGGAGTCTCCTTCCCTTTGTGTGAGGAAACTCACTTGGAGGTTCCCTAGAAACGCAGTTTCACCATAGCCAAGGTCCCAGAAGATGGGCCTGGAAATGGAATCATAGTTGTGCCTCTGCTCTACCTAGCGGTTTACCCATGTTTCTCCCCAAGGCGCGCCTCTGAAGTACGTTGTCGATGGCAGCTGGTGCAGTGACACGGAGCACATTTTTCAACACATGCTCTCCAGACCATAGCTGCAGTCCCCAGCCAGGGGGCTCTCCTCATTCCAAGTCAAAGAGTCAGGCTTCAGCCGTGTCCTGCTTGATGAGAGAAACGTGAGCAGAGTTGAGTGTGTGGAGTGTAGTGTCAGCCCCGGGGCTGGAAAAAGGTGGGGAAGTTGCACCATTAGCAAATGCGAAAAGCGTTCTGAAGCTCGGGGGGGGGGGGGAAGCATTTCCACAGCCAATTAGACACATCACCCTAAAGGGGAAACATATTTCCCTATTAAAGCCTGCCAGCATCCAATATTTCCCAATTAGCTCAGAGAACATAGTCACAGATGTGGGCCACACTGTGCCGCATCCTTTGGAAGCCACATATCAATGGTGAGAATCGCTTTGATTTTATGAATCGGTTTAAAGCCATGTAAGTATGCCTTCCCTCGAAAAGGCAGAGGCCCATCAAATGGGAGACGAAAAGAGCACGTCCTCTCATGGAAAACATACAGCAGGGCAGATGTGTAACACCAGTGTGCCAAAATTGGCAAAATAATGAGTACAAATTGAAATGTCATAGCTCTGATTCGCCACACCTTCGACCTACATCCCAACCGAAGTGCTGTGTAAAACACCCTTTCTTCCACAAGACAGGTTGCTGTATTTAGTAAAGAAGACAAGACACTAGATTTAATCTGAACATCAGATGAACAAGGAAAAGGCTGGTAGGTAGTGTGGGCGTTGTCTCAAGAAACTTGGGTCACACTCAGTTCGTTCCTCGTTTGCCTGAAACTCCATTTTAACTTTTGCTAGAGTCTATCTGGCAGTGTAACCTACAGGAGGATGAGCCGCCATAGGTCAGAGCATGAAAACACACTCACACAAACAATTAACACTGCCTGGAAAACACCGCGCTTGAAATGTCTAGCTCGGAAGACAGGTTGCTAGGAGAGCTGTCACCGGGCAGGGGCAGAATCCGTCTAGAGGTTCTAAAGCAGCAGCTTTTAAGCTATGAGTCTCGAGCCCCTGGCGGAGCAAGTGACCCTTTCCCAGGGGTTGCCTAAGCCCGCCGGCAAACACAGATGTTTACATTACACTTCGTAACAGTAGCACACTTAGTTAAGAAGCAGCAACAACGTGAATCCGATTGTTGGTGGTCACCCCAACATGAGGAACTGTATTGAAGAGTCACAGCATCAGGAAGGTGGAGAACCGCTACTCGAGAGGCCTTGTCTGGAGACAAGAAAAGAAAGAAGAGATGGAGGAATGGGTGTTGCTTTATGAAGAGCCCGTATTCCCTTCTCCTTTGCCCACTCCCCTCTTTTACCAGGTAGCCAGCTGGCATGGTTTCCCTTCGCTCTGGTCAATGCACATTTAAAAGACACATGTTGGTCTTAGGCAAGTGACATTGGAGCTCCACAGAACACGTTGCAAATTTCTTCCATGCCTACCAGTTGCAAGTGTGTATGTGACGGGGGGGGGGTGTCTCATTTTCACAAACCTACACTCTTCATATGTTGAAGCTGGAAAGCCTTGTCATTCTCAAAACCATCCAATTCTTCTACTTTCGTTAAAAAGGAGTCTTGGGTCCAAGGATGCTCTGTGGTTGCTTTGTACAGTGCGGCACAGCAGGAGCTAGAGTGAGTCACTGGGTGATGATTCTGGCCTTAGACTGCTCTACGTCACCTCTGCTAGAGTCTCGTGTGGCTGTCATTGCACTACAGCCTGCTGGATTAATATTTCCAACACAGATGGGCCTCCTGTCTTTTCTGTCATTCCGCTCGGCTTCCACAGTCACCACAGTAGTGTTGGTTGTGACAACAGACTCACCTCAGCAGGACACTGTAGAGAGAAGGTTCACATAGACTTTTGATTCTCTCCCATTTCTGTCTTGACTTTTTATCAAGGCCTGCAGAGTTAGGAAATCTTTCTTGGAATGTCCCTTTCTTCTGGTGAAATCGGGATGCTGATGGTACCCATCTCCAGTGATGGTCGTGACAACATCATAAAATACACAGGTAGAGTTCTCAGCTCAGGGTCCAGCATGAAGCAAGCCCTTGGTGACTGACCATCAGCCACTACCCTGAGCCATGACAAAAAGCACAAGTTGCTGTTTTCCCCAGGCTTGGATTTCCACTAGAAACCACACACTCGGCCGTCTCTCTTTGGAAAGAAACATTTCAAGCATTTCCTGTTAGAGGAAGATAAAATATTCCGTGGAATAAATGGATGGTTTGAGCCAATTATCTTACAAAGCGTGCAAAACAAGCCTGTTCTTATTGTTCAGGACCCAAATCCAGCTTGTTCGGCCGTCGCCAGCAGCGGCGAGGGAAGTCAGACCCAGACCCCATAGCATGCATGCGTGCTCTCTCTCTCCCTCCTGCCTCTCTAATGGATTTAAACGTGCCTGGGCTATTTTATGTGGGCTATTTAAACAACTGTGTCCAATTATACGAGTGAGTCACTTAATGACGATGAAAAGCTTCGGATGCAAAGGTACAGAAGGATTTTTCCATAGCGCTGTCTCGCTTATATTCTCCTGCCTCCTCTCACCACTCTACACCCTCAGTTTCTGGTGTCTCTCTGTACTAAACGAAAAAAGAAAAGAAAAAAAAAAGAAAAACAAAAAGCAAACAAACAACACCACCAACAAAAACCCTAACCATATTACCATTACACACTGGGATAGGCCACCAAGGGCCAGAAAGAACTTTCTCTGTGATCCTTCTGACAGGACCATTAAACTTCTCATTTTTTAGGACAACTCGTCAGTTGTGGAATTAGTGAAAATAAACTGAAGTATTTCAGCAGAAAGTTTGCTAGACGGATGGCCAAGGGAATGCCGGCAATGTTTTCCCTTGGCTTTGCCTTCAATCTTCAGCAGTGAGGGAAAGAGGAAGTCTTGACCCATTAGACAGTGGAGTCTTGTAAATTTTTCCTTTACTTTGAAGTGGGATTGTATGGGAGAATTTTAAGCCATGTGAGCCGGAAAGGGTAACCTAAATGTCCCAAATTCTTTGGGCTTCAGGGATCACTCATCTCTTTAATACTGAATGACGTGGAATGTGCCCTGTCTTGTAGTGCCACTGCAGGCCCGCTTTCCTCTTCTGTTTCTGCAAATCCTACGGAATGCGGACATGTGGGAGAAATCCACCCAGAAGTGAGGTGCCGAGTTTCCAGTTTGATCTACTTCTCTAAAGGATTTTTCTAGGTACTCTCTCAGTTTGCTTATCACACTCTAAGATACAACCGCCTTACCTTAGAAGGTCACAGACAAAATCTCAAAACACAATCCTCCCTAGTTTCCTCAAAATGCAACAGCAAGGTGTTCTGTAAGATTTTGCTAGGAGTGGTGTAATCAGAATTGAACTGCAGACATGAAAAGAGCTTTCTTTTTAAAATTTTAAAATCAGAGCTCAGGATTCAGCCCAATAGTATTTCCAAAAACACATGTTGCCATGTTGAGGTCAAGCTTCTCTATGCGGCCCGTGACATGACCCAGCTCCTTTTCCTGCTGTGCACCAGCCAGGTTCTCCCCAGGGCCAGCTGGAAGAGCTGGGCTGTGGAACCAGAGGACATTTCTGTTAACCCTGAGAGAGATGGATGTGAGTTTATTTTTGCCAGAGGAATCCTAGAATATGTTGGCCACAGGGTGATGCTCGGCCCCAGACAGCAGACTTCTTTCGGTACCTACTTCTTGAGTGTATTGCTGGGAAACAGTTTTTCCTCTGAGGTTGGCTCTCTGATCAGGAGCTATTCTTTCACTTTGTTCTTTCCCCTCAGCTTCCCTCCCCTATGAAAAGGAAATAGCCATGTATGGTGAACATGGAGGCCTGCATGTGGGCGGAGGGGGGGAGGTGGAGTCGGGAGGAAGAAGAGAAAAATATTCATCCAAAGAACCAACACAAGGTCCTCAGGGCACTTCCCAGGGCCGTAAAGAAACAGTGGTCATGACCCAAGCCAACCACCCAAGGCAAGACAGATGGACTACCAGAAAGTATAGAAAGTGAGACTGGACATGGCAGGGACTTCCTTTGACGATATTTAGTATTACAGCTCAACCATGAGTATTCATCTTCTCTTAAAGCATTTAAGAAAATTACTAATGAAGGGGAGGGAAATATTGGACTATAGTGTTCCAAATATTACTCTGAAGAGAGAGTAGATTAGCAAAAGTAGAAGTGGGGAGGCACTTATTAAGTTGTCCTGGTGTAATGTATGTAAGGCTCAAGATGAGCTGTGAATAGCAGCTAGAGGGGAACTTGGTTTCTCCCAGACTGCTTCAAAGAGCCTCCAGGGATGGGGTGCTGGATGCTGGTGGTGCGGAGCCTCCAGTGCAGAAGCTGGTTCAGCTGTGCCCTGCAGCCGCTCATCCTCAGTGCTCTTTATTCCCTGTGGACGACGCTAACATAAAATGTCTAAGCACAGTTTCTGCCTTGGCAGCAGGGTAAAAATCCATGACCATTTTTTCAGTGCGGAAAACGTAGGCGAGAAGGGAAGGGGTGCGGAATCAAGAGGCCTGTTCTGGTGCGTGAGCACCAAGGGTCCCGAGTCATCCAGGGGCCACAGCTCTGTTTGTGCATCTGGGCCTTGCCGGGGAGACCTGAGGATTAATGGTAAGGGCGCTTTTCATTTTTTAGAGTTTGAGGGGCTGCTTCCTGAGAGATATCAGATAGGAAATAATAAACATACCTTCTTAAAAAGAAACAAATTATAGGAAGTTGAACGGGTTTATAAAATCTTAAGGAGTTTTTACAGAGATTCCAATTTCTATGGAAATTCCAAAGGCCTGATGGTAAGCAGAGGACTATTGGGCTTTCACTCGATGTAACACTGTTTGCTTTTCTGGCAGAAGATAAAAAAAAAAGATTCATAAGGAACTTAAATTTTTAAAGATTTATTATTTTAATTAATGGTACCTCTCTCTCTCCCCCTTTCCTTCTCCCTCCCCCTCTCTCTCTTCTGTCTCTGTCTGTCTGTCTGTCTGTCTCTCTCTCTCTCTCTCTCTTTCTGTGAGTGAGTGAGAGAGATATTGTCATATTGGAAGCAAGAAGACTCAGATTCCCTGAGCTGGATGGACAGATAGTTGTGAACCACCCAGCATGGGTACTGGGAATAGGAATTGGCTCTTCTGAAAGTATAATACTTTCTCTTAGAGCCATCTCTCCTAACCCAGGGATCTTGGTGAATTGTTTTGTTTTGGTTTTCTCTTTTGTCTTAGGTTTTTCAAGACAGGATTTCTCTGTGTAGCCCTGGTTGTCCTGGAGCTTACTCTGTAGACCAGGCTGTCTCCTGAGGGCTGGGATTAAAGGTGGGTGCCACCAAACTCAGCAAATCTTTGTTTTCAGAGTCAGGTTTGATCCAGAATTGATAAATCTCTCTTTCTGAGAATCACAGTAATACGACTACACACAATAATAATACCAGTACTCCTGTTTGTGACATTGAAGGACTAGATAAAATGCAGAAAAACCAGCATTGTGCCTTCCAAACTTCTGGAAATGTAATTCTGAAAGGCATTCAATCAAAATATTCTAAGATCTAAATGGTGTGCTCAATTATGATAACAGTTGACAACCAATACCAATCCATGCACCTACACATTCCAGATTTGTACCTTTAAAAATGGACTTGGAAAGATTATACTTGTAAGCATCATTTCTGTAGCTCATTAAAATGCACTCGGGTTAAAACTGTGAATTACAATTATACTGAAGACCATTAAAGCAAAAAAAAATCATCTTTTTATTGATTGTAGGAACCCATTTTCCTTGAAATTAAATCATCATTGAATTCTTGATTATATATTACTCTGTGTCACGGTGTATTTCAAGATATGGGAATTTCAGAGGATATATCAAAAAATGAAAGTAGATACATTTTCTCTTACACACACACACACAGATACACATACACACACACCTTTTGCTATTGGCACGCACAGCCAGTATTGGGAGATAATATTTGCTTGAAGAATAGTTAAGAACTGCAGCCCTGCTAGGAATCTGCCTAAGCAGAAATGCGCGCAGACACAGAACTGCCACCCACTGAACAGAGTACACAGCCAATCTGAGGGCTATTATAATTATTTCAGAGTGGGTTGACGGCAAACTATGTAGAGAGTCAATCACAACATCTCAGCTGCCTCTGAGTTCATCATGGGGAGACACACACAGTCACTTCTGCAGCTCCGGAAGAATAATTTTCTGGCCCATCACCATCCAGTTTAGACCAAACCACTAGAGATATGAAAACAGTTTTGAGACGCCCATATCCCAATAAATTATCCAAATTATCTGTCAAAGGCAAGTTTGATTTAGTAGGCATAAGTGCCAGGCACGATACCCAGGGGGAACAAACTGAAACCACTGATAGAAAATACAGAAAGACTATAGGGCACAAATTCAATAGGAAAAGATACTAGGGCCCTATGACATTATACAGTGCTTGTGGCCGTCATTTCCTTGTATACACACATTGTGCAGGGGCCTTTAAGAGCCTGGCCGGTTTCCTCCAGAGAAGAGGGTAAGAATAACATTGCCATTCAGCACTGGGAGATATGGAAGAAAGCTTGCAGGATAAAGAGATGTTACAGGAAAAGAGGTCATTGACAGCTTCTTTCTAAACAGTCATTCAAGTGCTGTGAGCACAGGAAAAAAAAATCCAGACTCCGTTTGTGTGCAGGAGGCGGATGAAGAGCCAGCGTGCAGTAGCCATACAGAAAGCAGCTGTGGAAGGGGACAGATCACGCATGTGAACAGGGCTGCCCGGCCAGGCTGAGGCCCCACCCAACCACATAGCTGTGGGAGCCAGGGTTGCTCTCTCTGCTTCTGTTTCTTCGCTCACAGAATAGAAATCCTGATAGGCCCTTTGATGCAAGGTTAGCTTGAGGACTGAGTTGATTCCTACAGAGCATATAAAATAATGTTAGTAAAATAAGTAGGCCCTTAACAATTTCAGAAATTCTTACTTGGAAACAATGGAAGCCACTAGCTTAGTAACTAAGTTCCCTCTAAACAATGGATTGCACGTTTTGAAAGGCAGCAGTAAGCAATTTGTTGGGTCTGCCCATGACCTCACTTGCTACACTTTTATGTTTTACTGAAATCGAGGCTGGCTGCGTGCTCTAAGACTTCCCTGTTTCTTCTCTAGTTACAAACCTTAAATCAAAACCTGTGTTCATTTTTTTTTCCCTCTCTGGGAGCCAGGAATCAGTTCTAGCAAAACAAATATTTATCATGTGGACTTTTTCTTCTTTTACAAACCATATGCCAGGCTCTCTGTAATCTATAAAATGTAGATCACAGACTATCTGTAATGGATAAAATTCTCATCCCTGGGCCATTCCTCTTGCTGGTGTGGAAAACAAGGCAGCCCTAAGAGGGGTGGCTGGGGGAGGAGAATGAGAAGTGGCGAGCTGCACTGATTGCCTGACATAGAGTGTGCAGTGCAAAAGCCCTCTTCCCAGTTCATCATAAAACACTCTTGACTTCTACAGCCTGTCACTGTTGGAGCAGAGAAAAAGGAAGCCAAGTGCAGATGCGGTCATCCTAAGTATCAAGTCCTGTTTCTTAGTATTTTAGTAAATTGGGGGAAAAATAGCTACTTCCCATTTGTAATAAAGATTTCCTTTGGTGGTTCCTCACACAAGGAGGAAATGAGAGGCACTGGTGAACTATGACATCACCTCACAGCTGTGCTCTGCTTACATAACCTCGTTCCCCATAGAACAATCATCGACCGAGCTGGAGCTGAATCACACTGCCATCTTCCTTTCCTCTGCAGGTTCTAAAACTTCAAATGATGTCAGACTATTTGGATATTGAATTTAGTTCACAATAAAGTACTAACTTTATAAAAAGCTCACTTCTGGGGCTGGAGAAAAGCTTCAGTGGATCAGAACACTGACTGCCCTTCTAGAAGACCTGGGTTCGATTCCCAGCAACTCCATGGCAGCTCACAACTTTTTGTAACTGCAGTCCCTGAGGATTTAACAGCCTCTTCTGGCCTCAGTGGGCACTGCATACAAGCAGTGTTTAGACATACATGTAGGCAATACACTCATGTATACAATAAATAAATGCAATCTAAAAACCCCCACCAAACTCACTTCTATGAGGCAGAAAAAAATAGAAATATATAAGTAGAAATCACACTGCCTTCTGTATATTTGCTCTGCTGGTCTGCAAACATCCTCCCACCCCATCAGAAAGGCAAAAGGCTTCTTTGACATAATTTACCCACTGAAGGCAATGTAGAATATTATTATTATTAAGTCACATATTTAGCAATTTTTCAAGGAAGATCACAACAAGGAACTAGTCAGAGGAGAAGTAAATGATTATTCACTGCTAGGAAACACTGTCTCTAGTCATACATTACATACACTTAATATTGGCTGTAGTTTGGGTCTGAAGTTTCCAAAGGCCTGTGTATTGAGGGCTTGCTTTCCAATTTAGAGGAGGGGAACCTTAGGGAACTGAGTCCTTGTGCGTAGACTCTCAAAGGGTCTTTCTCTTTCTCTTTCCCTCTCTCTTCTTAGACACAGGAAAGTAAGCAACTTGATTTCCAATACAGATCCCGACAATAACAGGGCCAAGCAACCATTAATGAAACCTTCAGAATAAAAAAAAACTTTATTTCTTTTAGATTATTTATTTTCTCACAAAACACAAAGTTTACCTATAGCTTGAATTCTAATTGTCCTTAAAAATAAAACCCAGAGTCAGATATAGGGCTAGGATAACAAAAAGACCATTTGCCTTATATATCTGTAAAGAACAATAAAAACAAACAAACAAACAAACTCATTTTCCTGATATTTTTTCTATCCTCAAATAGCTGTTCTACAATCCAGAGCAGCATGGTTTATTACAATAAGCATTAGGTTCCTTAATTTGCTCTGAGAAGGAGTTTCCTCCACTATGACAGGAAATAACTAAACAGAATTTGGCATATGGGCCTTTGTGAGGACCAACAAGGAGTTTCCCAACAGCAAATGGTTACCTCGAATGTCCCTTGTTCCACTTCATTCATTAGTCTAACATCTGCCTCTGCCACACCTTCTGAATAAAGGGAAAGGCGTTCTGTTTGGATTATTCTTAGGAAAAAAAACCAAACAAACATTGTTTCTAGGAATGCCCTGTTGTTTAGAGTTTCTTTTAAGGTGACCTTATTTGCCAGATTTGAAACACTAGACATTTTGATTTTTCCTCAGACCTCTGGAAATTACCTCTCCTATCCAAGCATTATCATGGCCATGAGATTCAATATTTATTGTATCTAAGATCCATTCCTCCAAGGGTGCTGATCTTGCCCTTAATGGCCTACTTATTCTTTTGTATTGATAATTAGCATTTTCAAAGTCCAGATATCCAATTATTATTTGTCTAGCTTCTGAATTTGGTATCATTCTTCTTACTGCTGATGTCAATCTTTGTAAAAAATCAGTGAAGGTCTCTTTTGGGTCCTGTATGACTTTAGGAAATGGCTCAATCTTCTTTCCTACTTCTTCAATTCTGTTCCAAATATTCAAAGCTACTACCCATCATAAAGTTGTGATATAGCCAATATATAGGGATTGCCTTCTTATGTTAGCATAATCTCCTTCTCCAAGAAGTTGATCTTGGGAGATTTCCATACCTGTAACTGTACTCTATAGTTCAATAGTCTTAACCTCTTCTTTCAAATAGGTACTTGATTGTAATTGTGGACCAGGCTCCAAAACTGCTATAACTAAGTTTTTCTAACTAACTTTGTCTTTAGGATAATTCTATAACAAACTGACCGTGAGTTTAACAACCACTTCACAAACGGTGAATGCATGACATATGAGACATGGCTTCCTTGACTTTCCTTAAATATAACATTGTCACAGGAGTCCATTCAGCTTTTTACAGATCCTCTGTCATTTGGAAATTCCTGTAAAGTAACTTGATATATTAAGGTTGGTTCTTTGACAACCTTAGATTCTTCTCTCCAATCTTATAATGCAATGCTGAAATTGGTTCTCCATAAGATTTCTATGTTTGGATTTATCTCTATGATCCATTTTGTTAAGTTTTTCTAAGGCCTATATCTTGGCATTCATACCAAACAGTTTTCTAAGAGATAAACCATGAAATATCAAAATGACAACAAATATTATCAAAATGACAGTTAAGAGTTTATTAATCCCTGTTAAATTTATTATCCCTTCAGTTAATTGTTCCATAAATCATACATTATGTAATCATAGAGACATATCTTTCTCTATTATAGTTTTTTTATATATTTTTAATGTGGGGGAAAAGCTCTTCTAACTACTTCCTCCCCTTCAAGAATTTCCAATTTTCTCACCAAATCTGCCACCAATGACAATGACGATGTGAGGCTTACTGCTGCTGCATAGAACAGTAAAAACCTGACTGAAAATATCAAAGCAGTTACTTAGTCTGGCAACAGCCTAAAAAAAGAGTCCAGGGAAAGCCCACCAGGAGAGAAAAAAGGAAAACCTACCTGGTAGGATGGTGAATCCAGCAGTGTGAGGCTCCAGCCTATGCCAGTGGCTGCAAAGCCACAGGCAAGTAGCTTTTTCATGAATTCATACCCCGAAGGTTGGATGCTATATGTATCATGAAATTTAATTGTTCTTAATTTAAAAAAAAACTCTGGAGTCAGATATTATGGGGTGAAAGCTGAAGGATCAGAAAAACAATGCAGCCAGTCACTAGAGAGATGTTTTACCTCTATTGATGCCCAGACCAAAGAGACAGTCTTGTCTCTACAAACTCCCAGACTTACCTCCAGACTGCAACTGTCTCCACCAAACATCAGACTGCACTGAACTCTTGTCTCCTCCTACTTTATATTTCTTTCTTTACCCAGCCATAATACTCCCTTTTCCACCTCTCTAGTGCTGGGATTGAAGGTGTGTGACTCTAAGTGCTGGGATCACCTTGGTGTTAACTCTGTTTCTCTTTTAGACAGATTCAATCTTGTGTTGCCCAGGGAGGCCTTGAAATAACAGAGATCCCTCTGCCTATATCTCCTGAATCCTAAGATTAAAGGTGTTTGTCACTGCTTTAAGATACCAGCACACTTGGGCATGGTCTCTTATACTATACATTAAAGCCTGCACTTGCTCTCTTGCTTTTGGCTCTCACTTCTGGCTTCTAGACTCTGTTCCTGTTCCCTGCTCATGCAGAGGATTGTGATCTAGGACATTGATCTGTAAGTGTCTCCGAAATAAATAACCCTTTTTATACATAATTCTGAACTAGTGTGAGATTATTTTGTATTACCATCATCTGGCACCTGAATGTGTGAACTGGTCTACACGTTTTGGGATTTGTCCTCCAGCTGACATTGGACTAATGAATGTAGGTGGACAGGAGACAGACAAGACAACCCAATACCACCAGAAAACTCCTTGGGAGTTCTCTTGCAGGCCTCAACATCAATCAAGGCCCAGTCATTCCCAGTCACTGTGGAGAACATGTCTCACTAGGAAAGTTAAACAATCCACTGCCTACTGTAAAAAACCATACTGTTTTGGATGATGGAATAGACCTGAAGGATGAGTCAAAAACTCCAGTAGGAAATAGGAAACGTATATTTTAACAGACTTCTATAACTGATCAAAGACCAAAGCTAAGAGTGCTTATAAATGACATTGTAATTGAGTGATTACTAGACACAGGTGCAGATATGACTATCATTACTCCAGAATCTTGGCATCCAGATTGGCCTCTTTAAGAGGCAGATATTCAATTCCTAGGAATTGAAAGCCTATCTCAAGTAAAACAAAGTACAAGGTTGGCTGAATGCATAGGGCCAGAAGGACAAAAAGGAAGGCTGAGACCATCTGTAGCTAATATTGCAGTAAATTTATGGGTCCATGATGTATTGCAGCAATGGAATACCTGGGTTAACATTTCTGCAGTCCCCAAAACTCATGTTTCTTGGAAGGATATTATAAAATATTATAAAAAAGGTCACCAGCCATTAAGACTGTACAAGAACACAAAGCAACTAGCAAACCTTCAGAGGTACTAACAGCTTTGCCTTTAAAAGGGTTAACTGAGAAACCCACATGGATTAAATAATGGCCTTTAATGAAAGACAAATTACAGCCTTTAGAACAGCTGGTTCAAGAGCAATTAGGTGCTTATCATATTGAAGAATCAACCAGCCCTTGAAATTCTCCTGTATTTGTTATTAAAAAAAATCTGGGAAATGGAGAATGGTAACAGATCTAAGAGCTGTCAACAAGGCCATACAACCTATGGCCCCTCTACAGTCTGGAATTCCTCTGCCTTCTCTATTACCAAAAGGCTGGCCTTTTATATTTATTGATTTAAAGGACTGCTTCTTCACTATACCTTTACAAGAAAAGGATCAAGAAAAATTTGCTTTCGCAGTGTCTACTTATAATAATTCTTGGCCTACTAGAAAATACCAGGGGACCATCTTCCTGCAGGGAATGCTCAATAGTTCCACCCTGTGCCAATACTTTGTAAATCAGCCATTGGAAATAATACTCAAGCAATTTCCTTAGTCTATAATTTACTATTACATGGACAACATTTTGTTATCTGACTCAAATGCAGATACTTTAGAAAGAATGCTTGAAGAAGTAAAAAAAAAAAAAGTTTTGCCTAAATGGGGATTACAAATTGCTCCTGAAAAAAAAAACACAAACCTAACTATCTAGGTTACAAAACAGGTTTACAGAAAATTAGAACACGAAAGGCACAAATTATGAGACACTGATTGCAGACTCTTAATGACTTTCAAAGATTGTTAGGAGACATTTCCAGTCTATGACCAGCTATTGGGATAACACTGTAAACAAAATATCACTGCATTTACCAACACAGTACTTGAGATTTGACGTATTGTAACTATTCGACTCATTTAGTATTTGGCACTGCAGTGGGAGTTGGAGTTACAGAAGAGAATGGAGTAGATTAAAACATTTTTCCACTGGGAGCTGGCATACTGCCTCTTGAGACACAACTTAGAACTTGGCAGGCAACACAATGACTCTCCCATATGTGGGGCTGGTAAAGAATAGTCATGGTTAAAAGCATAGGTAAATATTTATGTGTTATTACATATTAACAGTGGAAAATATGATCTATAATAGTCATTTTTCATTTACTGAACACCTACTATTCTTTAGATCACCAAGTAGCATTTTATCTATGATACCTTGTTTAATTGTGGAGTCTGATGATTTATATGATAATTATTTTAATTGTACTCATATATATGAAATATGTTTTACCCAAAGTCAACAGCTCTTAAATGAGACAATGGATGTCAGTTCAGGCCTGGGATCCAAGTCTGTGTTACAGATTATACCAAGATGCTCAATAAACTGTGATTGATGCAAGCATAAAACATTTCTAGGAAATAAAACCCATCTAGAACAAAAGCTTCTGAGATATTAAAAATATGTAAATATTTAAATTTCCACTCTAAGCAATCTGCCTATGACATTATAAAATTAGCATTTGCAAAGGAGCTCAGGGTGGTGTTCCAGGATCTTAACCAGACATGTGATCCTAATGCCCAACATATGGGAAGATTGGGTGGCCCAAAGAGAGAGCCTTATTCAGAGGATGAAAAGAGGATGCAGCATTCCGATGTGCTGTTTCACTTTGGCTTTCATAGTCTGCGACCTTCCTGCACAGCCTGTTTCAAAACATCCAAAGTTTGTTTGATAACAGAATTGTTTTCGCCATCTTTTTGCAGGCAACTCCCAGTCATATAGTTTATGACAGTTATTCCCTGTCCCCATCTAAAGAAAGAAGTATGAAAATAGCCTTATTCTTTCAAAGGCTTAGTACAAATGCCAACCGGTGGAGATCAGTGACACAAAAGAGGACTGGGCAGCTGGGGAATAAGTGACAGGTGCCTCCTGTGTCAGTCATGCCCCCCCCCACGGTGACTGCATTCCTCAGGAGATCAGAATACTCCAGGCGTGATGGCCTTTGCTTTATTTGGGAATTACATGAATTTGTGCGGGGAGCAGTTATTGTGTCTATTCTCAATAAACTTCTAGACAAAGCCAACTAAAATTCAAAACAACTTAAAAATGAACCAAAAGTCCTCGACAGAATGAAAAAAAATGTGCGCCATGGCCATCGGATTTCTTTCCCCAGCACGCAGAGAAGAGTTTATCTAGCCTTGCTCTGGCTTCTCCATGTAGTTTAAAGGGGCACTTTTACTGCAGCCCTGGGAGTCCAGAAGGAGAGGGAGAGCCAGGATCCTCACAGCCAAAATCTGCACAGCTGGCAGAGTCCCTGACATCAAGCAGGAGTACTGTGCCTGTGGTATCTATAGTATAGAAGGAACAGCACTGTCCTCTTGTGTTACTGGATCACTGAGACCCCAGGTGAAGTCAGTGCTGCATCCTGCATATGTTCTTTCTGCGCATGTTCCCCGCTGCATGGAAGTCGCTGCTTGCAGGGGACTCCTCTCTCTGAAACCGTCACTAACCAGACCCAGTATTCTGGAGGCTGCATCTTGTGGTAGAGACAGATACAAAGGTTGGACCATCTGCCTCGGACAGAAATGTCTTATGTTCACCAGCCCAACATTGTTCCATGTAACAACAACAGATTTTCCCCTGTGCTGTGTGGACATTATCAACCTCAACTCACTGAGTTGAACTGATCTTCAGAAGTTGGCCCTAGCTTTTCACATCTATGGCACTATCTTCCAGGAACAATCGAGGGAAGTTGTACTCAATCTTTGCATCTACAGAAAGCCCCAAATCACAGAGGACAAGCAAGCTACTGCAGGAGGGCAAGCTGTGATTCAGGAGTGAGTGGGGTGAACATCTCACTGGCTCCCGAGTTCACTGGCACTCAGCCTGATGTTGCAGGGGTATTTTATGCCTGCTGAGCAGTTTCTTCCTGTAGGGTGGAGGACTTGGGAGCCACTGAAACCTTTCTGCAGCTCCCACTGCTCAGCCATGATTGGGTAGGAACAACCACGGAGCCCCAGCTGTGCCGCCACAGATGCCAGATGCGGAAGCAAAATGCAAATGTGGCTGATGTTGCATGATGATGATCAGCATGGGTTTCAAAAGGGAGTTGCATGAAGAAAGAGAGAGAGACAGAGAGAGACAGAGAGACAGAGAGACAGAGAGAGAGAGAGAGAGAAGCAATGAGCATCAAAACCAAATCAAAACCAAAGAGGACTCTGTAAGTCTTGATTACTATGCAAACATCAAAGCTGTTTTTATCAGAAAGACTGAAGCTGGAAGGTCTGGAGATTCCACCCATCCCATGACAACACAGAGTGCCGAGATCAAGAAGAAGACTGGAATGTTTTCTTACTGTCACACGGAGCTGAGACGCAGGGAATCTCTGGAATCTCTGGCCTGTTACCTTTTCCTTTGCCTTCACCCACTAAATCAACACCGCCATGTGATGGCAAAGCGGAGGCTGGACAAAGCAGATGCTGTTCCCTTCATCTTATCTAGAAGGTGGGAGGACCCTGCAAGTTGTTATCTTCCCGTTGAACCCTCCAAGAGGCCCATAGGGGCACTTTCTCACAAGTGGTCTGCGGAGAGAGTTCGCCTTCAGGTCCTTTCTCAGAGGGGGTACCACAGGCATTGCATGCCAATGCACTCCTACCCATTCTGATGGTCTGGCTTTTCTCCCCTCCAAATCCCAGAAAAAAAGCTTGCGAGTTAGGTCTTTGCTGTTTGACACAAAGGCAGCTGCAGAGGGTGCACAAGATAACTTCCAGGGGAGCAGAAGAGAATCGCAGAGTCTGCAAACAGTGTTTACATATTTGGGGCTAGTATTGGTAGGTCCTCTGTGCTTTCAATGGCTAATGCCCTATCTAGATTACCCAGGTTTAAACTGAGTCTCAGAGATGTCTAAAGATCCAGCAGACACATGCAGCTAAGAGGTAAGTCAAGACTCCAACCCCATTCGGCATGCCCATATCACACAGCCTCTGCCTGAATTGCTCCAGGGTCATCTGCTCTGCTCAGGAACTCACAGTGACAGGAGGGGATTTCAGAAGCTCTGAGCAGCGGCAGCTGCTTCTGTGATCAATAATTCACCAACCCACCTCCCAATACTGTGATGGAAAAAGCCTCAGCCTAGCTAGGCCTTTGTACTGGACAGACTTAGCGTGCCTAGTGTGCTTTTAGATAAACAGTAGTCTTAAAGTTAGAACATTTATTAACTGTCATTTTGTTTTCAATTTATATGTCATAAAAATGACAGGTACAGCAATATCAGGGAATATTTCTATTTTAATTGAATAAGGATCGTAGGTGTGTGATCTAAAGGCTTCATTCCACCCAGGAAAGACATTTCATGTGGTTCACAAGGACCGTCACATGAAGTCGTGGGTATCATGTTACAAGTGTTATTAGTGATCAATCATTGCAGAGTGGATCCACTCCTTGGCTTCCAGAAGCTGTGGAACACGTTCCTGGAAAGCTTCTCAGTTACACCTATCGCCTTTTCCCAGAAAGCGTGAAACTGGCTCAAATCTACCGTATTGACTCATGATGAGGGAACGTGCTGAGAAAGCTGAACCCATGATCCTCCCAAATCTGCTTGTCACCTGCTGGGAGTTTCTGACTCATGCCACGGAGAACAAAGTGCTGCCAGGAGCACCTCAGATAAGGTGTCAAAAGTGTCTGACTTAATTGTTAGCGCCGGGAATTTAAGATGCTGCTTTTCTGGGTGCTAACACCTTCCATTGATTCTGGAGCATTTCCATGCGTGTTTAGCAGAAGGAGTGGCAGGATTTATAGTCCTCTCACTGGGAAAGGGAACCCTTTGTAATTTGCACTTTCAATTTTGACTCTTAGCCTACTCTTTTTTTTTTACACACCCTTCAAATGGGTGTCAGACTGCAATTCAATGACAGTCTCGCAATTGGTCGCATGTAACACTTGCCATCCCAACCTATGAACATTCCAGAAGGATCCCTAATCCTATATTAATAGAAATTTAAATTGACAAGCCCTGAACTTGTGGTGTGTGTGTGTGTGTGTGTGTGTGTGTGTGTGTTTGGGAGTCTGCCTGCAGGCTGTTGCTCGAATGGCATCCCACAATAAATTGCTCTGACTACAGGGGTTACATAGATGTGGTTTACATTCTGTTCCAGATATTTGGTTCGTGGTGAGACATTATTGATTTTCCATGACGGTGAGTCTTTTTCTCTTTTCCTAAACTTGAAGGGATCCATAAATGTCTTGACCAATAAAATCTGGCCAAAATGGCACAGCATGACATGTAGAGCTTCACCATGTCTCTGTCTTTCTCCTTCAGTGCTGTCCTTAGGACGCCAGGACCCTTTAAGGGAGCCCAGGTCCCATGGAAAGGCCATAAGTAGCTGTTCTGACCTATACCACCAATCAAAATCAGTCAATATGTGATTCCAGTCCTAAAGCAGAATCAGCATGTGGTTCCAATCCTGAGGCAGAAAGAGTCTACCACGTGTACATTAAGTGACAGAAACTATGAAGAACCATTGCTGTTTTAAGTCACTCTGCTTGGGGCAAATATATTATGACACAGTAACTGACCAAAACCATTTGTTATGTTTTTGAGTCCCTGATATGTTGGTTTAGAAATACATGTTTCTTATTTTGCCATTACAAAGGTAAAAACAACCATTCTCAATTGACTTTTACCCCCCCCCCCCTTTTGGCCATCAAGAAAATTTAAAAAATAACAATTAACATATATTATGAGAATTTGTAAGGCCAGGCATTAGTCTAAGTACTTTGCATAAATTAACATCCTGTAATGAAACGTAAAATGCTATGGTTAACACTGTGGAGGTTAATACTGTGGAGACCTCACAAATACCCAGGCTACCCAACAACCTCCAGGCTTAGAGATGGAGAACGAACCTGAGAATGAACAGAGATGTGGTGCTGGGAAGCTTTGATGTGTAACAAGCAGCAGATTGTTCATGCTTAAATTCAGTAGGTACTTGCTGAGTTTCTCTACACGTCATGCCTTGTTTCAGGGGAAGAGGATACAGCTAAATAAAATGAGAAGAAATATCTCCTGTCCTCTGATTCTGGTCTTTGGGTACACTAGACTTTACATCTTCACCTTGCACAGGAGAACCACCAGGCATGTCACCTGCTCCCTTTTGCTGTGCTACAGAGCTAGTGGGTATTTCTCTCTTCTTCCCTCTTTGATAAAATAACACAAGGTACTCCTTGACTGGAAGCAGAATCTTAGCCTAAGTAAGAAAAGAATATGCTCCTTGGGAAGTACATAGTTACATTGTTAGGTGCATTGTCCTTTTCCTGAGGTCACATATAGGATGCAAAAGTGAAAAGTATTTGTGTCAAAATGCAAGCAAAACATGCTACCATGTTTATAACTGTTTTTCTGGCTTACTCAGATCAACCCAATAAAACCCTATTTTCAGTGGGAAAATGAGACAAAGTAGATTCATTGATATTAATGTGAATTCCGAGTTATACATGATGATGTTCGATCTCACTACATTCTGAAAATGTAAACTGAACACCAACCCAATGGAGACCCATTTCCCTCCTCAGAAGGAAAAACTTTAAGATTTTGGGTTCTGTTGCAGTGTTAAGAAGTGAGGAATCTGGGCTCTCACATAGCCCAGAGAATCTAATAATGCAGTAGAACTTTACCGTAGGAAACTTTACCACTGTCCTTCCAATTACAAAATATGAATGCTCTTGACCTAATGATATGACTTCAAATACACATGATTAGAATTTCCCTGGATATACATCAAATAGGTTTTACATATAAATGTGTGTATACTACTGCATGAGCATATGTCTGTGTGTGATGTGTGTGTGCATGTTGTATATGGAGTGTGTGAGGTAAGTGTGTGGTATATGGGTACTATGTAATATGTGTGTGTAGTGTGTTCATATGTATCTGTGATGCATATGTAGTGTCTTGTGTGTGCTGTATTTGTGAATTTATTGTATGCATATGTGGGCATATGTTGTGTATGTGTGTTGCGTGGATGTATGTGGATGTATGATTTGTGTCTGCATCTTCACACATAGATGTTAACTGACAAACTATTTACAGTAAATTTAAATTAGATACAGCCAATTCATAAATAATTAGATCTGTATAAAGTTATATGAAAACATATAAGCTATGAGGGGAGAACTATCAAGTGAAATATGACCCTTTTACTATAAAAATGAAGACACAAAAATGCAAAAAAAAAAAAAAGATCTGCAATGCCATCTGGAATTTCCACTGGAAACCGTGCAGGAAACCGGCAGGCACTTAGATGCAGGAGCAAGCTGAGACTATAGTGGGAGGGCGAAAGGAAATACTTGGCATTATATCTGTTGACATTTTCTAGCCTAGCACATTATAAATTGCACTTTATAAAATAGCAACAGTGCTATCTGAGCAGGCACATGGTAATCTTGCTCTTGATTCCATGAGAGTGTTCACCAACAGTAATAACTGCTAACTATTATACTGAAATGAGTATTGTTGTCTTCATTCTTCTTCTCACAAGCTAGGGATTGCAGTTAATTTTTTTTCTACATGTTATGTAATTAAAGCCTGCCAGATTAAAAGAGAAATTTCCTACGATCCAGGAACTAGCCCCCTGCCCAGGCATATTCAAGAAATCTCAGTTAAACTCAATAGGCTGTTTTTAAAAGGACATGGAAGCAGATGGGGCAAGTGTTAAGAGAATGGATTCCAGAGGGCATAGAACGGGGACATGAGAATAATGAAGGGGTGTGGACTTGGCATAATACTCATACACACCTATGAATGTGTCAAAATACAAATGAAAATTTTTTTTGTAAAGAACTTAGGAAGTATTCATGTTTTTTTTTTTTTTTGTCCTTAGGATTGATTGAGAAACAAGCCCCTTACCACTGACCCATGTTCCCAGCTGAACATGGTCAGCTGAAACTGACGCACTTAAGCTCACCCTCAGTAAGTCCCTTTGTGTTCACCCAGCAATCAGTGTTCTAATCAGTGTTTGAGGGTGATTCTTCCACTGATGTCACTTCATGTCTGAAGATGAAACATGTTCTTTAAATATCTAAGAAAATACAAGCATAACTCACAATACCTGGTGGCCATGTTTGATTTGTTAATGATTCATGAATTTTTAAAAAAAAATCTGTTAATTTATGATAAATATGTTGTAAAATGTTGTATTTTGATATGTTCATTAATATTTTGTGTTGTGTGGTATACGTGATTGCCACATTCAAGCAAATCACTTTATCTATCACCTTGTATAGTTAGTTATAGCACGTTGCTTTGTGGAAACATGTCTGAGCTTTACCAGAAAATATCTAATCTTTTTTTAAATATTTAGTTACTAAGATACAGTCTACACCCCTAAGGGGATCCAAGTATTTCTAGCACTATGGTGGTGGGAGGTGAGTGTACACACCCATATGCATTATGATTGTAAATATAGACTTTATTCATAAACACATGTAGCTGTTCATGGCTGCTTTCAGTATCAGCCCTATACTGATAGTCTCTATGCAGAATCCAACTATACATAAGGGTTTTGTCTTCAAGGGCTTCAAACAACCAATGTACCTGAGGCTATGACAAAAGGAAGAGTTACCAGATAAAGACAGCAAAGTAAGTATCTACAAGATAGACTGAAACACAAGAAGGGCAAAGAAAACCAGAAGTAAAATCAATCTGATGATGTGAATAAAAGGGACAATTTCTTTAAAGATAAAAACGGCCAAAACAATACAGAATGGAAGAGAAATTTTAAATAACTTTATTGCCTTTAAACAAATTAAATGACTAATTAAAATCATAGACAATCACCCAATGCCTGTTAGAAGTGTTGACAGATGAAAACTGGCAACAACTAGAATAATCCAGATGTAACAGATCTGGAGACAATGGTATGAGTTCATGTTTAGGTTAATAAGGACACACGTAGTTATATACAAAAATACCAGGAGGTCACACTGCCAGGGTAGGAGATACCTATGTCTATGTGAAACACTTATCACTATCTCTTACAATACCACACATAAAATTATATGAACAAATTAATTAGATCACAGACCTGGAAAAGTGTTAATTACCAAAGGTACAAAAATAAGAATAAAAATTCTTGTACCCCTGAGAAGACAGAGAGTTTTAGACAAAATACAACACATTAGTCTACCTGCTGTCTCTTTGACAAACAGCCTAGAGAGATACAGGAAGAGCAGCTGACTTTGGCTCACCCTTATAGGGGTTTGAGTACTTCATGCCCAGGATAGTGCAGCAAGAGCCGCTCACACCAGGGCAGTCGGGAATTAGGGAGCTCGCTGGCCCTGCTGACTCTGTTCCCCCAGCCTGTTGTATGCACTGCTCACATTCAGGGAGGGTCTTTGCACGGAGTTCGTCTTTCCTGGAAAAGTTTTATAGGCAGTCAGAAGTGTGCTTTCTCATCTCCTCAGTGATCCTCAACCTGTCAAGTTGCCCATCAAAGTTAATTGCCATGCACAGAGGGTGTAAACTTTGTATTTCAAGAGTTGATCCATTATTTTTTATCACCTAGCTTTCTCTCTTTGAAAAGTATAATTATGCAAGTGAAAAGGTAAGCACAAAATGGGAGAAAATATTTGCAAAATGTAGATATGATATAAGACCTTACTAAAACATACAAAAATACAGCACAAGTCAATAGTGTGACAAACTTTTTAGTAAATGAGCAAAATATTTGAAAATAAACCAGGAAATAAGCTGATAGGTTATAGGTACAAGACAAAGTCTTATTTAACCATGTAAACCATCTTAGCAACAAGCACAAACCATAAGGACCTAACACTGAGTACTCATAAAACAGAGGAACTTAAAATGACTACCAATAACAGGGGCTGGGGATATGAGGCAATATTGCACTCTTTCATTAGAAAGATAAAACGTCTTGGAAACATAATATACATGTAACTTTAAGCCATAAACATTAAACTCAGGTACGTGCTCCACAGATGAAAAGATAAGGCCTCACATGAACTTGCCCACAAATGTCCCTGGTAGACATTTTTGTAACATTCAAAATGGGGATGAATTTCAAAACTATTATGTTGATTGAAAGAAACAAAATGGCATATCTATATTCTTTAAGCTGTATACAAGTTAGAAAACAGAGATAAGTTTAAAAGCAGGAAACAGACTGGGAGTTGGCTGGTCCCCAAAGTTGAGTGTAGGATGGATTATATAGGGGCAAGAAGAATTGGGGGAGAGAGACAGAAACCCTCAAGTGGTTTTAATTATTCAGTTGATACCATTTATTGTCTGTAAGGTAATAAAGTCATTGCTTGTTATTTAGACTGAAGTCATCAAGAGTTGAAGGGAATATCCACTCAAGTTGGAATTGGGAAGTAACAGAGTCTGAAAGCTAGCTTGTGAGTCTCAAGGAGAGAGAAAGAGAAGGGTATTTTAGGTGCTAATTGGGAGACGTGGTACCCTACCACGTACCAGCTGATGTCACTAATGCACTGCCATCCCTGATAAGGGTGTGATCTGGTCATTGCCTTCCTCAGCTCTTGCTCTTCTTACTTCCCCACAACCTCAGTGTGAAGCTGAGGGTCACACTTACCTCACAGTTCTGCCCAGCAAAGGGTAAATGTCTATTATTCAACTGTTGTTAAACTAATGCCATCCTAGAGACAGCTCAAAGTCATCCAATACCTCTGTCTGCATACCCTTCCCATTTGAGATACCTTGTGAGCTTGTGAGTTCTCTCTCTCTCTCTCTCCCGCCATGATTGGAGCACTGTGTCAGCTGAAGGATGGTAGGGGCTTGGTCACAGATCTCTGGGCTCAGTTTCGACAACCATGAAGTTCTTCTTCCACTAGCAGTTGAGTCAGCCTAACCAAGTCGTGGGAGAATGCAGACATTCTACTTAAGTAGGGAAGACTACCTTTCATCTTGAACAAAAGAAAAGACGGGCCTCCCATTGCACTAATACTAGGATGTGATCCACACAGAATCAAGGTGCCTCTAGGACAATGGCCTTTCTTTCTATAGTCTGTCCACTGTTGTCTCAATTCCAGGGTTCAATTAAGAGTTCACTTACAAAATAGGGGATTTAGATGCACCCATGTGACCTCATCAGAACAATGACTTACTTCTTTCAATGACTTACCTGTAAGGTAATCTAAGAGACTTCAAAGACTTCTTACTGCTGGTGTGTTATGTTGAGTGGGTTGCTGGTTTACCATTCCTTCCTTGTGGAAGATGTTAATATATTATAAAGCCCCCAAATTATATAGCATATGTAGTAATTATTTCCCCAACTAATAACTTTCTCCCCCTTTCTTCCCTTAATGCAGGCTATAGTGTTTTGAAACTTGTGACCCAAAAACAGTGTGCTGAAGTCCCAATGTCCAGGCCCTCAAATGCAACCTCATTTGGAACTGGGGCTTTGTAGTGCTCACTTAATAATCTTGGGAGGAATCACATTGGATCTAATATGAGTCCTAAATTCATTGACTGGTGTCTTTACTGGGGAAATAAGGCCCAGAAGCACAGTGTCTGGAGCCATGTGATGAGGCAGAGAGCAGAGCGAGTTAGCTTTAAGCCCATGGAGACCACGAGCCCCCACAACTTAAAGGAGTCCGGAAGTGATTTTCTCTTGAGCCTCTAGAAGGCTCTGGACCAGTTGTTGCTTGCTTCTGCATTGGGCCTCTATAGCTGTGAGGAAGTACGCTCCTGCTGTCTCCAGCCACTCAGTCTGTGGTCATTTGTTATAGCATCATGAGGAAACTAGACATGCAGACCCTCCCAGATCACCATCAATGTTTAATTCGACCACATCCCCAAATCATGTCAGAAAAGATGTACAAGAATAAGAATCATGAAATGTGCATAAGTCTAACATAAGGTAAAAGCAGAAGACTGTTATCACATAAGGGGTCAAACAAAAACTGACATGGGACACAGTTTGGGAAAACCATCTAGCTGTTTTCTCATAGGCTGATGTTGTGCACACCCTCTCGAAGACATGGCAGCTGCAAAGGAGAGGAACTGTGGCAACATGTCGGCAAGTGCAGTGGCCTTTTTGAAATAGCATTGTTCTCAATATTGCAAAATCACAACTGTCCACAGACTAAATAACAATATGTGAAATGCTCTATAGTCTATAAATTAAATGCTATTCTCCAATGAATATTTATATAAAACCTTTATATGGAATGAGCTGAATGACCTTTAAAAGCAGTATTGAACCAAACATACCAGTATATGCAAACTGTGACTCAAACTTTGTAACATTTGAAAGTAGTACTCAAAAGTAAAACATTGTATTTGGAGATGAGTGAGTGCACACATAGCCAAACTATGAACAAGATTAAGAACATGATGACTATAGAAATCAAGGTAGTTTTAATAAGAGCAAGGAAGGAGTTATAATTGTACAGCTTTTGTAGGGTTTGAGGGTTGGGCTTGTAGGGCTATCATCATGTTGGTAGTATGTGTGTCTGTATACACTCTATTCTATAATCACGTTGGTAGTGTGTGTGTGATCTATAATCACGTTGGCTGGTAGTATGTTAGTGTACGCTATAATCACATTGGTAGTGGGTATGTGTTTATAATCATGTTGGTGATAGTATTGTGTGAGCACTTATTTTTGTATAGGTGTGCACATGCGTGCACATACATGTGGAACTTAGAGTTTGATGTCAGTTTGATCACCCTCGGTTGCTCTCCACCTTACTTTTGAGGCAGAATCTCTCACTGAACCTGGAGCTCACTGACTCAGTGTGGTTGGCTGGCCAGCAAGGGCTACGGATCCACCCATATATTCCTCCACAGGTCTGGGGTAATAGATGTGCCCACTATGTTCACCCTCCCCAACCAGGTCCTCTTGCTTGCATGGCAAGTGCTTTACCCATACAGCCATCTATCCAGCCCTGATAGCATATTTTTTGGTAATCTGTGTAGTTGTTTCATGAACTTTTATACTTTAACTGAATATTCATTCATTATATTCTTTTTATAATGAAAAATTTAGTATTTTAAGAAATAAAAATTTTAAAAGGGGTAAGGCCAAAAAAAAAAAAGTAAAAGAAGGACAAAAGACAGGAAAGAATGACAGAAGACTTCGAAGTATGGCGAACTTTACTTTACATGGAGGGAACATGTGCTTTCTTACGGTCCCCTCCATTCTTTTTCCTGCTCTGGCTTCAAGCCTGTCCATTCAAATCGTACTCAAGGCATTTTCTGCCAAAATCCAAGACCCTGGAAAAGAGCGGTGATACGACGAAAAAGCTCAATGGATCCTAACTATTGCTTTGAGGGCCATGATGTTCAGCTGTGCCAGAGCCCTGCTGCTCCAGGGCTGCTCAGCGGTGCCTGAGATTGGCTGTGGATTGGTAGAGGTGTATGAAGGAGCCTGCTAACAGGCACCAGTCCATCGTTGCTTAAGGCTTTCCACATGGCCTCGTTTGAGGCACATTCAAGCCCCATGAGAGAGGGTTTGTTGCTTCTGTTTCACGCGAGTGAGCTTGTACAGTGAAGGCGCGTTAAGTCCCGAGTCACAACTGACCAGGCCCGTGTCCTCCCAGGAGCTCAGTGACCTTTAGCGGAGTTCTGATGCAACCTCACTGATGTCAATATAGGTAAGAGAGGAGGTAGTCTTGAGGATATCTCAGACGCAGGTTGTTATGACATGCCCTGGGCACCAGTGGCTCTGGGGACTGCAAAGAGTGTAGATATGGCTTTAGCTAATCACAGAACATCTGAGACTGTTTGCTTTTTGTCAGGCTTCTACCTAAAGCATAATCCACAGACCACATCAATATTGCTTGTGGTAGTTTGCGCGGGTCAACAAAGCCCTCTGTTTCTCTTCGGCGTGGTAGATATCCCATCTTCCTGTCCAAACACTTACATACTCCCAGCTAAACCTCAGCGCTTTACTTGCTCAAAGAAATAAATCACTTAGCAAATCACTTCGGACAAACAGACACCAGATCAGAGCGCTGTTTGGATTCATGCTGGAGAAACTGTGCAGGCGCTGGCTGTTTCATATCACTGCCCTCCCTGCCAATAAACCGGCCATTCACAATATTGCTTCTGCCAAGAATTCCCTAGGCCCTTGGGTGGTTTCAACAGAGGATATATGAAAAGACTGAGTAAATACCCTTGTGTTATCCCTATTCCTATCCTCAAAGCTTTGCAAATGAGCAAGTTATTTTTTATGATCTCAATGAATTGGGGAAAGTGATTAAATTCATCCCCAGTATCACATTTTGAGTTTCCATAAAAGTTCATTATTAAATGCCTTAATCAGACAATTTTGACATTGTATAGAAACTAAAATGAAACCGGCATGAAGAATCTAGGCAGCACTGACATAGATAGGTTCTTCTTGCTGTGTCTTGCTGAGGTTCTCACACTGTGAGCCACAGACATAAGCTAATGAGTTAGCAATCCCACAGGAAGCAGAGATCCCCTGGGATCCAAAGGAGATACATTGCAACATCCCTAGTGGATGCTTTGCTTTTTCCTATACAAACATGCTCATGATACAGTTTAGTTTATAAACCAGGCACATTAAGGAATGAATAGTAACAATAGAACAGAAGAGTTCTAGAAATATCCTACTAGTGATGTAGGGGGAGAGTGGAGGAAATCCTTGTAAACATGATGCCAGGCCTGAGTGTAACCTCGCTCCTTACTCTAGAATAAGTCTGACTAGCTGGATGTTTAGCTCACCTCGTTCTTCATATTCCCTGAAAGCTATCTTCATAGCACAATTGCTCAACTCACTTCACAAAAGAAGAAGGAAAAGAAAAAAGGAAGGAAGGAAGGAAGGAAGGAAGGAAGGAAGGAAAGAAGGAAGGAAGAAAGGAAGAAAGGAAGAAAGGAAGAAAGGAAGAAAGAAAGAAAGAAAGAAAGAAAGAAGAAAGAAGAAAGAAAGCTCTCCAGCATCACCGTCCTCCCATAGGTTGATGTGTTAGAACATTCTCTTATGTTTCCTGAAGAATCAGAAAGCCCTCCGAGTGGAGTTTATTTTTTACTAAGTTAGAACCACTCATGTTTCACGTAACCAATACATTAAAGGGAGGCAATTTTAGCTGACTGTTAGGAGTCTGGTTGAGTCTCCGGAAAGACCATGGAGAACCCATTTTCCCTGGACTAAGATTCAGAATGCCTCACGAGTACTTGCCTGGCAATGCAACGACACTTACCTTCTTCCATGTTGACGCTGTGCAGCTATGGACCGGTGAAGTTGGCTTTGATAGGAGAAAACCCAAGGAAATAAAGACAGTGAATCAACAGGCTGGACTCTGAAGCTAGTGCCTGCAGGAAGAGTCAAATTATTCTCTGATCACAAAGGACTCCTCGCTGTAAATCTCTGGGAGTTGGAAGCAGGCAGCCTCATCTTCCAGTTTGTAAAATGAGTATCCCTTCTCTACTGTGTCTCACGGAGACCCTAGAACATACTTAACAAGAAGCCTGCTGCTTGACAACTCCTCAGTAAAAATTCCAATCAGTGGTCATACTCACAATATTTCCAATATCATATATCCATTCGCAAATAAAATCTCAGATTTTTTAGGATGGGGAAAAGTGCTGTGTTACCATTCACTAATCAGATTCTCTTCCCTTATCCAGTTACTGCTCCCACTTACCCTAGTTCCATGTTTCAATAAAGGAAACCCTATTCTGTGAAAAATTCTTAAAGAAATAAAATGCGGGAAGATTTTCTTACATTTCTTTTGACTGTGGATTGTTGAATATACCTAGAAATGGGTTATGGCTGCTTTAATGAATATACCTTTATATTGTATATTTTTATAATTTTGATCATGATAAAAGGTTCTCTAAATAGATATGCACTATTCAATGAAATCTCTTTTATTTTCCTTTTGTGTCTCTTTCTTTTTAAGATGTCAAGGGGTAAGTGAAGGAATGCGTGTGGCGTGTATGCAAAGGCATCTCCACCGTTTGTGATCAGCAGGGACCTTCTCCAAGGGAGATGAAACAGAGGCGCAAGAAATCTAGTGGCTTTTTGGGTTTCCTTTTTTTCCAAAAAAAAAAAAAAAGCTTTTCCAATTAACTACGGAATAAGTTAATGATAATTTATTGTAGAAAGATTCCATTCAGTCAATGAAGTGTAGCTGTTTTCATGGGGGTTGTGAGGTGATTAAAAGGACAGAACGGTGTCTTGAGATAGCACATGATGCCCATGGCAGTGTGCTGGCCCCAGTCTACCTGCCCATTAGCAACATTTACACTGTACACTGCTCAAAATCTGCCGAGATCTCCCCATCCCACAGCAGAGACTGGCATTAGTCAGCCCTGGGACTCAAAAGGTGCCGTTAGGATGAAACACTCAAGGTGTTCCCAGACCGAAGCTGTGCTTAAGATAATGGGACAGATGTAATTTTTGACCTCTCTTCAAGAAGTATAATTTTACTTAAGACATTATACCTTTTAGGATGCATTGGCTTACATTTTGGTGTGTGTGTATGTGTGTGTGTGTGTGCGCGCGTGTGTGTAAGAGTCAGGACCAGAGGTTGACCACAGCTACCTTTGTCTATTTCATTTCACCAGGATGGTTTCACCTTTCTCGTTTCGCTTCACTAGGAGCTCATGAGATAGCCTACCTTTGTTCCCCAGTGTTGGGATCACAGGTGTGTTTCAATGAGCCTTCTATAGCACACACATTACCAACTGAACCCTTTTCCTAGCCCCGCGGATAATTATTAAAAATATGTTAGAGGAGCTAATCATTGATAGACTCATTCCATTCCTGTCTCTTTTTGTCTCATTTCTTTTTGCAATAAAATGATTAAAAGCCAGACGCAGAGAGAAGTCACATCTTGGAATAAAAAAGTGGAAAAAGCAAGAGCCATTTGAAACTCTGCTTTGTTGGAGACAGCTTTAATCCTAATGAAAAGGAATTTCTTCTTGAGAAAGAAAACGTGCTCACCAAGTGTCCAGGCATAAAAATGGACGCTTTGGGGATGTGTTAATTGTGAACACTGAGCATTAAGAATGGATTGTGTGGGCTTTATTTAAGTCTCTGCTGATGCTCATTTGGTTGGTGATAAAAGCAAGGTCCCAGGTTGTCCCATTAGCTTTAGCTCCATCGCTGCCTTCCCCGCAAAGCCCCATGGAGCTATTACTTGAAGCCGGTTTTGTTATGACACCGTGAGGAGCCAGGCTCGCCCTGTTCGTAGACTGTGCTAAAAGTTGGAAGAGTCCCAGTGGAGAGAATCTGATTCCAATTTAGGGATGAAAGTACAATCCCCCCTGCCAGGTTTAAATTGAGAGCATGTTACCCATTCTTCAGCTACTTTCTCAGCTTGCTGGATTATTCGGTGCATGTGTGCGCGGTATGTTCTCCCCGCTTCCTCCTTAGGGACCCTGACCTGGATGGATGAGTGGTAACCGGGAGGAAAAGTTAATCAGTGAGAATCTTAGTTAAGCGCTCCAGTTATGTAAGAAAATAATGCATAAAATGAAGAGGGGGACCTAGCAGAAAAAGCGAGCGAAGTGATTCAGACAAGTTTCTCGTCTCTAACGCTTTCCTACGTGTCACGTTCTGAAGCGCTGGGGACTGATATGCTATAGTTCTCAAGGTACACGGAGCGAGATGAAACATGGCTGCAGGACGTCAGTGAGCCCTGGGAAACTGTGCTGTCTGCAGGTGTCAGCCAGGGTTACGCATACACGTCCACATGTCCGTCTAACTTCTGCGTTCTGCAGGCTTGGTTTCTTGCTCCTTCGTGCTTTTCTTTGTTTGCAGATTGTGTGTGTGTGTGTGTGTGTGTATGCATGTTCATGTTTGTACATATTTGTGGAGGGCAGAGGCTGATAATTGGTATCTTCCTCGGTTCCGCTCTGCCTTGTTTGTTGAGACAGGGTCTCTCACTAAACCAGATCTTGCAGGTTCAGTTAGGCGGGCTGGCCAGCAAGTCCCAGAGAGGCTCTTGTCTCTGTGGATAAGCAATGAGATTCTAAGTGCATGTTGCCACTCTCTGCACTTTGCATGAGCCCCAGACAGCATGTTCATGAGGCTAAACTTTGCCCAGTAAGCCACATACCCAGCTCTGTGTGTGTCTCTTTAAGATCAATAAATAAGGAAAATATATAATGTTCAAATATAAGAAAAAAACATATACTATACATTAAGTAAAACTGAAAGTAGTGGTCCATGAGGTCACCTAAATGTCTTTCTGTTCTGCAGTCTATGGTCTTTCCTTCCTTCCATAACAAAAAGCAATTCTCAGGTTTGCATCCTATGTGTCTACTGAACACGTAGCATCTCTCCTTATTCTTGAAAAGTCCTGAGAAGGATGCTTCTGTACTTCTGACTCTCTCTTCTTGCCCCCACTCCATGGCCCCCTGCACGTCATTTTTCATTCGACACTATTTCTGTAAGTGTGACATAAGTTCATTCTCATTTGCTAAGCTGTTATTAATCCGTATTACTTCACCTAAGACGTACACTTGCATCTGGGCATAGTAAGAGGGTGACATCACTTCAAGTAAAAGAGGAGACAGATGGAATAGCAGGCACTGCTCTGGAGACCTTTGTTAAGCGTTCCTTACCCTTGCTTCCCAGGATCTGGCTTAGCTGGATTTGCTCTCTGTTAACCAAAAATGTATCTTCCCCCTAGTATCCCTTCTTCATGAATCCTTCCCACTGCTTTGGCCTTCGACTACAGCAATACTGATTTCATCTTATGCAGGCCACTATTTCATTATACAAACACATCAATCCCTGCTGCTAACCTGCATGCTTAGCTTAACCTAATACCACACACACATGCGTGCAAACACACATACACAAGCACGTGTGTGCATACCACATTTTTTCTTGCAACCTCCCCCCACTTCAGTAACACCTTAGTGTTCCTCCTCACCATATCTATGACAGAGAACTGCTTCTCTGGTCATTTATATCCATCAGAGTACGTCACACAGTGTTCCCATCAGTGATTCACAACCAGGCTAGCTTAGAAATCGTTGACCACCCCATCAGGAAAACTGTTGAGTGGGCAAACTTGGCCTTTGATGTTGCTCAATTTGGGTGAAATTATTCTTCCCTTTGACTTCAGAAATGGTGCTTCTTTTTCTTTTCTCTGCTGCCTTCTGATGCTAAGCTGATGGACAGTTATGGAGAGAGGAGGCTAAGGGAAGACATGAGATAAAGCGTCAAGTCTCCCAGAAGCATTCCATTCTAATGCGTAATGCCATCTCAAGCCAAGATTGCTTATAGACAGGGTGCCTCTGACTGTGGATATCAATCATCCAAAGGCAGAGGAGAACATAGCCTTGAGGGGGAAGGGCTGTCAACTTCCCGGAATCCTACAGCATCACACAACTCCTATGCCATTTTTCTCTAAGCTGACCACTTCAGAGATTCACTCAGTATGACCAAGGATTAGATTGGACGCAGAGCCTTGCCTTCCCCTTATAAGTGAGCATTGTAGTTCAACAGCTGGAGCTTGCTTTTTTTCCATTCTCTATCCAAATGCATCTCAGGCCTGACTTCCTAGTGAGTGCTCAATAGGTAACCCCTGTATCCAGATTTCAGCAAAACCAACCAGCCAACCAACTAAAAAACAAAACAAAACAACAACAAATCACCTCGTATCTGGGATTTCCTTAAAAATATGTCTATCTCCTCCTTAAAAGAAGGCCAGAGCAGAAGCTAGAGGGCTGTGTCAATGTGTCAAAGCTCCCAACACAGAGATACATCAGTTGTGGAGAGAGGACGGGTCTGCCGACTTCTGCTGTCAGTCTGGAGAGGAAGGAAGCATTTTAAGAGAAGTGGCCAGATGTTTTGACATTTGCTGGGCTCAAAGGACCATTCAACAAAAGCATTTCCAAGTCTCTAGTCTTTCCTCTGTGTCACTACCGTTGCTCTAAACTCTGTGGATCAGGACTGGCTAGTGAGCTGTTGGTTAAATTACTAAGGACTCTGCAGGTGTGTGTGTGTGTGTGTGTGTGTGTGTGTGTGTGTGGTATTAGACACTTGAATGGGGATTTATTTTAAGGAATTGCTTTATTGTGATCAAGGAGTCTAGAAGCATGCAGGCTGGCAGACTGGAGACCCAAAGACGAACTACTTGTGTTTCCAGAAACCCACTCTTCATTCTGAGAAGTCTTGCAAAGGATTGGGATGAGGCTTGCCACATCATGGAAGATGATTTGCTATCGTTCATATCTAAAATTAAAGCTCCAGAGAAACATCTAGGTTCTTGTTTGCTTAAATTCTGGGTACTGTCGCATCACCAAGTTGCCACAAAAGCATCTCAGGTAGCATGCAGAAAAGACGTGAACCAGGGGGTGAGAGGACAGTCACAGATGGCCTTCCTGCTTTAGTATGCAGGCAAGTAAGGCTGGTGGGGGTGGGGCTTGATGCCAGAGCCCTTGGTGAGTGTGGTTCGCTGTGTGGAAGGTCTTCTAATTTCACACGTTAAAGTATCGGCATAACCTTGAAGACAGGTACGATCCAGCTTGACAAGCAGAAGATATTAACATTTCTAGAGAATAATGAAATGTCCCCTAAGAATCTGATTACTACATAAGTACTCACACAAGCTACCACTTTCAAGTACTTAGTACCTAGCTAACATTCAGCAAACACTCAACTGTTAGTACTATTGATACAGATCCAGGTGAAGTCCGCCATGAACAAAATAGGATAGAAAATGCAAACCCTGACCCAGTGTGCTTCGCTGATGGGCTACACATTGATTTAACCTGCAATGGGAGCGTGCATGACATTGCCACACTTAGTAGGTAGGAAAAAGCATTTTAAAACATATGTACTTATTTTTTAAATTAAAAGTTAATGTGTGTCATGTTTTAGTGTCTCATGTAAGTATATCCCTGCACTTAACTCTGCGGCCAGATGTGTATGCAGGTTAAAATCTGAACGCACTGATGCTATGGAAACAACAGCTTCGTTGGTGTTTATCATCGTCTACCTGCCATGGGCACCACTGGGTTTTAGGTAAGCGCTGAGGTTGCTCAGCAGAAGCAGGCAGGTGTAATTAGTGTTCTAGATCTGCTTTTCTTCCTCCCTTGTTCTGTCTCTGGCCTCCTCTGCTCCTCTAGATCTTAGAAAATACAGGTGTATCTCCCAGTCAGGCAGCTGGTCAGGAATCTGGCTAACCAGAGGCTATCCTGATATCCCCATGTCCTTCTCTCCACTTCTCAAGTATCCTTTTAGAAGATGCCTTCACCATTGGAGATGAGAAATAAAAATTAACTTGACGTTAAAATAGAAGGGTGTAAAGCATCTGCATATGGCAGGGATTATCTTTATTACCCAGAAAGTTCTGGGTAGGCCTTGATTACTTGATCACCTTTGTCTCCACTTATTTTTTAAAAAATCTTGTTTGTTCAGTTTAGTGCATGCATGTGTGTGTTGTGTGTTTTTAAAGAAATTTAGCATTGGGTTGTGTGCTATTTTACCCACGATTAGCATACAAATCTGTAACTTATTGTTTTGAAGTTCCTGCTAAAGTGCTAGCCTGTCTCACCCAATGAAATATGTTGGAGTTCATGTAATCTACCACCCGAAATAAATGACTGGGGTGAGCCACTGCTTAGGAATAGAGACGGGCTGGGGATGGCACTGTGCTAAATCTTCCTTTCCTGAGCAATCACGAGAAGAACTCAGCTGCGTCCTTTGGCACCAAGCTACATACTAAAAAATTTGCAATTGCGTTTTAAGCAAGATTCATGCTGGAAAGTCCAACTGTTTGGGGGAGCCTTATTCTCCTTCCATCAGACCACTTTGAGCAGAAAATTCTGCCAAGTTTTTGAAAGTAGCAATGAAAGAATATAACTGTCACCCTTAGCTTTCTGACGCTGTGTAAATCAGAAGGCCAGGAGATGGAACTCACCAGAATTCACAAGGATGTAGGCGTTTGCTCTAGCAAATGTCAAGTCTCCAAAATCGAAGTTGTAACACTATGCTCATATAAAGCAGCAGGAAAATGTCCCTTGGATTTTCTATTGACTTAAGTGGCTGATACTTTTGGACAACTTGTGGATTTTACTAAAACTCTGTAAGGCATTTATAATAGTAGTTTTTTTTTTTAAAGAACAGTATTTCATCCTTTATGTCATAAATCATGAGCAATTGGTATTTCTTGAACATTTGTTGAGGAGCTATTACAAATATTAATAGCACCGGGTGACTTTGTCATGAAGGTAAAATGGGAGGGGGCTTATGTGTAGCTATAAAATTAAAAGTGGTTTAGAAAGAAAAATGTCTACTGGAAAGGGAATCATTGCTTATCTCGATTTTCCTTTGAGGTTCACAGTCAGCAAATTGCTGACTGCCATGGTCAGTTTTGTCTGTGTTTCTTTTAAATGGGGAGAGCATTCTACTAAGGTATCAGAGATGCTGCTTTCTTCCTTATCTTTGAGGATCTCCTCTCCCTGAAAGCTGATGACTACCAGGTGTGGCCAATATGCTGAGAATTGAAAACACGAGAAAGCAGGGAAGCCAGCCAACTTGGCCTTGCCAGCATGCACAGGGCTGTCCAGTTAGATTGCCAGGAAGGGACTATTCCTTGAAGTGGAACAGCAGGACCACTGAGGGCAAGAGGGACATTCCTCCCAGTCCTCTCTGTTGGGGGTAGCCCATGAGCTGGCTCCTCTCACAGTGACTCTCAACTTTCCTAACACTGTGACCCTTTAGCGCAGTTCTACACGTTGTGATGACCCCAACCATGCAATGATTTTGTTGCTACTTTATAACTGCAATTTTGCTACTGTTAGGAATCATAACATAAATATCCAATATGAAGGATATCGGGTATGAGTCGCGACCCACACGTTGAGAAGTGCCGCTCCAGCAACGCACCACAGAGCGTCAACTGGTACACAGAGGATGCCAGGCAAGGAAACAGCAGGTCTCTAGACACCTCCACAAGGTCAAGACTCTCCAGGACACCTCTGTCTTTCTTCACTGCTGGTCATGGGACCTCTGAGAAGCTTCAGTCCTGAAGCAATTTGTTATGAAACCAATTATCCGACTGATTTCAACTGGCGAGAGAATACTTACAATTTATGTGATATATGAAAACGCACGGCCTTGCTCATTTTAACTGTGTCTCTGATTGGGACAGAGCACGTTTGGGGAGCTTATTTCAGCACACGGAGCCAGGAGCAAGCACCTTTTTTTTTCCTTTTTTATACACATGATAAATAAATATGAAATGAGACTTTGGGGCCAAATTGGAATTGGTATCATTTAATTTCTTCTTATGTTTCCAGCCAATTAAATGAATGGGTGCCTGTGGTAATTAAAGTCTCTTTGATAATTAGACACTGAGGATTCTTAGATTACTGCACATTAATGAATATTTCCCCGGTATGGTCCCTGTGCCCAAGTGCTGCCAAATGAAATTTCCCTTTAGCCTTAAAATTCACAGCTTTTCAAAAAAGCCAAATATGGAGACAAAAGCAAGAAGGCAAAGACTTGATTCTGTTGTGTTTCAAATCTGTGCAGGTTGATGACATTTTAATACAAATGGTTTCATTATAAAAAGGTCATAAGTGAACTTACCCCCTTGGAAGGTGGAGGCTATATGTTCAGTGCGCAAATTAAAACTACGTTCATGGGGGAAACTGCTGGTTGGCTTCAGCTGCAGACAAATGGGCATTGTGTAGATGCCCACTGTTGTGTGGCAGAAAAGGAGGCAGACCGTCCAAGGGCCTGGACCTTGCTGTGGTGCACCCGTGGAGAAACACACAGTGGCTCACTCGGCTCAGATTTTCCCACTGAGTGAGCCACACTAAGCAATCTCATCGGAAAGCTGTGCTGTCATTACTTCCCTTGGGAATGTCGGACCGCCATTTTGAATGGTCCCCAGGCGTATAATACAGACTAGCAACCCCAAACATGCTAAATTCAAACGTTTGCTGGATATTTGAAGGAGCCATTTCTAAGGTATGTTTTATATGTAGTTATATATCTCAAATATTTTAAATATATAAAGAGTCCAGATGTTTACTTCTAATAGTCAACTAAATTCCTGTATAATCTTTAGACGGAGTTGATTAGCCCTTCTTAAACATTCCGGAAACTGAATGCTTGTGCCTTCTCGGAACTCGATAGATGGTTTTTGGCTAATTCATACAACAGTGTGAAAGTGTTAGGTGGTCTCTTTAAGAGGTGATTAATTAACAAGGAAGGAACTCTCATGAGCGGGATCAGTTACCTTTAATGAAAAAAGAAGGCCTCATAGGATCTGCCAGCCATCAATCTTGGATTTCCCAGCTTCTAGAACTATAAGAAAAAAAAAGCTTCTGTTGTTTTTTTAACTCCTCAGTCCATGTGACCTGTGATAACAAACTGATGTTAGAGTCCTTAACTAACTCTGACATATCTGGACTCCATCACTGTTGTGTCCTGAAGTAGCAATATGTAGAAGCCGTGTTTGTGTGACACAGAACCATGTGGTGTATTAGGACTGATTCAGTGTGTGGACAATGTTTCATTGTCCCATAGACAGCAGGGGACTCAGAACCACCGAGGCTGAGCCTGTCCCATTTCAGCACCATTTGAGAGAACCTCCTGAGCCTTCTCGTTATAATTATAACTCACCCATAAATTATGGATAGTAGGGGCTGGAGAGATAATTTGGTGGTTAAGGGCATACCACTCTTGGAGATGACTGGGGTGAATTCTCAGTACCCACACTGGGCAGGTCACAATCAGCTTTAACTCCTGCACCAGGAGATCCATACACCTTTCTAGACTCGACAGGCACATGCGTTCCCATGTGCATGTTGTATAACCAGAAAAATACAATTAAATGTTTTCAATATTGAACAAATATGTGGCTAAAGACCTTGATAAGCAAGGTAAACTTTAAAAAAAAAAGCCACAGCACATCTCTGGTATATAATAAATTCCATTCTCTCTCTTTCTTTTCTCCCATCATAGAAAAATAAGGAGTACTTATCTTTTTATGCTCTCAAACTTGGCCCTGAATCAGATGATATAATGGAAATTATGACTGATGAGAAGATGAAGAAAGAGCCACTCTTGGGTTTTACATGGGTTTCATGCTCTTTCCCATCTAGAAATGTTCTCCTCTGCTGTCATTTTATCCATACTTCCCCCTACCCATAGATGTGTTTCTCCCAGGAGGTCAGTGTTTACATCCCATTGATCAAAATTTCATTAATACTATAAGATAATGAAATTCTGTTCTGTAGGATAAAGGGACAAACAAGGACTAGTGAGACTGAACGGGGGAGTGCAGAGAATTGGGTGGGCGTGCGGAATGCTTGCTGTGGTTATTTTAGTGCTTTCGGTGGGATACGGAGGAAAGCCTCAGGTGAAGGGAGATGGGGGAGGGGATGCTCTGGGGTTTGAAAGTCAGAGAAAAAGACCAGAGTGATTCACTACAGTCTACAACTAAAATCTCCTCAGTGGCCCACTGTTGATTGTATTGTCCCCATCTTGGGCCCATAGGGAGGTAGAAGAAGCTTCAGTATATGGGACAGATGGGAGGGCTTCAGGTCATCAGAGGCACCCACTTCTTGTCTTGTCCTTCCGGGGTAAAGCAGTGGTTTTCCCTCCCTGTGCCCTCAAGCCCAAGGAGGCCAACTGATCAGCTACTGAGACCTCTGAAACTGCCAAGAAAAGCAGTTACGAGTACTTGCCACGCTTCCAGAGGTTCTGGATTTGATTCAGGGTGCCCACATAGCACGTCACAACTGTCAGTAACCACAGCTACAGGGGTTCAATGACCTCTTCTGGCCTCTGTGGACAGAAGGCATGCATACGGTACACGGAAAAACATGCAAACAAAAGACACACACAAAATAAAAGTATACTTTTAAAGATTGTGCTACTGATAGACATTCCATTAAATAGAGCAATATAAACTTATATCTCCAAAGGTTTTAAGTTTAACAATATAAATCCTGTTTATATGTCAAAGAGTATAGAAACTTAGAAGGTCAGTCAGGTGGTGGAGTATCTTCCATTGGTGTTTGCACAGGATATACATGCTTATGACATTGAGGCCACCAGTAGGGTGTCATTATTTTACCCTGCTTCGAGGTGAACAAACTGTAGCTTTAAAAATTAAATAACATGCCCAATGGTTCCTGGTTCATAAAAGGCAACACTGGAATGAACATGGAGACTGTCTGCTTAGAAAGGAAGGCCACACAGTGACTCGCTGTTCAGGATCAGAGAGCTGGGGGTTACAATTTTAATGCCTGCAAGTCTATTGATCAAGAATGATTTTGCAATATTTTCCAGTTCTTAGTAATTAGGAGAACAGGTCTGTTTTATTATGGAAAAATAGACGGGGGCTTAGCAAAGCTCCAACATGAATTAATTGCAATCTCACATACCAGCATTTTGTAGTCTATAATAACATATTTATAACTTTTTAACTACCCGAGTTTACTTTACACCAGTGATCTTAATATTTCATGCGACCCCGTTTTCTAAACATTAACTACATTACAGTATTTATTTTACCCCATTCTTAATTCTCTTCTGTTTTGAAAGTCAGTATTGGCTAGCGTGTGCCATACTGTTACAATACGCTAGTTTCTATAAACATAAGTATCAGGTTTTCAAACACTTTATCTATTACTTGTATACATTTTGAATCCATTAAGTTTTATAAAAAAAAATCATGTAAAGATAATTCCAAGAACTGGAAGTAATTTTATAAGAAACTAAAAGTCAATAGGCTAATAAGATGTTTTTCTTCAAATGTAAGTTATAAATTTTATATGTTGGAGTTTTTTTTAGGTGTGATTGACTCTACAGTCAGAACACAAAGCTTGTATTTCTTACTTAATAGTCACAAGGGTAAATTTGAATAGAAAAATTGCAAATTCATTTTTTAGATACAGATGGTTGCTCTAAAGAAACCCAAAAGTGGCCATAAAGCAATAGGCCAATAAACACAGTAAAAACAATAAGGTGTGCTTGGAATAAACTGGTTTTAATAGTACATACCACCCATTAGAATCATCAGGGCCAGTTTCAGCAATAAAGAAGTGGGCATTGACCAGGGCCACTGTTAACAGCTAGGCACTAACACTTCAACTGGGAGAAAATCGAAAGAGCTCAGAGGAAAAGGAGCTAACTGACTGGCAATAAGCATGTCTTCCTACAGTGGGTCAGAGAGCATCCTACTCCAGAATTTTCCTAACTCGGCCTCCAAGTGAGTAGAGTGTTCATACAGAAAAATACAACCTTAGCTAAGCTTTTGACCCCCAGAAGCCACCCTCAGGCTCTGTTTCATCCACCAGAAGGAATAATGAATCAGGGGAAAATAATAATAGACATTAAGAGGATTTCTTTGTAGCTCAGATGGCCAATTGATGTCTACTTTGCACTCAAGCCTTGTGATAGAAACAAATGCTGCTTGTCTGTTTATTTTGACTTTCAAAGTAGTGTGTGTGATTTCCACCCAAACCCAAATTCTCCCACTGGTGGGTGAGGGAAACCCCTTTCAAGGTATCTACACTTAACATTGTATTGTCTCATATTTCTCCAGTGTGAATCATCTTTTAAACGCTGGAAAATCACTTTAGAAATAGGTATTCGTTTAGCTCTCTTCAGAAATAGGTTTTAAACTATGAGCATTTTACAAGTGTAGATAGTAAAGATTATAAAGTGAAATATTTCCCTGAGAGTTCCCAGTAATTATTTGGTGAGCTCCGCTTTGAATTCACATGTTCATATACCTCTCTCTCAAGAGGAATAACCCCTCTAGGACTCTGTTCACCAGGTTCTGAAATATAATAGATCTCAGCACACAGTATTTTATTGTGTCAATGTCTATTATACATTAAAACACTGACTTATAATAAGAATTTTAAATATCATGCCGCTTAAAATAATTCCATCTGTAAACCAATACTCTCAAGGACAAGGTGAAGTTTGCTTTGTCCATCCAACAATATCTGCTTCGACTTCATACTTTTACAGCCAGCTCTGTGCAGAGGCCAGGGGAAGGCCAGTGAGAGTGAGTCCCTACAACAAAACAGCTACAATCCTGAGGCCAACAGCCTTGGAACTTAGTGTGTCCAGAGATGCTTCAGGAGCCTTAATGAGGGATGATTTCACAGAAAGAACTACACATGAAATGAGATTTAGTATCTATGAATCAATCAGAACTACTGTTTAGGATGCATAGCCAAGAAATCATTTTGTGTGCATGCAACGTGAGCACACATAAGGGAAGAATACTGAAACAGGCAGTTAGGATGCAAAAACATAGACATGTCAGTTGGCCACAGAGACACGTAGACTTTGACAATGGCAAATATCTTGAAAATGCCTAAGGATAGGGGCAGGACTGCACTGATCTTGCAGATCCAACGGTGAGAATATCAATAGCTTCTGTAACAGCTCTGATGTATCATGGGTACTTGAGCCCTAAAAGTGTGAGTGACGGTGAAGAGGGCTGGAATGAATGATGCTTCCTTGTGAAATGGAATAGGATGAAGACGATGATAAGATAATGCATCAGTATCTGGGAGAAAACCATTGTAACAAAATAAGATGGAAATTAACAGAGCAGCAAAATATTGCTTATTTAGTTTGGGGACTCATAACATGGTTAGATACTGGTTTGTAGGTCTACTGGACATGTAATAATATTCAATAGAGTTAAATTCATTACAGCAAATAAGATGAGAGACATAATGATAACTCCTTAGCGTTATCAGAAGATAAACACACCCATGACTTCATTGAGAAGGAGAGACAAGGAGACACATAGAGACCAGGAAGCTAACCACACCAAAGGTCAAGCTTGGGGAATTTGAAAAGAACAATGCCCAAGGCAAAAGAAAAACCATGAGCTACTACAGCAAAACGTGGGTGAACTTTACAATTCAGTCACTGACGACCTCAGAGAAAGAAAATTTGACTAAGAATTAAGAGTAGACTTTTGGCTGTGCTTACCTGAGTAAAAGTAGTTTGAAGTAGTGACAGCAAATACTGTGGAATAATAATCCTTCAGTACGTCATGAAGATGTGTGGCTCTCATTGCTAATAAAAAGATGATTGACCAATGATGAGGTGGGATTTTCAGAGAACAGAGAATGCTGGGGAGAGAAAGGGTGGAATCAGGAGGAGATGCCATGAGATGCAGGGGAAGCAGTATGGGCAGTACATAGATGAGATAAACAAGTAAACAAGCCTTGGGCAGCATATAGATTGATAGAAGTGGGTTAATTTAAATTATAAGAGCCAATTAGTAACAAACCTCAGCTATCGACTGAGCATTTATAATTAATATTAAGTCTCTGTATGGTTATTTGAGGACCAACTCATGGGACAGAAAAGTCCACCTATGAGCAAGGGCAGATTTCTTTCTGGAGAAGGTACTAGTCAACAAAAAACTGAATACATATAGCAAGAACTACAAACATAATTTGTTCTCTGTTCACCGGACTATTTTGTTGTCTTCTTAAGGTTGTGAGAAAAAGATGCTAACCTATTTATTGTGTGCAAGTTTTCCCTCAAAAGTTGTGTGGCTTGGCTAAAATCATTGAATCCATCTCTTCTTGGATGAGTAGCAAGAGCTCTTAACTGCTGAGTCATCTCTCCAGGTCCATTTTTTCACTTTTTCTGATGTTGCTTCAGTTTGACTCTTTGTGTAACAGGTTTGCTTATGGCACAGTCTGGTAGGAAACCCCCACAGTTAGATTTGTGCAATCCACAGGTCCCCTCATATTATAAACACACCAATTGGTCCTTCTGTTTTGGACAATTGCTTGGTCTAGCTAGGTTGTTTATTCATAATTCCCAGGTAAGAAGAGATTGTGGGAATGTTCAGGCACAGAACACCGTGAACAGCCTCAGTACCAGGACTTCTAACTGGTAAACTGCACACAAGCCTCACTAAAATACAAATGTATACTTTCTGTTTTTGAGACGGAGTCTCTGTATGTAATTCTGGGTGATCCGGAGTCTACTCTGTACACTAGGTTGGCCTTGAACCCAGAGATCTGCTTCCCCGTGCCTTTTGAGTGATGGGATTAAAGGACTGCACCTTTACATAGGTAGATGGATGGATGGGTGGATGGATGTTGGATTGATGAATACATAGATAGATAGATAGATAGATAGATAGATAGATAGATAGATAGATAGACAGACAGACAGATAGAGAGGTGGATGGGTTGGATGGATGATGGATGGATGGGGAGAGAGAGAGAGAAAGGGAGAGAGAGAGAGAAAGAGAGAGAACAGGTTGTGGGAGTTATTAGTCAATCTTTTGAGAAAAATTGTTTCTTAGAAAGCAAGTAAGAATCTGCTAAAGTTATTTACAGGTTTCTGTTTCAGTGTAAAACGGTAATATCAACATTTAATTTCTTAATTGAAGCAAGTATCCAGTCATAAGAGATTTCAAGGACCTTGTGCACAGCCATGAGGAGATCTTGCTGTGAGAAATCACAGTGGAATCCATTCCATTTGAACAAACAACATGGTCATTAACCATGTGCTAATAAAAATGATCTTCTCACCTCTGGAGTAAAGTCTAAATCTTTCTGTATTTAGTACTGGCGGCCTTTCTTCCTTCTTTATTCTAGATAACTAAAATTATACTAAATAGTGACCTAACAAAAGCTGTCTAACATGTTCTGGTTTTAGTTTTATAATATGGTAAAATGCCTTAATTTTTCATGCTCACAGCTCCCCACAACTCCATACCCCCAAGCTGTCATCTTCTGAATCAAGAAAACAAATGCCACCTCTTGCTAGAGACACGGTACAAACAGAATGATTGATGCTACCTGGCCCCCTGCCTGCCAGATGCCTGAAAGAGAAGGCTGTGGATCAGGACAGAGCGAAGGAGACTGTGAATCTATACAGCCATTGTTCTGATAAAAACCAACAGCCAGTGTGGGTGGCAAAACTCAAATCCGGTAAAAGTAAAACACAATTTGCCCAAGGCATAAGCAACATTTTATATATCTTATATGATGTTTTTTTAATATCTGTGACAAAAGTGTATACACACACACACATTTCAGTCACAAGCACTCTGTCGTGCAAATCTAGTTCTACATATACAGTTATGAGCTCTAGAAAAACTGGACTATGCATAACATCTCAACGGCTTGAGTATGCATAGGCGTACGTCTCCATTAGATTCATCATGCCTATGTTACGCATAGAAATAGATCAGAGAGATAGGGAAGAATTTATTTTGCCAATTTCAGTAAAAGCAGTAAATTCCCCTTCAAAATTCCTCAGTCGTTTCAGTAGAATTGATAAACCAAGATATTATTTTAAAAATCAATGGCTGCAACTGGATATCAATAAACTCACTGAAAAATCACCCCCAAAAGTGGTACCGACAAAAGGTGTAAACTGTGGTCTGTACAATTCACCCTTGACTTACAGTGACTTGACTGGTTCAGAGAGAACACCAGGTCCTATCTGGCGGTGTTGTTCTTAACATTATGAACCACTGGAGGTGTGGGAGAGAGGTGGGTCAAAGTGTACTTGTCGAGGGGCATGTGTGTAACAGGGCAAAGCCATTCTTTGGTGGATCGGAGCACGCATGTCTAAGGTAAAGAGGGCCTGGCTGGAGCATAAATCACTTGGAGAATTGTTGAAGACTTGCCCTGAAAGATGAAGATAGGTGTGGAGATGAATGCTTACAGCATGGCTTCAGCTTGTCAAGTACTGACAGTAGCAGAGAAAAAAAAAAACCATCGAAGAACTTTACACACATCTGCAGACTGAGGTCAGAGATCGATTATTTTCTGATGCTATTTGAACAAGCAGAAAAATTATTCTGAATGAAAAGCTGCACAAAAATAACTCCAGCATGTCTCTAGCCATTTTTTTCCACCCTGGGCAAACTGTGATAGTAACACTTGGTGGGGATCCAATGCTTCCATCATTATGGGGAAATTTTTTTTTGTTTGTATCTGTATTATATATGACTTCTTTTCATCAGACACCACTAGCATTCCATTCTTCTTTCCCTGCCTCCTGCCTCTACAACACACATTCTTATTAATGATGGGGACTCCAGTCCCCTCCTCTCTTCTGCAGTTCCCCTTGGTCCACATATGCTGAGCAGCAGTGGAACTAAGGACTTCATAAGCAAAGATTAACCTGGCTGCATCTTTTAAGGACAACTTCAGAAAGATAATTTTCTAACTCTTCCGATCAGGTAGAATCTTACAAATAATCCTCTCCAATCTTCTCCCAACCAATTTCGTAAATCAGGAAGCCTAGGCTCCAGGTAGTTAAGCGACTAGCCGAGTGACATGGGCAACTAAATCTAATTGAATCTTTGTTGGATTAAAGCTTTCTTGGGGCTGAAACGATGGCTCAATGGTCAAGAGCAGACATTGCTCTTGCAGAAGATGAGATTTTAATTCCCACTACCATACCAGGTGGTTCACAGCCTCCTGTACCCTCAGCTCCAAGGGCAGCTCATGCTTCTGGCTTCCCCAACACCTGTGTCCACACATGTGCAGATCAACAAAGACAGATGACTAAAAATGAAATCATATGTAAAACACCTTTATTAGTTCATTGCCCCCCACATCTCTTTGGAGGGACTGTTTCTGTATTCCCAGTGCTCTCCCCATCCAGGGCACCCTATTCTCTTCTGTGGCCTCGTCAACCAACTCAGAACTGCTGGGGCATCCCATACTGATGTAGGCCATAGGGCATTGTTTGTGATGCACTCTACTTCTTATGCAAGCCATCATCCCATTGCAGAAGTCTAACTCCCAGTGTGTTCTGCACGTAACCTCATAGTATCAGACAGCAGGTCCTAAGTTAAGCAATTACCCATCAGTAGTTTTCTCTCCCACCACTCTGAGTACTGGAGGATAAAAATGGAGGCTTTTGGTCTTTGAATTCTTAGCAAGTATGTGAAACAAACTAACATTTCAACAAATTATAGTTAGTTTCTATTTCTAAAACTGAGAAAAATTCTTAGAATTCTTCTCTAATGCTATCCACGAAGCATGCGTGGGTCTATTGGTTTGTAGAGTGGTTGAATTCAATTCAAGCCCAAATCATTGCACACAACATGTCTTTTAGGCAGATAACACATTGTAACTGAGTTTCTTTGCCTAAGCCATGATGCCAGAGTACAATATTCATCGCGTTTAAAATTTCATTTTATCTCTGCGGGCTTTTCTCTTTATCTTTAGGACGGTTTTTGACAGCTCAGATAAAGCAAACATTCCCTTGGAACTTAAAAAATGGCTTCTTTCAGCTCCCACTGATAGATACTTAAACAGCTGGCAAAGGAGTATTATGACTTTACAGTTGTCAACACTGTGGTGTGGAAGCTAACCCTCCAACTCTGGGGCCCGAGAGCCTGGGCTCAAATTCTAGCTTCCCTTTTAACCACAGGTCTCCAATAAAGGACACAACTCTTGCTGCAGCTCCCCATCATCTAGACAATGTATACACACACACACACACACACACACACACACACACACACACATACCATGGGCTACATCTTGTATGTAGAGGTAGAGGTCAGAGGACCGTTTACGGGAGCCAGGTCTTTTCTTCCACTGTGCAAACTCCGGGGTTTAAACTCAGGTTCTAAGGGTTGGTAGCCATTGCCTCTACTGACTGAACCATCTCACTGTCCCTCATGAGATATTTGTAAATGGAATTCTTGTTAAGGTTGTTAACATTTAAAACTCATAAACTTATGAGTTATTATATGCCCTTATTTTTAACAACACATTTAATTATTACAACTACTTAAAACAAAGAGAGAGTAACTGGTGGAAATAGCAAAGATAACTCGTGTGCTTTGATTTGTGCCTATATATAGGATATTGCCATCTTCAGTGTTGTAAGCATTGGGGCAGATGCTGTCTGCTCTCATTGCCTATAGGACCTTGGGCTTGCTTAGGGTATTGCTGTGGGAGGAGACAGTGGGCTCGGTTTTAGTTGAGGGAGACACATGCTTTTCTTCTTGCTTATAGTATGTGAGCAGAGTATTGAGTAAAGCCTGTGGAAGAGTTTCAGGACAGGGCTGGCCTTGGCCTTGACGCAATGGGCGCATTCACTCCTATGCCTCACCTCTGTACTCTTCCGGGGCATGCTCCCTGCACCTTAGTCTTGCAGGAAGGCCACAGGAAGGAAGAAAAGCATAGGATTTTAGTTATATTTTTCATCAGTCATACCAGCCATGGAATTCTTACTATCCACAAGTTTTGACATTTAAGAAAAACTCAACATTAAGTTTAAGCCATTGTTTAGGGAAAAATCTGCTATTGGTTGTGAATTCAATTTCAAATGAAATAGATATAAACAAAATGATTGTTAGTACACCATCAATAAATATGAGTAAATCAACTTGTTTTTTCAGGCTCTTATTCCATAAAACATTCAGAAATATTCTACTACGTTTCCGTACCATCCAGGTATAAAAACTAGGTTAAAGTGAAGGTTTTAAACTTGAAATAGTTCTTCATTTCTTCTTGAAAAAAAAAAAGATGGATTTCCAGGATCGAGGAATAAAATATACAAAACTCTGAAAAGGTAATAGTGTATGTATCATTAATAATAAAGGACTGTTTAGGAGACCTTTAGACTCTGAAAAAAAAAACCTTAAGATGAGTCATGCTAAACCCTTGACATAGTTTAGAACTTCTGGATGAAAACGGGATTCCTATTGAACAGCACATTCATGAGTGAAGGGAAGAGATGGAAGCAGCAGGATGGCCACAAGGATCCCACTTTCAGTCTGGCTTACATGGGATTCTTGCTACGTAAACCTCAATCTTTTATTACACACTGAAGGGTGATCAATTGAAAGATTCAATTTTATCATCTACAGAAATTTAAATTGATTTCAGTGAAATGTTAATTACAACTTTGTAAAACGTTGATTTCTTTTTAAAACATATAAATCTTAAAAGGAATATGCCACTGTAAGAAACGTAACTATTTAGTGTATCTCCAAGACTGGGAACCAAGCCAGGGACTGGCCACAATGAGTCCTAACCCACAACACTCAAACCGCTGTTTTGCACTGATAAAGATATCTTGTATCAAGTTATTTATCCTCCCCTCCCAAAGGGATGAATTTCCATGGAGAAAAAGTAGAAATTAGAAAGAAAATAAAGAGTTTCATTTGTTCTTCAAGGCTGTATATCATCCTGTACCTTCCCTCTGGCCTCCTGGCACCCTTGCATTCCAAATTCCTTCACTAGGCGTAACCTCCGTCACAGAGCGCTCAGATGGCGGCGTGCCTTTCTCTGTTTGCTTTGGCAGACTTCACCTTCCTTAACAAGACTCGAGTAACATATGAAAATCAATAAAAATATAGCTGGTTGTGAAAGACTTCAGTCTTGCCTATTCGGGACTTGCGTTCCACATCCGGGGAATAAAAATTCCACGGGTTTTATGTCTCCTGTGGTGGGTCGGTGCAGCTATTGGTGCAAACAGACGGAGAAGATTTACACGTTGTGCACGGCGGCATTCTCAGGTGCCGATTTTCTTTGCAAAAGAATAAATCATAGCCACTCTGGATGTTCTAGAGAAATCCGAGCATTCCTCCGGACTGAGTCGGTTTTTCCTTTTTCTCCCGAATACCTCTCAGTTGCAGTGCCTCTTTGGTCTGTCTCTGAGACTGTCCCCCCAACAGCCAGCATCTAGTGCAATGGTTTATGGGCAACCTCAGGTAGGTATATATGCAGATTGATTTGGGGTTCAGCTTCAAAACATAAATACTGAGCTTTAAACCTTTCTCATAGTCTGTTTTCTTCCCTAAAATAGCATGTCATTTCAACAACCTCCCAGACCTGAGTCCGCTGAAACACTGATGTTCCAATGTCCAAATGCTGTCCCTCATTTCCGTGTTGATAGTGGATATGACACATACTTGTTATGTGATCATCTGAATGTCAGTCATCCAGTCCGAGATGTGCATGCTGTGGTATCATCAGAATAGACTTAGCTTTGTGCTATCAACCGTAGGTTCATTGCTAGCACGTGGGAGATGGATTGACATGCAGAGGTCCAGTCACAATAGCGTCATCTTACCCTGTCTTGGCAAGTTTTGACAGCTCTTACATCTTTGGCTAACCCATTTATATTATTTTATATTTTGCCACCAGGTTCGTGGCCTAGCAGCATGGTCCCAGCTGACAGCTCACACATTTCTCCTCTGGTGGCTCCATGGCTTCTCCCTAACTCTGCCTACTCTCTCCTCCTCTACCTGCTTGGAACTCCCGCCTTTCTGTATTCTGCTAAGCCACTGGCCCAGAACAGATTTATTCATTAACCAATGAAAGTAACACATAGACAGAAGGACTTTCCCACACCAAGATATGGTCAAATTGACAGATATCAGAAACCATGTCCCATTTCAGGGCATCTCTTTCAATCAACTTGCAGCGAATCTCAGTCAATAGAAAGGATGGGTATTTTCATGTAAGAGCACATTCCCATGATAGGCGGCTCTACATGCCTAACCTAAGCAATAGGGAAGGTCTTGGAAAATAGAAAGTCAAAGACAATTTTAAATGAGGCTACTGGAGTTTTGTCTCCCATTCACTCAGGCATTCAAATCCTGAGGCCCTCCAGTCCCAGATTCTTAGTTGCTGAGTTCACCTTTCTCTATGACTGATCTAATGCAAATTTTTATAGGATGTATTATTATTGTTCTGCTTCCTATACAGGATTCATCTCTTGTTACCGTCTGGTACGTTTCCCAAATGATGACTTAGGGAAACATAGTCCATTCTGAGACCAGGCAAAACTAATATTTTCATATTTAAAAATAATCTTAAGGCTTAGAATTTTGCATTCTTCCAGGATTCAAAAGACCTGCTTCCTTCACACAGTGTATTCTGCTCTCCGTCCCTTCATTTCCTGATGCTATGTTGTTAATTTCATTTTTCTACTAGATATCTTTATATAGGAAAATCATTTAAATACCTATTACTTGATTTATGTGCCTAATCAATATGAAAGACAAGAAATCTAACTTCATTTCATATCTTCAAGTGTGCATTAACTATATTGTTTATAGATTCCTAGAGTTCTAATCACTTTGAAGTAAGTGGTAATTACTAAGACATTTAAGCTTATTCATTGTTAATACTCATGCAGATGGATTATTTGAACCCAGCCCTTTCTATGGGGCTTCTTTCTTGTTCGGTTTTACAGACTAGGTAGGGCTCAGAGCTGATTCCACAAGTGGTCTTCCCCACAGACCTATCACTGTGAGAAAGTGACGGGTCCTTCAGAGGTACATTTCAATTGTTGAGGTCGTTTCTTTGTTGGGATTATTTCAGCCTCAAGGAAGAAAGCCTGGAGCACCCGGATCTATGCTGTTTTCCTCCCTAATCAAAGGTCAGCATGTGGACACCTTCAGACCAACTGTTGATCAAACAGAAAGCTTGGGAAGGGCTCGGATCCTCTGGATCCCTCCTGACTGCCAAGTTCAGCACATCCTCTCCCCTCTCAGATGGGCTGGGTCCCAGGACTTTCTGAAGCAGCTGCCATTTTTCTAAGAGCTACATGCAGATAGCATTCAGAGGCACTGAAGGGGGCTCACCATTGTCTATGTCCCTTTTTAAGCTGAACAAAAGTTTTCCAGAAGTGCCCATTTTCTAGAAACGTGTCCCTTCTCAACCTCAAAGCAGGTCAAAGAGTGATAATGGACCATGACTAATCATAATTGACCTTGAAGTTCGTGGCCTCCCCATAGTAACACAAAACCTTGGGTGTGCTGGCACTGACTAAACCCAGGGACAGCAATGTACCCAGGGAGGGAATGGTGAAAGGAGTGAGGGTGGAGGGGTGGCTGCCTGAGACACTGCCAGACCCTGCAGAGCACGTGTTCGCCCTTGGCACTGTCCTGTTGGGATTGGCAATTGGGTGATGTGTGATTGTAACCATTTCCTGCCTTCAATAAGGACAGTGTCTCTTCCTTTCTGTCTTCTTTCACTCACTGTGGAGGCTTCAAGGGCATTAGAGGGACTAAGCAGCTCATTCTGATGCCTGCTCCAGCTGCTGGTGGATGGCGAGGAAGATAGCATTGTCTGAGAGAGAATTAATTGGCAAAGCAGTAGAGAAAAGATTTGCAGCATGCCAGAACGCGGGAGACAGACAGATACGCTCTTGTACTGTTAGAAGTGCGTTGCATTTTTTGTCGGGGGATTCCCCATTTCTTTCCTTTAAATCTTACGGAAATGGAAACTTTGGAACACTGAGAGACCGCATTGGTCAAATTATTTGATCATCTTTTGTCAAAGATGATATCCAGAAAAATTAAACATTCCCTATATTCTTACACTACTTTTAGGTTCTCCAAAAAATGGGAATTTTTGCTCAAGTCGTCCTGTATCTCAGACCTCAACTTGCCTGATTGCTGATGGGAAGGAACAGAGACAAATTTGGCACATAGTCCCCATCTGGTGCTCCATGGGGATGAACGGGTGAGGGTCTCGGCAAGGAGGCCATATGTTTATGTTTTACATAACCTTTCTGGGTCAGAGATTGAAGGCTGATGGTAAAGTCTCCTCGTGGGCTTTCCATGGCCTCATCCCATTCAACTGTCCTCTGGGGAAACCCGCTAGACCTTAAGCAGAGGGACAGGTCCCTCTCTAAACAGAATAGAGGACATATATCAAATAAACAGGCTCTCCAAACAAAGGGGTCTTACCCTTTTCTCTCAGTGCAAGCAAGGTGGATATCACAAGAGACTTAGTGACCCTTGGCCAACTTGCTTCAGGGAGGTGACCCCAATCTCAGTGTACTCTTTTCCTGCAATGAGGATAAATCATGGCATGGTGAAGGTCATGTGTAAAAAACTCTTTACCAACATCTTCCCATACGGAAACATATTGTAAGGGATAACAGAAATGAGGGTAGAACCTGTTATCGTTAGTACGTTAATCTTACTATACTATCTCATCATCATTAGTACCCTCGATTTTATGAGGCCAGAGAGCATCCAGGTTATATGTTCATACTTAAGCAAATATCTCACGCCTAAGACAATAGCCTTGACCTCCTCTGCTTCTAAGCAGACTTCTGCTAGGGTAAACTGGTTGTGGGCAGCATCCATCCTCTAGACAGACGTAACAATTTAATTGTGAAGACGGTCATGGTATAGAAGAAAGGCTGAAGTGGCATTTAATTTGTAGTTTAATAAGTAAAGCTTGCTTGAAGATCAGAGAGTAAAACAGCCCCACTGATCAGCCTTACAGCCCAGGCTGTGGTAACACATGCCTTTAATCCCAGTAGCCACACTAGCTGCCATAGAAACCAGGTGGTAGTGGTGCATGCCTTTAACCCTACCTGTAGAGAGGATTATAAAATGGGAGGAGACAGCTTTTACGCTCAGTCTCATTCTGTGATTCCTGGAAACAGGATCACCATTTCAGACTGAGGTCAAGGTAGGAGCCAGTGACTGGCTGCTTTACTATTGTGGTCTTCAGGTTGAACCCCAATTTCCCTCTCTGAATTTTTATTATTCGTGCTTCAAAAGACTCTGAGCACGAGCACATCAGGGGTAACTGTAACCCAAACTGTGTGGGTGCTGGATTGGGCTTCAGTCCTCATAACTGCAGTGAGCTCTCTGTACATCTGACCAGTTCTCCAGGGCCCTGAAGTTACTCTTGATCATGGATTTTCCATGTTCAATATTCTTCACTTGCATTTGTAAGAGAGAAACACAGGAGTTTGTTACTATTTTCAGGGTACTTCCTGCATTAGATAAGGCCTTCAGAGGGAAGCGGGTACATTAACCACAGCGACTGATTGATTTTGAACCTCTTTCATCATCTAGCCCCGAAAGAGCAATCAGCAGAAACCACCCGATTTTAACATCTGCCAACAACGTTTCCACAGCTTCCTGAGACATTGCCTTCAGGTTGGATAAGAAAGTGATATTCCCCTTAGAGAGGAAAAAAATAGACTTCAAATTTTTGTATTTCCTTCATAATTGTCTTCTATTTCCTATACATGCAAACAAAGCTAAAACAACTGCATACATTTAAAGGTCTCCAAAAGTCAAAGATTGCCTGTTTCTATGGTTCCTGTCTCCATGGTACCTAGTTATAAACACATACTCAGGAGCCAGTAGGTCTTCCACTTCTAATTTATGTTGATGGCACTATATATGCTTTATGCAATTTCAATTCGACATCTCATTTTAATTGTACCTTTAGAAACTCTGTGTGTGCCTTGTGAAATGAGAATATTATTCTATCCATGACAAGATTTCTTCTAAACCACCAACCAAAAATCACCCCTCCCATCTCTTTTCTTGCTCACTGGACATGTATAAATGACATCGGGCCAATGCAAAGCACAACGGTCATGACACCGTAGGCACTAGTTCTGGGAACAGCATCCTCCGTCGAGAAGAGAGTTCACTACAGCGGTCCTCATTACCACACGTTACTCAGACTGTTCCCGCAGGTTAAACACAAACCCAGCCTTCCCTTTCTCTGTGCGCACGTTTCCTGAGTCACGCTTAGGAATAGGTGTGAGAACAAACACCGACTAGTGAAAATCCAGATACCACATTCCCATAGGAGAAGCGTTCAGTAGAAGAATTAAAGGGGGATGGTAGTAGCAACAATGCTAGTGTTATTGAAAATGAACTGGTTAGTTTATTCTGAAACGAAAACCAGTTATGATGACGGTAACCCGAAATAAGATGAGAAGAACAAGTCACTAATCAAAAGCCTAACAACAGCTTGGTTGCTCTCCCCCTGGACATTATTTATGGGTCCTCGTGGGTTTTGTTTGGTTTTGTTTGTTTGTTTGTTGGTTCCTCATAATCCCCAAAAGAGGAAAGGAAGGTTCAGAGAAGGTAAGCGTCTTGCCCGAGCTTACACAGCTAGTATATGCTGCAGACTGGACACAGACATAAACGTGAGAAGAAGCTCTGGGGCTCCTGGTTCCATTTCTTTTAACCACTGTGTTGTGCCAACTGAAAAGCATGGGAATCGCAATGCAAGCGATGGGGATTGGGGGGGGGGGGTGAAAATCAACACTGGGAAGTGTGTCCAGGCCTGGAGCACTGCTCTCTCCATATTGTTGGTCATTTGTCCCACCCCCAAGGCTCTTTTTTGGGTCTGTATGAAGTTCATATTTTCTGCCATTGATTCAAGTAGATCTTGCTTCCTACAATTGATTCTCGATAGCCCAGCCCTAGTCACCTCAGAAAACTCAGATTTCCTCAAATGCTTTCCTTTGTCTGTTTCATTGAGTCAGGGTTTCCCTCTGTTCAGGGCAGCCTTGAACTTGATACACAGCAGAGGATGCCCTTCCTGTGGACCCCAGCCCCGCCTCCCTGGTGTTAGGCCCACAGTGTATCACCCAGGTATGAACGTTTGTCCTGAGGACAGAAAGGAAGAAGACACGTTGTGGCTTGTCATAAGATAAACACATTTCTGAAAATTTAATTCCGTTTCTCAGGGCCATTGAGACGTATAAGACCAAAGCCCTATAAAATGACAGTCATACTTATCTAAAAGGGTAAGCTAAGAAAGTCATTCTAGAGGCTGACTGTGAACGCTATCGGGCAGACTGAGATGTCTATAAAATCTTAGAGTCAGAGAGAGGCGTTTCTTCTATGGCTAGAGATTTTTCCTCTGTCTTAGCTGCTTCCATTTCTTCCTCTCCTGGGTTCCTGCTCCTAATTGTGTTGCTGTCATTGTGTCACTGCTTGGAAAGGGCTGTAGCCCTGGCGATGTCCAAACACTTTCATTTGTATTGTGTTATTGAAAACTCGTGACAGTTCCACAAGGTAGCTTCTGGTATCATTATAACCTTGGGAAATGAAACTTAATTAAGGAAAATGATTTGCCAAAGGTCATGCTGTCTGCACACTAACGCCCCTGAATGGATTGAGGAAGCAGTGTTCGTAGTCACTGTGTTGATGTCTGTGTCTTTCAAAACGCTTGCTTTAGAATATTCTTTTAAAATCTACACACTAATATTTCCTACCAACAGTTGCTGAGAACACACTTGCCTGAGATTAATGCATACTGCAGTTTACCTCATAGAGAAATTTACTGTCATGAGAAAACAGTCTGTATGACTAAAATATTGTGTTCCTAAGTCTGAACACACATTCACACCAATAGGCCGTGTGTTGTGATTGTTCAAATAAAACATGCATTGGAGTGACTGAGGGTACCTAAATATTAACTTGCAGAATACAGAAATCACATGGTTTATAATGAAGCCTTCATGTCAAGCTATTTATTTACATGTAGACTTA
>JABTXL010003523.1:26562327-26622595 GCA_025134845.1 Neodon shergylaensis | reverse complement strand
TTATAATGAAGCCTTCATGTCAAGCTATTTATTTACATGTAGACTTACAGAACTGTGACTATATGACACATTGTTCATATGGTGCCTCCGACCTACAGTATCCTGTTCTAAACCTTTGCTTAAATTAATCTGGTTTTCTCATAGTCCTCTTGTGATACAATATGTTGTAAACCTTATTTTGCAGATAAGGCATATGAAATGACCCATCCAGAGCCGGAGACAATACAGACAAGACCCTTTGGCTGCAGAGCGGCCTTAGCGATGCCCCAGGGCCACCGTAGCAGTGTTCTCATGATGACCATGCATGCACACAGTGAACACTGCAAATTGGAAACGGACATCAGAAGTCTTTACCAATGCAGTTAGCTTCGTTTGACTTGCATTCCCAGCTGTGAACGCGTCCTAAGATCTGAGGAGAGGAGGAGTACGGTATGAGAGATACAAAGGAGGGGAGACCTCTTCCAAGGGCTGCATACGTGAAGAGACCAAGAATGAGAATCCGAACTTGCCATTTAAGCAAAGAAAATGTTGAATACTTCAAATACACAGCTAACCACACATATTCTCTCTTCCCAGAGCATACGGTGGTGTTGCCAGCTTAGCTGGGCTCTGAGGTTTTGCTTTGTTCTCCCTTTTGTTTACTCTTCTGCTTGTGCTTTGTGTGACTGGTTTTGGCTGCTTTGATCCAATTACCTAGATCTCTGCTCCTCTGAGTGTGGTTTCTGGAATGGTAGCAGCAGTGTTTCCTGCTTCACAGAAACAGCAAAGTCGGCGGCTCGGGCCCTTTCTCAGGCCTGTGTGGATTTAGGATTTAGAATCTGCAGCCTCTGACTAGATGCCCACAGGCTCCACATTCACATTTAAAAAGCTGTGTTTATCAAAGCCACGTTGGAATCCTTCGCTGATGAGAAAACTATCTTTACAGACTGGGAGAAAGTCAGATCTGGTCATCTGCTGGGTGGGAGGGGCAGGGAGAATGAGGAAGAAGAAGTGACACCTCCATTAACATGTAATAGCTGAGCCAAGTCTGGTGCCACACACATTTAATCCCAGGGCTCTGTGAGGTTGAGGCCAGTTTGTTCTATGGAGCGAATTCCAGGGCAGTCAAGCTACCCAGAGAAACCCCCTGTGCTGAAAAACCAAAAACCAAACCCAAAGAATGTTTGGGTTAATGACATAAACCAGTTGTCATGAAACATGAATGTTAAATGGAGAATAGTAGCCATAATTGCCTGCAAAATGGCTTACAGATGAAATCCCCTTAAGTCCCCTCACATAACTGATGCTTTTTTTTTCCATTTAACATATTAGGAAACAGAGACCAGCGAGATTAAGAGAAACAGTTGCCATGGTGTCCCATCACGTTGAGGTCTCTCTGTCCCAACTTTACGTGGTCCTCTTCCTTCTACAGGGTGCTCCAGCTACTGCATAAAGCCAGAAGTGTGATGGACCGCGGTCAGCTTCAGCTGATGAGGATTGGCTCTGTGGTACGCTTCTGGTGAACTATTTACTATGAGAAGGGGCTTCTGTGTCGGTGGCGCACACAAAGATAATGAATGTCGGTGGCCTGCCATGAGGGAGTTTATAGTTTAACTGAGCAGAAGAGGGAAGCTTGCGTGAAAACACAAAGGAGCCTCAGGCTTGATGTGGTTATCAGTGTTGAAGACAGCTATTTGGCAAGGAGATATGGATCATGTTGGTCATCTGAAAATGCTTTAAGATAAGGTGGACCTCAGGATGGGACTAAGAAACCCTTACACCTTAAGTAAGTGTCACTGAGCTAACCTTGCATTGTTGGGACTCTAGAAGCTTACTCTCATGTCCTGGACAGGCCTGCTTCATTTCTCCTTCCAGGAAAGATTGCATTTGCACCAAGGTTCCATGGACAAAATTGTTATTTACTTTCGCTCTTAATTAGAATGGGCTGATGACGGATGTGGTACTCGAGGAGATAGCAAGGAGCAGCATGCCAAGAGAATGTGCGTCTAATGTCTCAGGAAATGTTAAGTCCTCAAGAATCAAGGATGTGTGTTGATGTATCAGATTTATGGAAAATCCAAAATGAAAGATGTCTGTTAAACTCAATCTTTATTTAAAAAAAAAAAATCAGGCAAAATGGCTCAGTCCTCAGCTGAATTCAAAGCAGTCACAGCTGCCATCCCTTCCTTTGCTGTCAAGTCCAGTGTGGTGTGGGAACCACAGAGTAAACATGTTTGAAGTGTCAGGCCAACCCTTCTCTGGGTGAGCCCCTTGAGCTATTTATTTACTGTTACCTCTTGGTGTCATGGGCACCTTGAAAAGGTGGCCTGGAGTTCTGAGGAATAAGCACGGGTAGGAATTCCTAGTGTGGCTACATTCAGTCCTGTAGGTGAACACAGATAGAGTAGTCCCACACTAGCTCAGAACTGAGTATATTGAAGGGTTCTTTATTTAAGGGGGCAGACTCACAGATCACAGTCCTCTGCAGGAGCAGGGAACAGGAACCGAATCCAGCAGCCAAAAGAGAGCGAGCTCGCGTGCCTTTGGTACCCAAGGCCATGCCCAACCTGGTCCAGCATCTCAAAGGCCATTGGCTGAAGGAGTTTCCCCAGCACTGTCGTATTTTGGGATCATTTGAATTCAGAGTCCTTATACATCACTCCTGAAAAAGAAAGACCCCTGAGCAAGGGAGAGGAGGAAAAAGCTACTGCCGGTCTGCTGATCATCACTGGGGTTGAAGTTCTGATGCCAAACAGGTTATTTCTCTACTCATGCCTCAAGGCTTTTCTTATTCATCTCATGCCCAAGACACGGTAAGACTATCTAGAAGACAGGGTTGTTTGAAGCTTATTAGGAAACAATGTGTGCCTTGATTTATACAGCTTTAGGGATTGCCCTGATTAAGGTCACAAGGGAACGAAGAGAGGGCAGACACACAGATACACATAAAGAAAAGCAGGGACCATGAGCTCTGATGGAAACACAGGACCAGAGGAGACCAGAACTCAGTGTATCTATTTTATACAACTGAATCTAGCGGACACAGGCTCATTGCATATAGTTGGAACGTGAAACAGGTGTAGCTAACTCACCAGGAGCTCTCTGTAGAGGGCAGTATCAGGCTCTAAACATCCAGAAGGAGAAAGTTTTGGGCCATCCTTTCTGCACTCACTGTCAACATCCACAGGCTGACCAAAGAAGGCTCTGTTTTCCCGAGCATGACTGGGGAAGACTTTGCTATTTCCTTGGGTCCGAGGCATTAGGGTCCTTAACGTAGCCATGCACGTGTCAAACAAAACACACTCATTCAGAACTTCGTCTGCTGTCTGCATGCTTTAAAACTATTCATGTCACTGTCTAAATCATACTCATTCCTGAATAAGTTTGAATAGAACTACTGTGTTAATGTAAATAATCACGGGTATACCTCCATGACTTCATTATGAAGCTCAGTCATTTTTAAATTGAAATAACCATAGAATATCTACCTAAAATGATATGGCATACATAACCAAGTCCCATTGCTAATGTAAAGTCAATGTCAAATTCCCCTTTCCAAAGTTACCACTACCAATTTAAATTTTTCTGTGTACGGGAATTTTACTGAATTAAACGTCAGTCCAATAACAATAATAATGTCATGTTTTTATATATCTTAGAAAAACATTTTTCGCATTCATTAAGTCTAAATGAATTATTGACAATCGACTTGGAAAAATTCTACTTTTTATGGAGATTTGGGGATGTAGAAATATTTTTAATGAATTTGGTCTGGATCAGCAACTGAAATAAAACAATTAAAATGTCCAATTTGGGGAATTCTTGGTAGCTTTCCAGCAAACCCCATGCCTTTATAATCAAGCTGTTATGTGATAACACTTTTTTTCTCATTATGCATGAGATTCCAGCGCATTCAATTTGAAGCAATTATTATCTGTGACACAATATAATCAAAAGGCTACTGCTATTTGTTGAAGGATTCTTTGTTTGCCAAGATTATTAATAAAGTTATGCCGGGAGCGCATACAGTACTGCTTGGCACTCAGCAGCTGGCTCGGGTGATGGTAAAATAAATCAGCATTCTCCATGCTTGTATTTTTCAATATTCCTGCCAATGTGTGTATTGGAGAACATTTCGTATTAAATAGCACTAATTGCTTTAATTGGCTTATGGTTAACAAGCTCACCATACTGTTGTATAGTAAAAGTCATTGGGTTTATTGGATGTTTGGGGGGCTTTGTTCCCTAAATCTTTGGTGGTTCACTTGTGAAGCACATAGTAACAGTGGGGTGGGTGCGTAACAGGGGTGCTGTGGAAGAGGGGGAGGGTCAGAGTAAGATGTCACCTCAGGCTAGCCCAGGGTATAACTCTTAACACATTCATGGTAAGTAAACAACTTAGGGTACAAGCAGCTAGTCTTGACTGACTCCCAGATCAACCTACCAAGAAGCAAAAGTTCTCACTCTTGGGACAGCTGTGTCTGCAATTGGCAGAGCCGTGTTTAAAGGTAATGAACATCCAAAGTAAGAGCTCTTAGAAATTTGCACTGCCTTTTCATTTAATCATTGCCCAAGTACACACACACACACGTGCACGCACATGCACACTTGTACCTCAATCCTGCCACCCATAATTGAGTTTTTTCATTTGATGTTTTTGCAGAGATATAGTGGTCCCAAAGGATATCCCACCTCCATTTAGTAGGGTCAAGTGAAGGCCACAGTCAACTTCCTGTGTTAGCTCTTCTCCCAGACTGCAGATGTCAGAAGTTCTACAGAAAGAGGCTAGCCTGTGAAAATGAACTCAACCCTCTTACGTATTCGGTACAAAGATTGGCCGTGTAAACTTGCAGACATTCACACTCGAATGCACTTGAGTTTAAGTTGCTGAAATAGAACATGAAGAAAATGTTTAAGGTGGCCCTAATGGAGGCCGTTATCAGCGGGTCTAAATAAGAAAAGAGCCCACGAGACCAACCATCCCCATAAACCATCAGCTACCAACACCATCAGGAAGTGACAGTAAGCTTTATTTATTGATTAGTTTAGCTCAAAACAAAACAAACAAAAACCCAACTGCTTATTATGCCAATAGTGTTTAAAGAATAAATAACTTCATTGCTTAGTGGGTTTCAGTCCTGAGCTAATAAGATTAGCCTTTTAGCCGGAAATGGAGCTGACATTTTAATTCAGGAAGAATTGTGCCAGACTCCAAGCAAATGGGGGAAACTCACCATCCCAGGAGTTCAGAAGGATAAAAGAACATACCTGAAAACAGCAAGTTATTGCCCTAGCTCCTGCTTTGAGCTCCTGGTACTCAAGCTGGGAAAGCTTCCAATTCCTTGCCTCTATTTGCCCACATTTTAGAAAGACTCAAGGATGGTTGGGGAAAAGACCATGGCTATGTTATGGCTTTATAAACACGGTCAAAGGGAAACCATGAACCCTGAGACCAGACAAGCAAGTGACAGGACAACTGATCCACTGACCAATCCACCACCAGAACTCAGACAGATCCTCTTTCGGATTCCATTGTGCACATAGTCTGGTGACTTCACTTTAGCTTTGTGTTCCTGATGCTCCCCAGGGGTTATGGGAAGAGCAACTGAGCTTTCTCACTGCGGTTCAAAGGAATACCCTCAGCTGGCTCCAATGAATTCAGTTCCTTGCTGCAAATATTAAGTAATGGTCTTATATCCCATTGTCTAAAATTATCTCTTATCTTCAGTCAGCCTAAACCAGCCTCTAATAAGGGGGTCAGGACTAGCACAATTGGTTTATCCCAATCAGGGTCCATTTCTGCAGCAGAGGAAGTCATGTTTTGGGGGGCATTGTGTCTATTCAGGGCAGGGTTCCATTAGAAAAGAGGAAGGTCATAGTGCCGAGCTGTTATTTTCTTCGCTATCTTTCATAACAGGTGTAGAAAAAGATATAGTTCGCTTTACCCAATTGCTAAAGTATCTGTTATGTACATGCTGCTCTTTTAAACTAACAAGAGGAAATAGAGGACTGAAAATACTGAAAAATTAAATGTTTGGGAAGCAAAAACCTACAAACCACTAACTCTACATTTGTTGTAGACAATCTGGTTGTCGGGATTGAATTAAGCAATGTAAACCACCTCCTCCCTGCTCAATTGTTGCAATAGGTGTTTACTTCCTCTAAACATGATTCCTGCAACTGAAAACTTGTTAAATCTTCAAAAATAACATGAGTTAGTAGGTGAACCATTACAAAGCAATTCTAGGGAGAACAAATAAAATAGTAAACATAATACCTTTTCCTCACCTTCTAGTGAGGAAAGTCTTTCTAAATGTGGGCAAATAGAGGCAAGACCTTTGAGAGTCTTGAGTGATATAATTTGATCCTAGTCAACATCCCTCTTCATCCCCTCTCCCCTACCCACCCAACTTTGTGCCTTCTCTTTTAGTATTTAATGTCAGTGTACCTCCCAAATATCCTTGCCTTTGTAGGCTTCCCCAAAGAGTTGTCTGCTTACCAGGGGCTACACTCTTCACAAAGATGGCTTCTTCCTCTCCCTCCCCTGGCAGCTAACAATTGCCAACAGCATCACAGCTTCAGGTAGGGTTGTGTGCTCAGCTCTTCTCTCCAGAGCTTTGGTTTGGGCTCGCATAGATTTTGTGTATGCTATTGCAACTGCAAGAGTTCATGCGTGTAGCCACCCTGGTGTGTAAGAAGGCGATTATTTCCTTGCAATCATCCACCATCATGATGGTAAGATAAACAGGTACCTACTTGGAGAGATACTGTGTAAGGTTCCTACTTGGAGAGATACCGCGTAAGGGACTGCATCTGCTATTCCACTTTAAACACTTTACTGCAGAGGAAAGCTTGTAAGCATACTATGCGCTTTTATCATTTTGTGCCCCTCTCTTTGTGACTGCCATGTTCTGAATGTTTACGTTCCCTGAATCTTGTGTGTTGAAATTGTATTCCAAATGGGATGCCATCCTGAAGAAGCTTGGGGAAGTGACTGACTCATGGGAGTAGAGCTCTTATGCCTTGTGCTCCAGGAAAGAATGCAAGAAAATTCTATCTATGGAGTGGGACATCAAGTCCCACCAGAACTAGGAAAGCCCGCCACTTGATCTCTGCCTCCATAATGAGAAATAAATGCGGTTAGTGTGCTCCCTAGCCTGTGACATTTTTCTGTAGTGGCCAAACAGATTAAGACAGTGACCCACGAAATCAGGATTCTAAAATCACTTTCTTCAGCTTAAAACCCTTCTAGAACCTCTGGTACTCAACACAGAAAGATCTGTGGATACTTAGTGGCACTAAGACTCCACATCCCTGACTTCCTGGGAGATTTTGACCTAGGACCTCTCAGCCCAGACCTTTTTGCATCCAGGGAGTGACTGTGGGCAGGACCATGTGTGGTCTCTGCAGGGCACAGGCCCTATCTCTGCTGGACAAATTCCCTCCTATGCCACCCTAGTTTAGTTACCCTATTATACCTTCACCTGCACATCTCTATTCAAATCTCATTTCCTCCAGAAAGACTTGGTGGGCCATAGGGATTTGAAGAGTGGATATATAAATAATGATTAAGAGCTGATCATAGGCCAGGCATGTGCAATATGGTAATCTTTCCTAGACCTGTTCGCCACTCAGGAGCAGGGCTTGTTCCACAGGTGAGGGCTGTAATTGGTTGAGTTCTGTGCTAGCGTAGTACTGAGCATGAGGCCCATATAATAAACAAAGAAAATGACCTAAGTTTCTAGGGAGCAGGCAGGATTGGCACACACTGCCAGTGTTGATTACATATGGATTATATATGGTCTGGCACTCTCTCGTGAAAGGTGTGTTGTGTTTCTTCACACCTAGAACTTGCCAGAAAAAGAGGTTAGTTCTTTCTGCTTCTTAGTGTTTTACCTTACATCGAACTTAGCAAAAAATAAAAGACACAATAAAAGCTTTACTATAAAATATTTTTAAAAGGCGTGAAACTTAGACGATGCCTAAGGAATATTCTGATATTTTGCTAAATTCTATGTAGGGTGTAAAATATGAACTTTCTTCGGAAAAGATGATAATGACTCATTAAAATAACAATAAGCCATTTAAGACTTACAGCCTAAACCGCATTTAGTAAAGACAAACAAACAAGGCTCCAAATTGAGTCTGGGACTGAATGTTTAAAGAGAGCACTTAGAACACATTCAGGAAACATCTAGATTGGGGGCATCCTCCTTCCTCCCAGCTAAGCCATGACATTGAGCTCCACTATTGTCCTCCCTTGTATTCATGTTCACGATGTCACTGAGTCATCCAAATGCAGTCTGCGACCCAGAAAAGCAGTCTTAGCTCAGTGTTATAGCTTAGGTCTCTAAGGAAATTCTATACTGACGCATTATTCGGATTGCAAGCCTGGCCCAGTGTTCCTCTAAACTATTGACTTTTTAGTGAATAGCCAGTAAGATGTTGTTTAAAGAAACATAGAAAACTAAGAGAAAAGAAATGAAAAAAATATAAAATTTCAACCAAGGTCTTAAAAAGCTGGAAACCATAATAAACATTCAAAAAAAGACAAAAAAAAAAAAAAACCTAAAATATATTTGTGATACTGGGATGAATCAAAAACCTGTTGTCTTTCTAGAAGACTACTGTGAACTAGAGAATGTGTTCTTCTTTTTCTATAATCGAAAGAAATGATGCTTAAATACAAATACCTATGACATTTTTAGAAATTTCCCCTTAATACAGCCTTTCATCAATTCCTTTTTAATCTGCTATATAACGGCTGTCCAAAATGCAATATTTCAGGAAACATTTCTTTTTTTAAGGGCTCCATAACAGCTAATAAAGATAAGTGCATATGGCATCATATCGGAATGAATTTTCTCACAGAAATTAATTAGATGTGTGGATGTGTAAATGCTAACATTTATTTACATCCCAGGCTAAACGCTCAAAGAGGTGTATGTTAAGCACACAATTAGAAGCAATGATGCGTTAAATTAGCCTCACCAAGAAAGTGTATTAATTTTAACAGTGTTACAGAAGCTCCTTGGAAAATCCAAGATAAGATTTTCTTTGCTCCAGTGCCTGCTTTTGAGGCTTCTTGGCCACCTAAGACATTTTTCCCCCTTTTTACATAAAGGTTGATGGGAAACTGAGGTGCAAAGGGCATTTTCTCTCTCAGATCAGAAGGTTGTCCAATGCTCTCATTAACCTATGAACTTCGACCCCTCCACCCCTGGCTCCTTTTGATTTGTGCTGTGCAAACAGTGTTTAACAACTGCTTTTAAGACCAGGCAGAACCCTTTCCACCTAGGGAGGGAATGTCTCACTCTGGGAAACCTTCAGTGACTATATTCCTAAAATGGTTGCTTTTTTTAAACTATAAAGAAACAGCCATCTAGCAGGAGCAGGTCTGCAGCTAAGTGACCACCCCCCTCCTTCCCTGGCTCACTTAGTTGCAGAACTGCTCCTATTAGATGGGAACCAGAGAGCCACAGACCAGCAGTGGAAACTTACTATCTAGACCAAACAGCATTCTTGAGAACATTCTGGAATTATTCATAATTTGCGGTTGGTTGGGCTGCAATTTGAGTAGTTTATTGCTCAAATGATACCTTATTTCAGACAATGGATAAACAGATAAGGACAGTGATGGCCATTTATTGAGTCCTAGCCTATTGTGAGATACCTGGCTAGAGCAATGCTGGGGTTGCTCAGTTGAGTTCTCTTGCAAATGCTGTGTTTGCCTAGACTTTATTTACATCCCCATCTATGGGAGACGAAAGTGGCACTTGCAGACTGAAAATTTCAATTTCACTGCTGGTTTGGGATCAACATCTATCTATCCAGTGTGCCAATGAGAGAATGTAAAATATGGGGGGGGAATTTTCCTTATAACCCCAAAATTGATTGATTATATCAATGCTCTTTGCTGATTTTATATAACAAAAATTACTTAGCTTCTAAGATATATTTCACATTAACACAATACAGTACATGAGAGAACTTGGATAATAATAATTGTATGTTGTGCTAGGCAAAGAAAATATGCAATTGGGATAAACATTTTGTATTATAAATTTTTAAACTCCCTCTGATGCAAACATTTGTAGTTACTTAGGTAGGTAATGAGATTCTCTATATTAAATCCACTTGTCTCACACTTGTATTCTAAAAGTAGAAAGGAAAAGAAAAGAACATTGATATTTTTACTGAAAATTTGAGGTCATAAATTTCTTTGCAAATGTACTTATGTGGTAAAAGTATTACAAACCATTCTTTGGCTTCGATCTCATGCAGCCAATGTTGTAAAATTTAAAACTAAAGAGAAATGACTGCTCTTTAGGTCTAACTTCATTGTTCAGTAAACATTGTGAAGGACTTAATATCCAAACACCGAAGAGGAATTGAAGTTAGGCACTGTCTTAGTTACTGTTCTATTGCTGTGAAGAGACACCATGACCAAGACAATTCATAAAAAAAAATTTTTAATTGAGGGCATGCTTACAATTTTAGAAATTTAGTCCATGATCATTATGGGTAGAAGCAGACCTGGACTAGCTTAGACTTTGGAAAACCCAAAGCCTCATGACACACCTCATTCAAGGCCACACCTAACCCAACAAGGCAACATCTACTCCAACTAGGCAACAACTCCTAATCCTTCCCAAACTCTTCCACTTACTGGGGAATAGGCAGTCAAACATTTTAGCTTATAGGGTCTGTTCCTTTCAAACCACTATAAGCAGAGAGTATATTGTGTAAGGTTTTTTTCTTGTTTGTGTATATGAGACTTAAAAGTAATGGCACACACTCAAACCCACTGTTATAAATTTGTACATGTGAAATAATGGTTAGTGGCGAGGGATGTAACTCACTTGATAGAGTTATTATCTAGAATTCAGGAGGTTCTGATCTCAATCTCTAGAACCATATCATCCAGGCTGGGGTTTTATACTATAAATTCCAGCACCTTGAAGTCAGAGGCAGGAGGATCAAAACACTTCAAAATAAACTTTGGCTATATAGTAAGTTCAAGGCTAGTTTGGGAAACATGCAATCCTGTCTTAAATTAGAACAAAAGGCAAGCAAACAAATCAATAATTAAAAAGGTTATTCTCTGCCAGTAAAATCAAATCCATAAGTTTACAGAAAGGGTGAGAATTCATAGTCCAGTCAGTCCTTTCTTACTGCCATATGCAACATGCTAATGTGATCGATGTCAGGCAGATCGTTTTTCTACCTTTTAAATTTTTATTTATTTTGGAGAGTGCTGGCTGGGGCATCACACATTATAAAGCACCTGTAGTTATCAGAGGAGTAGTGAAAGCTGTTTTTCTTCTGGGACCACATGTATCCCAGGGGGAGAATCCCTCTTGTCAGACTACCCACTTTGCAATCTCCCTAGACCTTGTCATGAATGCCTTCTTGACGCACCTCACTTTTTTGGGGGGGAGGTCACACTGCAGGTTACACAATCCAATTTCATTCCTTTCATCTGCCCTCCTAGTACTTAAGAAGGCAATTGCATTCAGTATTTGACACCTGGAAAACTGCTTTGAAGCAATGCCAGGAAGTTCTAGTCACTGTGAGGAGAGGAAAGCCTGCAACTTCAGGGATCTTAACTCACCTGATAAGAAATTCAAAGGTCTCAGCTCTATGGCTTCTGATTCATCAGGTTTGGGTGGCCTGGGAATGTGTAATTCAATCACGTTTCCGGATAGAGCCGATGCCATGAGAATGGGAGTGAGGGTCGGTCACCGAGAACTTCTCTCGAGGTCACCAGCTAACTTGTTTCTGTTGCTGGGATTCCAGGTCTCAGAAAGGCACTGCCAGTTCCTTGTGCTTACCTAGCGTTTATTCCTGCCACATTTTGGTGGGAAAAAAAGTATTCCAACCTTGCATTTGTTTTCAGTGCTGAAAAATTTAAAGACTATTCAATAATCTGCCATGAAATCAATGCAAGTAGAGAGAGATCAGCAAGAGGTTCTTTCAGTATATTTACTTTTTGTATGACCGATGTGATTTGATTAGTTTCCAAATTTCCATTCTTTTACAATCAACCTTGATTATTTCTTTTGTTTTCATCCCTCACTGTAAATATTCAATCTCTAACTCATGGAAAATAGAATCTTGACCTAAGAATACAACTCATGTATATAGCGCTTGCTTAGCCTGTTTGAAGCACTGTTTTTGAGTCCCAGTACCACACAGAGACACACACACAAAACCTAATACAAAACAAGAACTAGATGTTGTAGTTTGGGAAAAAAAAAAAGGATCATCTTAGCAAATCTGCTTACAGATGGAAAACTTGGCTAACATTGAAGCCATTTAGTTAAGTGCATCAAACTCTCGTAGGGCAAACCACTAATAATGCACTATCATCAGCAGAAAATATCTTATTACTTTCCCCTCTGCTACTTAACAATACTTAGAGAAATAATAACATAGCAAAGGGCACAATCATGACTTGACCTCAGCATGGCCGAGTGTAAGTAGTGACATTGGCCTTCTATAGAAGCCGGTCATAGGGCAGACAGCCAAGGGACATGGAATCAGTGGTTCTGATCATGGCCATGATGGTCTAGAATTGGGAAGGACACTCTGCCTCCTACTAAAGGAGATTCTGAGTGCATTTGAGAACAAAGCACAGACAGCAGCCACCTCCTTTAGAGAAGAGGGCCATTAATTTCCTCTGGCGGGCAGTCAAGAGAAAGCCCCCTTCTGTCTACTATACCAGCATGACAGTGAAAGACAACAACCCTTTCACTCACAATTTTCTTATTGTCTTTCACTGGGCGAACTTTGTCTCCAGGGAGAGTATATTGTGTTTAGTGACTAACAATGAGCGACTCCGTGAAATTGTCTCCAAGTATTTCCATAGGGGAAGAGCTCACCCATGTTCACAACAGTCAGGAAATTGAAACAGCTTCGATTTCCATCCACTGATAAATGGATAAGGAAAATGTGTCACGTTCACACAATGAAATTCTACTCATCTGTTAGGAAAAATGATATGGGATTTGCAGATAGATGAGTGGAGCTAGAGATAATCATTCCTCGTGAGGTCACCAAAACTACAAACTCTCCATGTTCTCATTTTAATCTTCAGACATGTGTGTTTAAATTTCAGTGCCCACAGAAGTCAAACAACTAGAAAGACGCCTGAGTATGAGGGGTGTGTCTCCAGGAAAGGAATATGCTAGGTTATATAAAGTAGGAAAGGGAAATAGTGTGTCAGAAAGGGTGAACTAGGGCAGAAGTGGAAGGGCAGTATGGAGGAGACACCATAAGGAGGGGAAACTAACATTAAGACCTTTGAAAAAGACGTATGGACATCTGCTACTATAGAAGCTTCCTGAAGAACATAGTATACATATAGACATTATATATAATATATGCAGAGGCAAAAATACATATACTGCATAAAAAGAGTTTAAAGTAAATCTAGGATTTACCTTCTATTGTGTGTATGTGGGGGGGGGGCGGGTGAGTAACACCACGTCCAGACACGACAGTCTATCAAATAGAAAGCTCTGTTCCAAAATAAGTTACCTCTTTTCAATGCCACTGGAGTCATATAAACCCTACAAATTTCATAGTCTATTGCCATTGTTAGAAGTTATCTTCTAGAACTAAATGGTAAGACACTATTGCTAGCAGCATTAAGTAGATATGGTGAGCTTAAATAAGAATATAAGAAGTTGGGATGGAAAAGTGGTAGCGGGAAAATGAGATGAGTCAAAGGAGTGGGAAAGGGGGTAGGTTTTAATTAAATGCATTATACACATGCTTAAAATGTTCAAACAATAAACTTTCAAAAAGATTCCTTCAGCTTCTAAGATCACATGAGTTAGGGCATTTTCAGGGGGTCTTTGACTCTTTTGTAAGTGCTTGGGACCCTTTTTCTCCTACTGGTTTGCTGCATCCAACACTGATATGAGGGTTTGTGCCTAGTCTTATTGCATCTTGTTATGATATCTTTGGTTGGTATGCCTGGGAGACCTGCTCTTTTTTTTTTCTTTAAGGGAAATGTAGAAATGGATCTGGAAGGAAGGGGAAATGGGAGGGGTAATGGGAGGACTGGACAGAAGGGAAACTGCAGTAGGGATGTAATGATGTAATGTATGAGAGAAGAAGAATAAAGTAACAACAGCAATAATAATAATAATAAATTTTTTTATGTCTTTTCAGAGATTCTCAGCAACACTCTCCTGGTAAGCTGACTTTCCTCATAAACATTTTTGCTGTTGAAGCTATTTTTCCATACCTATAAGGATTCTTCATATTATGGTACAGAAATGAAATTAGGCAAAAGAATCAAACATTCATGGGGGAGAGAGTCATCCATGACTTGATCTTCTTTTCCTGCTTTTATTGTTGTTGCTAAACTATTTTAATTTATTGCTAAGTCTGGCTAAAACAGAGCACAGCAGTCCTGAAAGTGTTAGCTACTGCTATCATGAAGCTTTCTGGGGCTCTGGTCAGTTTTTTTTTCCCCTCTGAGGTAATATCACAAATGACGAACAGTATATCTAAAGGTGACTGAGTATATGCTGAGGAGCCTATCGAATTGCATAAGAGAAAAGCTAAAGGGACTGGGTGGACTGGGCACTCAAATCCCTACAAAATCCATCCATTGAAGTCTCAGTGTGCTAGTCTTGGGAAGGGAGCCTTTAGGAAATGAGTAGGATTTGTTCAGTGTGTGAGGGTGGCTCTTCATGCTGTCATCCATGTCCCTAGAGGGGTGGAGAAATAGAATACGGCCATTTGCTCTTTGACATAGGAAGGTAGGCAAGGAAAACTCACATCAGACACCAACTCCACTGACACCTTAACTTCTCAGCCTCCACACCTATAAGATGTTATTTAAATCACCTCATATCCGGGACTTTTGATAAAGCAGCCCAAGTTGGTCCATAAAAAGATCAAGCTTGAAAGTCTTGGATGAGATCATTCTAAGAACTGACATTTTCATGCCATTAATTGAAGAAAAAATATAACCAGGAGGTTGGGTTAGATTGTAAGATAAAGGAGTATGTTATGCTGTGCAGAAGATGCTTAAAGCAAAGAAATGATTATTAAATCCCGAGAGTAGAACTCTCAAGAGAAGGAAGGGACATAGGGCACCATGTTGCCGACAGGCTAGATGGGTATCTCAGTGCCAGCACATCCCGCGTCTTGACCTGAATGGCTGAGTGCCTGTCTGACAGCTACTGGGAATGATACACACACTTCTATGATGTTTTTATTTATGTATATGTTACATTTCCTATTACTGAAGCTTGATAGCAGAGATTAAGCAGACTCCAGGCAATTTTTCTGTCAAATCTTGAAGGATTTGATTAGATTAGCCTTAGAGTAATGAGTAGTATATTTTTAAAATTTATAAGAACCTTGATTTCTTACTTTCTCTTTCACGTGGAAGACTCAATTTCTTGGGCTCTCTTTTTAAATTATTACAATATACTTATTTCAGTACTTTAGTATGTTCCTAGGTTTTCAGAAACTAAAAAAAATAAATAAACAGAGTTTACTCATTTTATTTTGAAAATAAAGTATTTTTCAGAGTGGATATGTGTTGGCTTATGCGGGCTCATATCTGCAGGAAAATGGGAAGAGGATAAGGGACAGAAGAGATGGGAATAGGAAAGGAGAAATGGAGGAGAATAAAGTGTTGTCCTCGGATGCCTTCATTATGGCAGTAGATGCAACGACCATGGGAAGGCATTTGAATTTTTCAAAGCAGGAGGAAAATGTGGATTGCAGAGTTCCCTTCAACTCTATTGCACCAGATTGGGGTGCTGATGTTCGTGAGTTTTCAGGCAATGCTGGAAGCGACAGAGTTCTGGAGATGCTGGCAAGTTTCCAATTAAAATGGGCTTGGTGTAGCCTCTCTAGAACAATTCCTGACTTGTGGGAAAGTTCTCATTTTTCCCGCCTGTTAGTTTGTTAGAAATGGAGATGTGGGCTCCACAGGGTGTCCACTCTTTCCCTTTTGAAAGCAGGGAGGTATTATATTAATAGAACTATATATGTGAATAGATCTCTTTTTATTCTGATACATCACCTGGCTCTCGGAAGAAGATGAAACCACACCTTATTGGGGGATGGCGAAAGAGCCTTCTGAAACCAGAAGAAATTGTATGATGTGTCCTTAGACGTGATTTCTTTTTGAAGAATTCTCTCGCTGGTGATTATTCTTATTATGTAGGTGGACAGTCTCTTCATATAGATAAAGACCTCTGCAGCTGTTCTCACTCTAGGCCTCGTGTCGGATGCGCGCTTTGTAATTAGCGTGGATGCAGGGCCCCACATTCGCAGCCAGCCTCCCTTTCTGGCGGATCGGTTTTGAATCTGGGCTGTGTTCAGCTGCGAGGGGCTGATAAGCATTTCTGAAATCTCTGTACACGACAAACAGCACTTTAATCTCGTCTTTCAATTTCCAGTGCACTCATTACACAGATTCGGCTCAAAGGACCTTGATGCATGAAAATTAGCCTTCCTGCATGGGCTACAATCTCTTTTAACCTTCTCTACCATACTCTGATCCTCCAGGCCATTTGTCCCAGAAAAATGTCAGCAGCGGTATACTTATAAAATGGAAAAAAGATGTATCCCCAAGGCTCAAGGATGCTACAGCGGTATTAAATATTAGCTATTTGTTTTCATTGAGGATGAGGGAAATGACGTCTTCAATTTTGAGCTAATTTTCAAAAAATAAACATAATTACACAGCAATAAATTATATTTCTGTGTAATGCTTTCATATACAGCGTTTTCAGCCTAGCTCGGCTCATCTGCCAGGGCTTGCTCATTTAAATCTCAAGCCAATTAACAGCAATTCCAATCAGTTATGTAAGCATTAGCTCGTTCATCTCTGTATGTAACGTGTCTGTAAGCAGCTTGCAAGAGATGAAATTCTTAAAGTGTCAAATGGCTTCCTGGAAATGTGCTTAGGCCTTTATTTGCACGATACCCTGGGCTCTGATTTTGAATTTTCCAGTGGAAAAACATGTGAGCCTGCTGCTGGGCCTTGACACTCAGTAGAGACGGGCTGGGGCTGAGGAGGGATGCGTATCAGCTGTGGAAAGAATTCGAAGGGCCAGTGGCTGAGTGAACCTCTCTTTTAGGGAAGCAAGAATTAACTTTATGTTTTCTGGACCTCCACATAATCTTCCTCAAAAAAGAATCATGGAGAGCCAAGGACAAAAGTGATCCGTGCTAAAAAACCCATGTGAAATGCTCTAATTAAAAAAATACCTTACACAGACACAGGTTGTTATCATAGAAGTTAGAGTGATAGTAAAAGGCAGGTTTGTATGATGGAGTCTAGTACCTTGGGAAGGAAACTCTTCTATAGTGACAGGAGGGTTTTCTCCAGTTTGGCAGAGGAGCAACCCTGCACACCCGCACACATGCTCCTACATCAGGAGTGAGCCCCTAGGATGCTCAGCTCTCCAGGCATGGGTTTGGAGCCTGGCCTCCCACACCTCAACCAGCCCTTTTCCACTGTTCAAAAGCCAGAAGAGATTTGGAAAGGTAGCCCTGTTTTGTGTTTAGGTAAAGGATTAGGCAAATGAACTCCAGGGCATCTGTCTCATGAAAACAAAAGAATAATAATTATACGATGACTTTTATTTTCCAGAGAGCTCACTGAGATCCACCCAGGGGCTTGGCTGAATGCATAATGCAAAGAAGAAGGCGGTTGTTTAGCTGGAAGAAATGCCTGTTTTCTTGAATAGAGATGAGAGGTTTCAATGTGAAAAGGAAAGGTTGGAATATCACAGTTTTCTCTGCAGAGATAAGGTCAGCTTCCTGGCTTCCTTGACCCAGGAGTCTGAACCTGAGATGGTGAAAGGGAGCACTGCCTGAGACTAGCGAGATGGGACCGCTGAATTTTCCTGTCTTTCAAGTCTTGTTGGGTTTTCTCCTTTTAAAGAACCATCTTAAGGTCACTACCCAAAGGCAGTTTGTAAAAGACGCATTTCCAGGGGATTGTTAAGTGAATAATTATATTTAAATATCAATATCTAATACGAAGTAGCTAGTTGTGTAAGATTCTAAAGGGGAAGGGGATAGGTGGATCTCATTTCTATGTCAACAGAAATGTTCATGTGGTAGGATTTATTTTTTTTATAATTCTCTTTTATCAGTGATTCATATAAAAGAAAAGATTAAATATTCCCTACCTGAAGGCCAGAAGAGACCTGTAAATTCCTGGCATCTGTCCTTTCTCAGCGATTTGGGGTGTTGTGCCAGCTATGTGATAAGTTAGATCATTGCGTTTATCTCACCTCTAAAGCAGGACAACCTGTCTCAGGGTACCATACTGACACATAAGATCTACCCTTGGGGACTCTAGAATAGGTGATAGGTCACTGTGGAGTACCTGGAGCATTTCTTGGTGTGACCCATGAGTGATCTATAAGCTCTGCTCTCAGCGCGCAGGTGCCTCATTCCTGGAATGTGATGCAGCACTTACTAGTTAGACTATTATCTTTTCCCCGTTTCTTTCTTCTTCATAGAATCCCCTTTGTTCTCATTAAGTGGCTATATGTATCTAAAATAGCTCCTTAATTTGATATTTCCTTCCGGGGGGCGAAGTTGGCAGTAGACCCAAATGCTCTTGATTACCTTGCTCTCTGTTCCTCATGGTTTTGTTGGTCTTCTGCTTAGAAGAAAGTAATGACATTATCCAATAAACCAGGATCCGAGTCTGGCTTGCCAGGCTGCTTTGTTAATTCAGCAACACTGTGCTGCACTGTGGATATATCAGAAAGACAATGGAGATCTGGGAAGAGAGCTCAGTGGGTGGATATGGTACTCATCAAGGATGTGAGGGCTGGAGTTCAGAGTCCCATAATCCCTGTAAAAGTTGGGCATGTATGGCATAGCTGTCTGCAATCCCAGCATGCAGGAGGCAGAGACAGTGGAACCAGAGCAAGATGGCCATCTACACTGGACATAATTGGTGAGCACTGGGTTCAGCGAAAGATGTTACCATAATAAGTAAGTTAGAAGCTAATCAAGGAAGATACCGAAAGGCAAACTTCCACATGCATGCACCCATGTTCATGCACAGCCATATGCAGATTTGAATTAACATTCTAACAAGCATACACACACACACACACACACATACACACATATCACATCACGCAGAAAAAGAAAGAAAAAGCAAAAAGTCCAGATGTCTTTTGCTTAATAACCTCTTAATAGAAGCACAAAATGTAACTATGACAAACCAAGGTATGCATCGTAGCAAATTTCTCAAAGTGGTTTCCATTGATTTTCAAACCCATTCTTCAGATGTTTGTTAGTTTTGCTCAAGGATAGCCCATTATTGAATCTCAGAGTGGCCAATCCCTACTCAAGGCATCACAGCCACATGGCTGACTTTTTGGAAGGAGGATACACTTACAACTTTTGTTGTGAAAAAAAAAAACACACACACACAACATGTTAATGAATTATGAGTTATCTGTTGCACACTGTGTAGGATGCCTGCCATGTCCTATTTAGCCATATAACATTTGAATTACTACCCTCCAAGTCACAGAACAGGAATGCTATAACAAAAATGTTACCTAGAGTGTAGGCTTAGGCCTAGCATCCCTGTCCCTCATCGGGCCATAGCAAACCAGATCAAACTAGAACTGGAGCTGCTTTGTAGTAAGTGTCACGTAATCAAACAAGACTTCAAATCTGGTCAGCTTTCTGAAATTAAGAGAGCCACAGAAATCTTTCGATTGAGGTGGTGGCCAAGGAAGTCCCCTGTGCCTTATAAGAACGTCACTTAGAGACAACTGGTCTGCCAGTGTGTGCATTTTTTTCTGTCCTTAGGTTCTTTTCTGCCAATGGGAGCTTCTAGATGTCATTCACTAGAAACCTGGTCTGTTTTGTAAGATGAGCTGTTGCCCAAGGCTAGAATCACAAATAAAATCTCTTTTTTAATTAGATGTGTGTAATTTTATCTTTTGATAGAAGGAAATACATTGAGGACTTATTTATGACAGACAGAAGTATGCCCTTCACCTCACCACAATGGACTGTCATCAATTTATTTGTCTTTCCTCAGGAATGCCAAAGCTTAGAATTCTTCTCATACCGATCTAGATCTAAATTCAACACATTCCACTCTACCCTTGAACAGACAGCCACTAGCTAAGGAGTTTAAGGTGTAGGTTTAAGGTCTCCTAAGGGTTTAACAATTCTTCAAACCTCTGTTTTTACCAGAAAAACTTTTTTTTAACTTTACAATAAATATGTTTTAATAGTGTAGCCTTAAGAATTTCATGATTAATTTTCCATGGCTAATATTCTTCTAAGTAATCACATAGCACTTTATTTTATGCATAGCAACACAATTTACATATTAAATAACACTATAATGACTTTGTTTGATAGACTTTTTTCTTTTTTATTAATTGTATTGATTTTTATTGAGCTCTACATTTTTCTCTGCTCCCCCCTGCCTCTCCTCCCCTCCAACTTTCTCCCAAGGTCCCCATGCTCCCAATTTACTCAGGAGATGTTGTCTTTTTCTACTTCCCATGTAGATTAGATCCATGTATGTCTCTCTTAGGGTCCTCATTGCTGTCTTGGTTCTCTGGGATTGTGATTTGTAGACTGGTTTTCTTTGCTTTCTGTTTAAAAACCACTTATGAGTGAGTACATGTGATAATTGTCTTTCTGGGTCTAGGTTACCTCACTCAAAATGATGTTTGCTAGCTCCATCCATTTGTCTGCAAAATTCAAGATGTTATTTTTTCTGCTGTGTAGTACTCCATTGTGTAAATGTACCATATTTTCTTTATCCATTCTTTGATTGAGGGGCATTTAGATTGTTTCCAGGTTCTGGCTATGACAAATAATGCTGCCATGAACATAGTTGAGCACATGTCCTTGTGACACGACATGTATCCCTTTGGATATATACCCAAAAGTGGTATTATTGGGTCTTGAAGAAGGTTGTTTCCTAATTTTCTGAGAAATTGCCACACTGATATTCAAAGGGGCTGTACCAGCTTGCATTCCCACCAGCAATGCAGAAGTATTTCCTTTACCCCACATCCTCTCCAGCATAAGTTGTCATCAGTGTTTTTGATCTTGGCCATTCTTACAGGTGTTAAAATGGAATCTCAGAATTGTTTTGATTTGCATTTCACTGATGACTAAGAATGTTGAGCATTTCCTTTCTAATGGCTGAGTGTCTTTCAGCCATTTAGATTCCTCTGTTGAGAGTTCTCTGTTTAGATCTGTACTCCAATTTTTTATTGGATTATTTGTTCTTTTGGTGCCCAATTTCTTGAGTTCTTTGTATATTTTGGAGATCAGACCTCTGTCTCATGTGGGGTTAGTAAAGATCTTTTCCCATTCTGTTGGCTGTCGTTTTGTCTTGTTAACCATGTCCTTTGCTTTACAGAAGCTTTTCAGTTTCAGGTGGTCCCATTTATTGTTTCTCTCAGTGTCTGTGCTGCTGGGGTTATATTTAGGAAGTGGTCTCCTGTGCCAATGCGTTCAAGTGTACTTCTCACTTTCTCTTCTATAAGGTTCAGTGTGGCTGACTTTATGTTGAGGTCTTTAATCCATTTGGACTTGAGTTTTGTGCATGGTGATAGATATGGATCTATGTTCATTCTTTTACATGTTGATATTCAGTTATGCCAGCACCATTTGTTAAATATGTTTTCTTTTTTCCATTTGATTTTTTTTTTTTTTGCTTCTTTGTCAAAAATCAGGTGTTCGAGGTGTGTGGATTAATACCCTCACCTGAAAAACTCTTGGTGGATAGTCAGCTGAGACTGTTTTTTATTACTATGTTATTACAAAAATAGTCAGGTATACTGCATTTCTTTGGAGGGTGAGATTGGATTGGGAAATAAAATGTTAATTTTTTCCCAATATAATAGCTGAAGGAAAGAGTTTGTTGCTGGTGTCGATGTGAAAATGTGGGCTGCACAAGAAAGATACCTGGCTGCCAGGAAAGGGGCACCAGAACAGGGAACAGCTCAGAGGCCTTGACCCTTTGGGAAAAACATGGCTATTTTCCAAGGGGCTCCTTCCACAGCTGCCATCATTCAACTCAGCAATAGATGGGAACCAGAACTCAAGAGCAAAGGAACAGAGCATCAAATAGGGCAAGACAGGACCGTTCCTTCAGTATAGAGCAATGCAGGCGAGTAGATTAAATTCTTCTATTTAAATTAAATAAACGTTCTAATTTCTTCAATCTTTTAAAACAAACAAACAAACGTGTGTGTGTGTGTGTGTGTTTGTAGATCAGAATGCACCTTCAGGGGTTGATATTTACTTACCTTGTTTAAGAATGGAGTTTCTTTGTTGATTTGTTACTGCATTGCCCAGTGACCCCTGCACTTCCAGGGATCCTCCAGTCCCTGCCTCCCATCTGCCTTGGTAACACCCAGAAGGCATGGGTTTCAGGGATGCATACTTGGGTCCTCACACCCGAACAGCAAGTGCCTAACCCCCTGAGCCATAAACAGTCCAGATTTCTTTGATCATTAGATGTCTTTAATCTTAAGACACTAAAGACAAAGACAACATATTTCTGGAGAAAAACCTCCATTCCTAAGAATACTATCCCAGAGTATCTGGAATAGTTGCTAATCCTGACAACTGTGAGAGAAAGACCAATTCCACAGTTTTTGAGCCAAATTGAGGCAAGCTTTAATTAAATACTGGCCAGGATGATGGATTCTGGCCAAGTCAATTTTTGGGTTCCTAGAAAACAGCCATGTTTTGCAGAGGCTTGAAAGGGCAAAACCTCCAAGGCCACCATATTTCCCACCAGGTCCAATCAGGGCCAAGCACACATCCTGATGTATTTCCTGCCTGCACACTTCCTACCCACATCCTCTCAAGCGCTTTGGATGTAAACAAATTTGCCTGCTGGAGCAAAACCTGCGGCTTGTTAATGCCCGAGAGCCGAGCTACAGCCCCTACAGTTCCAGAAAGTTACCTGTCCTTGGGCAAATGGGACTTGCAAGTTAACTTTGGCTCTTACATAATAAAGCTAGCTCCGAGTCCTTTGTACTGTTGCGTTTCTGCCTCAATCTTCACTACCACAATCAACCTGGACCTCATGCCTCCTTCGCTTTGGAGCAGATGCCTTCAGTTGCTTCGCCACTGCAGCCCTGAGAATCACTGGCCATGATTAAAGCTCAATCTGCCTTAGGAAATTCGCACCTTTCTCCCAGCTTTGGATGATCTGGGGCAGTGGCGTCTGTGCAGCAACCCCGCTTAGGACCCTTGTCACTTAACTGCTTCATTTTCCCTTGATCCCTCACTCAGATCAACCTTTACTTCCCAGACCATTAGAAAATGTTGAGCCCTTACTTGGGTAGTAGCTTGTGTAATGGTTAAGGTTTTCAGGGGTACTACGTGGATAAGCTTTCAAAACTCTAAACTGCTCTACGAACGTGTTACTATTACTATTTAATTATGTAATTCTTCTCTATCCCTTCCTGTCCTTCAAACTGAAGACCCTATAAGGACATGCTGGTTTCTTCACCACTAACCTGTGCTTTGTGTCCATTTCAAATAAAGACTGCTATACTGACACAGTCAACATGTGTACAGAGTTACTAAAAAGATGATGATAATGGTGACAGTGCTGACGTGCCCAGGATCACCCTATGGCAAGCTAATAGATAACCCTGAATCTGAATTGGTTATTCCTGCATGGGAGGAAAATGGGGACCAGTGACCACTATCTCATGATCTCTTGATGATAAAACTGTTGAGCCCTGTTGGCCTCCTGGATTCTCTTTGTGTTCTCCAAGTGTGTGGGACTCTGGAATTTCCTCACAGAAGAGAAACACACAGCTCTGCTCTGTAGAATCCTCACAGAGTACTCAGCCACACTTCCTGGGAAGGACCTTGGTTGCAACCTCCTGGTGCAATTAACAACTCATTCTCAGAAAATTGCAGCACTGGTTCACAGAATTGATGAAAGAAAAGGGTAAATACCAAAAGAAAACCCTGCCATAGAGGGGTGTCCCATGGTAAAAGGGGAATGAATGTTTCCAATTTATCCCTGAAATCTGAGTCAAGAAACAGTGGTAGCTCATCCTAAACAGAGGAAACATAAACTCCTAAAGATGCTATGGTTCTGCTGGGAGCTGGAAGCAGCTTGGACAGTTGTCTACAGGTCAGTAGTGTTACAGGGAAGTTTTCCAGTTACCACTAAAGGCAACGTAGATGCCCACGGTCTGGGCTAACAACTGAGGCCATGTTGGTGCCCAAGGGTCATGCTCTTGAAAGGTTCATACACATCAGGGTGGCCTGAACTGGGGCCATGTTGACATCCAGGGCCTGAACTATGGACATGGGCCATGCCTGGATCCGTGGGCCATGCCTGGGTCGGTGGCCCTATTGTATACAAGGTCTTTGTTGGGGTCCATGGCTCCGGTTACCATCGAAGGCACTGTGACTGCCCAGGGTCTGGGCTGCCACCTAGAGACATGTTAAAGTCGGGGACCTCATTACTGCTGATCCTATGCTGATCTAAGAGTCCTGTGCTGCTTCCCAGGGCCACGGTGACATCTGGGCTCAAGCTGCTGTGGCTGGCTACGTCTGGGTCTGTGGTCCTGCCACAGCTGGCATTTGTGTTGATGCCTATTACAGTGTTATTTCTCTTCAAGGGGAGATACCACAAGGGTGAAGGACAGACATGGAGGAACGGGAAAATGAGTGGGATGTGGATATGATGTAAAATTCACGAAGAATCAATAAAAATTATGCTAATAGAAAGATTTGCTTTGTACTATCTATATCTAAACTTCTTCTTTTAGGGCATAGGTAGATATGTCATCTGTACATCTCACATATGTTGGGAAATTTTAATAGGAGTTTCTAGGAATGATAATTCAATCCTTTATCAAGTATCTATTCATCACATTATGTACCAGATTTACTCTAAATGTCAGAAAACAAACAAACAATATTTCAGGTATGAGGAAATAAATGACAGGTATTTTTTTTTTAAAAATGATACTCTTTGGGGTCATTTAGTACTACAGTAAGTTAAAAAGAACACAAACAAGGAAAACTAAGAGGGCCGGGGACATTCCATGACTCTTGCTGGCTGCATTGGCCTAGTAAAGCTACTTTTAACATGGAGAAGCAGCTGCCAGGAGCTGGGGAAACAAAAACAAGTTAATAAGAACAAAGAGTATCAGAGAAAGTGTGGGGCTATGGGGCTGAGAAGCAGGCAAGGACTAAATCATGTAGGAAATGGGTTAATCATGGTAAAAACCATTTATATGACTTCAAACACTGTGAAGTAGGACACAGCACGGGAGTCTGCTCAAGTGGTGAATTGGCAAATAATATTTCTTATTCCAAAGGAAGCAGAAAAGTTGAAATTCCAGTAAACATTGTAGGTAGAATCACTTAATGGGACATATTAAGTGTGTAATGGAAACCATATGATCTGTTAAAGATCAGACTTTGATCCTAGTCTGTAGGCGGAGACTGTTCGTTCATTTCCTGGTTGCCCAGACCTGAATAATAACACAGAAACTATATTAATTACAACACTGTTTGGCCAATAGACTATGCATTTTTCTAGCTAACTCTTACATCTTAAATTAACCTATTTCTATTCATCTGTGAATCACCATGGTTCTGGCTGATGGCTGACGTCTTTCTCCTTCAGCAGCTACATGGCATCTCCTTGACTCCACCTACTTTTTTTCTATATCTCTGTTTGTAGTTTCTGCCTGGCTTTACTCTACTAATCCATTGGCCAAAACAGCTTCTTTAATAACCAATGATAATAAAACATATTTATAGTATACAGAGGGGAATCCCACATCACTAGTCACTAGATAAGTAAGAATTATGTTTACTAAGATGAAGGAAGATAGTGTCATAAACTCAAGCAGCACAGTGTGCATATGGAGGTCAACTTTTCAGGAGGCAGAGGCAGAACAACCATGTAAGGTTAAAAGTTTGAGATGCTTGGGTAGCACAGAGAGACCCTGTCTCAACAAAAAAATACTAAGAGGATTACAGAGTTTATGCTGGGTATGAGGGCTGAAGAGAATTGAGAGTTACTCTCTGGCCAGGCATGGTATGACATTCCTATAATCCCAGCACCTGGAAAGCAGAAGCAGGAAGATCAAAATTCCTAGGCCGGCCTGGACTACATATGGTGACCTCATGTTTTCATTTAGTTATTTAATAGTTTTGTGTGTTGTGGTGGTTTATTTCTGGCTTCATAAGTTTGTGGTAATCAACTGGCGAAAGCAAGCAAGCCATGGAATGAGCCTGGAATTGAGCTATAAGGTTGGAATCAGAAAGAAAGAGTTGAGGGTATCAGCACAGAGATCATGTTCAAATCCATGAGAGTTTGTGGTCATACAGGAAAGGATGTCTAGAAAGGGAAGCCTGGAGGATGCCAGCATGTAGGCTTGAGGAAGACAAGGAAAAAAGAAAAAAAAAAAACAAGGTTTTCCTGAGAAGAAAAGTCCCAGGTGTTCTAAATACCAAGAACTGTTAAGAAATTGGGTAGGAAAAGGGCAAACACCTGAAATCCAGTGCTTCTCAACCTTCCTAACGCTGCGAGCCTTTGATGCAGTTCCTCATGTCGTGGTGGCCCCAACCATAAAATTAATTTCACTGCTACTTCATAGCTGTGATTTTGCTGCTGCAATGAATGCAAATATCTGATACTAAGGATATCTGCTAAGTGACCCCTGTGAAAGGGTCATTTGATCTGCAAGGGGGTTGTGACCCCCAGGTTGAGAAATACTCAGTCCCACCACACCAGAGGTTGAGGCAAAAAAAAAAAAAATCTTGAGCCAAGACTTGGCTGGACTGCAGTATGAGACTGTTTACAAAAAATGAAAGGCTGTGGTAAAAATAAGCTCTATCCTTTCATCAATATACATATAAACTTGACTTAAAGAAGAGCCAATGAAGAATAGGAAGATGAAAGTGGAAATAACCAACACTTTTCAAGGCAAAGCAGTCGAGAGATGGAGCAGGAATAGAGTTTGGAGTCATGGCCACTTTGTTTGTTTCAGGTGAGCTCAGAGTGGAGGAGGAGAGCTCCAAAGGAAACCGAAATCCCTTTGTGGGCACAAAGCCTCAGAGACAGGGAGGGAGAGCTTGAGGGAGCGATGTGTCTGATAAAACCAGAAACTCTCCCCGGGTTGTGAGGGTAGGAAAAGCACACCAGATGGAAGCAAGGCTTCTGATGGCTTGGTGATGGCTCAACAGCAGAGGGTGGTGACACAATGCCCTCTTACTCTTCCTTAGACAGTAGTTGGGACCCATGGATGCCTAACTGGTCACCAGTACCAGGCTTTTTCTCTTGGGTCACCAGCCAGCTGCTAAATCAAGACCCAGAGACTTCTTAGCTGTGAATGCTCTGCCTGGCTTAGGTTCGTTTCTTAGGCTCTTTGAACTTAAATTCACCTGTTTTTCTTTATCTACCATTTATCTTGAGACTTTTCACTTTTCTTGCTTCTGCATATATTACTTTCACTGCTTCTTGGTTCTGTTTGGCCCTGGTATGTCCTTCTCTTTCTCCTCCTTCTCTTCCTCCTCCTTTCTGCTGAGATTTTGTTTCCTACTTATTCTCTCTGTCTGCCAGTCCTGCCTATCTGTCTCCTGCCTTGAAGAAGCTTTAGAGTTCTTAGAAGTGCAACAGAAATAATCCATGTTGCTACTATCCATATCACTAAAATTTAAATTTTCCCTTGAATCTATCATGATGGAATAAGTTGGTAGAGGAAAAACAGTTTTAGAATAGACAAACAAGAAGATTGGTTCTGCTTTAAATAAATGTGAAAATCAACACCAAATGATGTTGCTTTTTAACAAGAATCCCCTTTGTTGTCAGGAGACACATTTCAAGCCTTTCACATTTTGATATTTTTTTTTAATGGAGCAACTGTCAATTTGAATTACTCCAATCTGTTTTGCATAATAATTTACATATTTATCCACCAAGAATGTCCCGATAAAGGACACTATCCCGTGAGAGATGAAAAGGCTTGATTCTCCAGTCACACTTGCATTTTTCCATAGCCAGCCCCCTTTTCCAGAAGCAAAATTGGAGCCTTGAGAAAGACAATGGGCAGGGTCAGTGGTTTGCTGCTAATTTTCTTTAGTGTAAAATGCCATTATGCAAAATTGCTCAGAGTCGTTTTCATCTGTATCACCCCAGCTAAAGCCATTTTTTTTTTGTTTTTCAGTGGTGAAGAATACTCCTTCCCTAAACAAGATGAACACAAACAAGCTTCCATTGGCTCCCCATGAAAAAATGCTGAGCCACTTTTGTAGGAAAATAAAAAATATTGTCCTTTCTGGCAGTTATTAATTCAATGTTACCTGATATCTTGTATTCCTCAACTCTGAGATTTGGTGTTAGTACTTAAGCCTATGTTGGGATTTGCCCAGGGTTCTTAAAGTTTCTTTCTGAAGATATCATTTTTTCTCTCAACCATAAACTTGACTGCAGTAAACATAAAAGCTGTTCATTTTTTTGCATTTGATTTCTGTTTGTGATTGAGGCATGCCCCCAAAAGTCAAAGCAAGGTTTTTCAGACAGCGCTGCAATGGGTCTTCTGGTATGCTTCTAACCCATCTAGAATTCTCAATGTCACCAAGCATAACGCAACCCTAGAATCCCAAAGACATGGCCATACGTGGACTAGAAACCATTGCCATCCAGGACTTAGGCATGGGAATAAGAGTTGGAGACACCACGGACTCTTGTAGTTGTCATGAAAACCCTCTGAGAATACTTGTGTTGAGAGTTAAATCCCAACCCCAACTGCCCACTGTGTCTCTTCAGAGAGAGGCTTCCACTGACCTGACTCAGCTTCTTCCTTCTCCTTACTGCTCCCACTGCTCAGTCAATTATCCCTTCATGAGCCTGACAGTGTTTCAGCGGTTTTGGAACTGTGTTTCATAGAGCTGGAAAGGCCTAGGGATGAGTCACTTCTGGGAAGTGTCTCCAGAATAACTTGGAATCATCCCATCTGATTTTGCTTTTCCCACAGCACAGCTCTACCCCTTTAGCTTAGAGTATTAGGATTCTGACATGTATTTTCTTTTCACTACATGTTCTGCTTTAGAAAAATGAATAGTTGGGAGGGAAATCACAGACATTTCCCACACCAACAGGAGTGGAGGGGCTTGTGTATGAATTCTCCCATGCTGAATGTGTTTTTTTTTTTTAAACAATAGCCACGAGTCTGTAACTCACTTTTGTAGATTCAAAGAAGAATGGTAGTACAGCTAGACATGCGTGGTCTTTGCTTGTATGATCTTAACTGTCACGAACATTCAGCCAGCTCAGTTTAGGAGTGGAGAGAAAGCCTTGATTCCCCATAAGCAACAAGCCAACCAATCTCTGAGCATCGTCAAAGGTCCTGAGCAGTGTGCCCCCTTCCTCGCGTCTTCGCGTTCACTTTGGGGTGTTTTGTGAGCCTTGTGCTTTAGCACAGCGCTAAGGGCACAAATGGGAATGGGTGTTTTCCTTGACAAAACATAGCACATAGTTAAGTGAGCGCGCATTTCCCATGTCTCCCCGCTCACCTTGTGAGCCACAAATAGAATGATAAATGGCGCTTCAAGTCTCCAAAGAGCCCCGGCATAAATCAGAGGAGAAAACCACAAAGCAAGGTCGCTTTTTCCTTCTGTGATGGAGTAGGCTCACAGGACACATGCTGTCTTCTGTGCCGGGGAGTATCTGCTTTAGTTCAACCTTTTCCAGAACCCGGTGAAAGGTCAAAATCTCGGGACACCTGGGTCTCTGATACCCAGGGAGCCTTGTTATGTTTTAGATTTAGTTGTTTAAGTTTTGCCTTTTCAGGAATTATTTCCCCATTGTCTTTTATACAAAATAATGAGATTGGTATGACATTTTCACATATTTATACCATTGGGATTTTGTTGTTGTTGTTTTTTCGGTTTTTGTTTTTGTTTTTGTTGTTGTTTTGTTTTTGTTTTGGAATCAGAGCAGACATTTGCTTGCTAGAAGTGTCTCACTGGGGATGAGACAGCACAGCCTGGCATTGCCCAGCTCGCCCCCTCAGCTCTTTCCAGGGACAGCTTAGCTGGTTGTTTTGCAAATCGTCTTGAAGCAGGATCCCAAGCCAACACTCTGGCTTTTCTATAGAAAAAGGAATTCATTTCGATCCTTTGTGTGCCCACAGTAAGCCAAGCTCCTCAAGGCCTCCTTCGGTAAGGGTGAGCAGGAACAGAGCCCTTTCATTTGACTTGGCAAGTAACCGTGTCTGAAACGCTCCGGACCTTCCCGCCTGACGGTGCCGCATGGAAATCAATGTTGTCTTTCTCTGCTCCAGCACTCACACAGTCGGGTGTGTGTTGTAAAGCAGAGAGAATTATCCAACGGCTGTAATTATAGTGACTCATTGACACAAATGCTGAGAGGCAGATGTAGCATAAATAATGAGGAAACACAAAGAACACTCTTCATTATCAGTGCCGAGCCTCCCAGTCCTCGGCACAAGAAGGCCAGAGGCCAATGGGAAGAGCCCTGCTACCTCAATGCCTCTTGATTATGCCCTCACCTGGAGAAAGTGTGCGTCTCAGAGCCCGGATCTACTAGACTAAAGCAAAAAGCAAACAAGAGGCTTGTTCTAAGGTTCCAGCTATGTGGCATCGCATGCAAGGTGCCGTATGGACGGAATAAACAGGGAACGTGGAGGAAACGTGCCAGAGCCCTGGAGCAAGGGGAGATGCCCACATGAAAACATGACTCCATCGAAGTAGGGTTGAGCTATGGACAATCACACGTCAGTCACCCTAAGGGCAATGATGGTTGTAGGAAACCTTGAAGTCAGCTCAAAGCACCCCAAAATCAAGTTCTCAACACAGAGGGACAGAAGGCAGGGATAAAAAATAGAGAAGACAGATGAAGAGGGACAAAGGGAAGGGTACAAGGAACAAGGGATAAAAAAGACAAGGGAGAGAGGAAGGGATATTTGTTTTGGGGGGGGCAAGGGAACTCAGGGTGGGGGGATGACAAAGGACTGTCTCTGGACAGAGAGGAGACAGATCCAGCCCATAGGAAAATGTTGGTTTATAAAGGTAAAAGGGGAAAGCCTGCGTTAGGATGAGGTGTTCAAGTTTAATTCGGCACGTTAATTAGGTGAGTCTAAGGGGTTTTTTGATGGCTACCCTTCAATACTTTGAAAGCTGAAGCTTAGTAGTCAACCTCGGAAGGAAGAAGTGGCCAAATGAGAGAATAGGTCTTGGTGGCTAACTTTAAGAATGTAATTTAGCAGGTGTTAGCAAGGCAGAGAGAAGAGAGGAGATGGGCAAGGCCCGCCAGAGACAAGCTTTCTATGCTCGGGCTCGCAGAATCCCTTCAATGGCAGCCAGCAGAAAAGAGCACAGTGACTTTGAAGTCAGGCCTAGCTGGATGAAGTTGGATGAAGTTGGGGCAGTACCATGTGTGAAAAAACCATTGAATTCCACAGTCTCTTGCCTTTTCTGCATCTCCCTCACTGCAAAGTGCATTCTTCGTTTGAGGTAGTATAGTATAGGGACCTACAAGAGCAGACTAAAGAAACTCTAAACACTGGAACAGAAGTGCAAGCTAAGAGCTTGTCTACAGGGGCGACAAATACGCGTTAATCTCTGTAAGGATTGATTGCTGCCCTGGAGTAGGCTGAAAGGAGTTCAATGTAATCAACTTACCACAAATTAGTTGATTGCTCATCTTGATGGATGGGTCTATAATGGAGGTTCAGCATTGGTCTTTGCTGCTGCAGATACTGGATGGGCCTTGGTTAGCGGTAATGTATAGCGGGGTCTGTGAGGGGGTCTCCTTTATTGTTATAATGGCTCTTCTACTTGCAATCTTGCTGTTCAAAGGCGGAGTCTGTAGAGTAAGTCACTACCTCATTCTGTCTTCCGATCCTCTACCTCTCCTTTTGTGGACAGTCTTCAGCCGGCGTCTATACTTAAGACAATGATGCTCAGCATTCATACAATCATATATTTTAAACTAGACCACTTTTTTTCCCTATAAATTAATGAACAAGATTCACTACTGAAAACTCTACACTCTGCAGGTTCCCGTATTGCTCCATTTTAGTTCCATCTCAGAGAAGAGCAGTGTGGCAGTTTGTACGAGACTAGCCTCCATAGACTCCGATGGGAATGTGGTAGCTTGGATAACCCCAGTAGGTTCATGTGTTTGCATGCTTACTCCGTATTCGGTGAAACTATCTTGGAAGGGTTAGGCAAAGTGGCCTTGTGGAGATGTGTCACAGTGGACATCAAAAGCCCATGCCAGACCCATTCTGGCTCTTTCTTCTTTCTACTTCCCATGGATCAGGATGCAGGCTCTTAGCTATTGTTCCAGCACCAAGCCTGCCTGTCTTCTGTCATGCTCCTTGCCATGATGATCATGGACTAACCCTTTGAAACCATAGGTAATCACCAACTAAATGCTTTCTTTTTTAAGTTTTTTTTTTTGGGGGGGGGGGAGGCAGGATGTCTCTTCACAGTAATAAGACAGAACAGGACACTAGCTAAGATAGGCAGCATGGTTCAGGAACCTTTTAGTAAGCTCTCACTTACTAAACAGTCTTTAAACTAAGCTTAATTCCTTCCTTTTGGGGTAATATTCATGTAGAAATCCCTACATGGCCTTTGTATTGTCTGAGAATGAGGCACTACCATGTGACTTTTCCTGGAAGACCTAAAGAAATGTCTGTTCACCCCAAATAGGCCACCAGCAACAGGCCAAAACTCTGATTTCATTCATGTTTTACTTAAAACACTAGTGAGTTTATTGGGGTTACTTATACTATATGAATGAGGAGTTACTTAGAGAGGTATGAATGACCCAAAGGCAGCTGTATCAAGGAAAATCCTATCACAGCCTAGATTAAAACTCACAGAAGGTGATTCCCCTGAACTCTGTGACTGGCTTGCAGGCAGGTACGTAGGTCAAAGAACATGTTCCTTTCCCCAGTAGTCCTTATGTCTCATGTATCCTGGAGCCCTGTGGATTGTACAATATATTTTTCCTTTCTGCATCTTAAGAAGCCTCCCTTCAAATTAAATGTTTCACTTTGGAGGATACTGCTCACAGGGACTACTGTGATTGTGAGCTTTGGGCTTTATGCAACCTACCCACGAAGTTTACTTGAAGCTGAAAACTTGTCAGTATGTAATCCTACATGTACCCGTTCTTGCTTACAATGAAGTGCTATTAGATAACTTTCTTATGACATATTGAATCAGGAAGAAACCAGCTCACATTATATAGCTCTGTTAGTGTGGCCATTTGATGTCCCATAATCAGGGCAGTCAGGATATAATAGAACACCAGGAACAGACATCAAAAGGTTAGAAAATCTTAGGCAGGCAGCGGGTGGGATAGACTTGCTCCAGAATCTGAGGATTCCCGAACACAGAGTGCACATAGAACTTTCACTACTCAGACGCATGACAAGATCATTACACCACAGAGGTAGAGCGCTTTCTGTCTGAGTCTTACTGATATTGTGCAGTTTGCCATGAATGCTTAAATGGGTCACGGCATCATTCCCCTACTGTGGAGGCAGCACTGTAACACTGCATTGCACATTTTTTTCTTTCAGTTACATGCTGTGGAAGGCATTATTTTGGTTTTTCTGTTGCTGTTGTTTGTTTTGTTTTTAACCTTTGCAAGAAATAGTCTAGCATATTCCCTAGCACAAAGCTCCTAAAATCTTCCTTCTACAATGTTGGTATCTCCCCAAGACCCTGGGATTTAACCACCCTGTCTTTACATAGATTGATTACAATTATGGTCAACAGGATGTTGCAACAGTTTGTCTATAAGTTCATAGACTGCTTCTGATCTTCCTTGACTATGTGGATGAAAGATGTGCCCACCACACTAACTGTCACTTCTGGTACCCGGGAGATCATCTTTACAGAGGTGTGTGCCACGCTGGCTCCAACTGGGGACATTGCTTGTTTTGTTTAAAGTCAGGGCTCTCTAGGATTATCATCAAGTATTCTAATTATTGTAGAGAATAAAATGTTGGTGGATTTAGGGACATGGTGGCCAATATCATCTGTATTGTAAGACAGCCTGTGGGGGACACTAAAACTGCTCCATGTCGTGGAGTAGATTTGATATCTCAGTTAGGGTGAGGGCAGCCTCCTGGCGTCTTCCCCGGAATACCTCTTAAACCCACATGTCAACATAAGCTTTCTGTCACAACATTTGTATTGTACATTCAGGGGCAGTTGATGGGGAAGCCTTGTTAACCAATTATCTTTAAGAGATGGGACCAAGTTAGGGTGTGGCTTTCTGGGACCCAGAGGAAAACTGGGGCAGGGCCTAGGTGTTCTCTCTCTCTCTCTCTCTCTCTCTCTCTCTCTCTCTCTCTCTCTCTCAGTTCCCTCAACACACAGCTGAGCTTGGACTTCTCGTTCCGGTTTCTTGAGTTTTCCCCTTATAATAAATAAAAATATAATGGTTTATCTTTGAGCTAGCCTGGTTATTTCCTGAATCAAGTTAGCTTCTACAGGCAGTGGAATTTTTTATGAGCTAGGTTCACAGATCTGGGAAATCCTTTTTAAAAATTCTTCCTTGCAACATGATTCCACCTATTATTTGCCCGCTTCAGATCTCTCTGACAGAGGTGTGATGGGCACTTGTGTCCTCAGTATGGGTTTCTAGTTAAACCATGTATCCAGCTGTTGTTAAGGTATCCTCTACCTAGTCTGTGGTCGAGTAAACGGGCTTTGAGGAATTGTAGCATCCTATGATTTATGCTAGTGGGGTAAGATTCTTCTCAAGGTTCAGCCTCTCCTCAGACAATGGCGTCGGAATATTCTAATTTGTTTGCTCCCACAAAGTAAGAAAGGGGTTCATGACTTTTACATGGAAAAATTGGTCTCAGCATTCTGATCTTCCATCTTTTATCTCATCTGTTTGTAGAAACAACACCATTGTGGGTCGCCCACCTATACTGTCCCTGGGCTTCTAAGTTGAGTCAATCATTACTACATTTTGAGTCAGAGCCCAAGACTTGCATTTTGTTCAGGCATCTCGATTCTGATTTTATTCTGACGTTCAGTGTCACAGTGGCCAGAGCTGTTTTCCTTTTTGTCATTTCATTGTGTCTAGAAATCCCCATCTTAGAACACCAACCCTATGCTTGTCCTCAGAATACACTCATGGAGAGACCAAAACTGAGTTTTAAAGCTGGCACTTCCCTGGCAAATGTGAAGGGTGAATGGGTCATTTTCTAAAGCTTTGAAAGCATAGAAGACAAAGATTCCAAAGGTCTAGAGGGCATCAAACCCAGATTTTTGTTCTATCTAAGTATTATAATTCTTTTCTAACCAGGTTTTGACTCAGCTTGCAGAATTGTGGACTTGAAGCCACAATATTTTCTCAAGTTCTGTATCTGTTTAATTAAGTTCTGTGCTGTGAGGTCAACTTTTCCAATCCTCTGTATATGTAGGAAATGAAAGTCTCTTTCTTCAATACTAGAGAAGCCCTTGGATTTACACATTTTCTCTTAATTATTTCTCACTTGTCATCATCTTTCTCCAATTGATTACCAATTTGATTCCATGATCCTTACAAAAGCCCTATATATTGAACCAATACTCTGTTTCCTTCAGTCTTTGCAGTACTTAAGCTCACAATAACACCCACAGCACACAGAGACTCGAAGTGGTGGACTTTTTATAGATGGGAGATGATCAGCCCCAAGTTCCATTTTCTACTTCACTTCCTAGGAGGAACTCGGCACTGGATGTTTTGAATTAGATGTCCTGGACAGAGATTTCGGGATGAAAGCCATTCTGTGTTTGCATTGTTGTCTTGAATGAACATAGACTGTCCGAGGCATACCTTTGTGACATACCTCTGTTAACCCAAGGGATTCAAAACTGTGAGCTGTCAGCAGTAAAGATTCCCAGTAGCTAAGGGAATCGATAGTTCATTCTTGTGGTGCTAATTGAAGATTCATTCTCAAATTTTGAATTTCTTCTTCCCTATTAATACTTTTTTATAAGGAGTTCACACAGTCTACTTACATCTTTGTGTGTGAACACACACACACACACACAGAGAGAGAGAGAGAGAGAGAGAGAGAGAGAGAGAGAGAACATTCGTGCATTTAATTCATTGTCTTTTTAGCTGAGCATCCTCATTTTAACCTTCTCAGTCTTCCTTAACATTATTAGAATTCTTAACCAGTGAAAATGGCAACTTCATTCCGAGTTTTCAGGTCCTTGATTGGGTGCTCATATTGAGTTTCCATTTTAATTTAAATAGATTTTCCCTATGCTGAGCTTGTGCATTTAAGGCAAGCGCTGTGCTACTGTGCTATACCACTGTCCCACTGGGCTATTGGGAATGAAGTTGTTATAAATATTTATGCATGAGCTTTTATGTGAAGACAGGCTTTCACTTCGCAATATTTATACCCATGGGGGAGTTGCTGAACTACTTAGTCCCAAGTTCGGTTTTTAAAGAAACTGAGTGAGTCTCAGAATGATGCTATATTTTTTATTTCTAGAAACAATGAAACAATAATGTAGTTTTTTTCTATATCATTGTTACCATTCCACGGAGTGTCCCAGTCTGTAAATACGATACATTACTTGGTGTATTGAAATCTTCATTGATTTCTTACATTAACATTTGTGAATTTCAGTACATAGATTCTATCTGTGTTTTGTTATATTTGTACCCAAATATCCCATTATTTCTTTTTCTGTGTAGCTGTTAGTGGCAATGTATTTTTAATTACTATGGTCACATGTATTTTTGCTAGTTTATAAAAAATACAATTGATTTTTGTATGTTTACTGTTGGGAGGAGGCCGCTTGTTCATTCCCAGATGCCCAGACCTGAAATAATCACTCAGAAACCATATTATTTGCAATACTGTTTAGCTAGTAGCTTAATCGTATTTCTGGCTAACTCTTATGTCCTAAACTAACCCATCTCCATTAATCTGTGTTTTGCCATGTGGCTGTGCCTTACCTGGTAAGGTTTCTAGCAGACTCTAGCAGAATCATCTGTCCCCAGTGACAGCTACCTAGCTTCTCACTGACTCCACCTTCTTTTTCCCAGCATTCAGTTTAGTTTTCCTGCTCAGCTCTATTCTGCTACTGGCTGAAACAGATTTATCCATTAACCAATAAAAGCAACGCATAGGCAGAAGGATTTCCCATACCAGTTTACTATGTATATTGAGACTTTGATAACCTTCTAGTTCTGAGAGATACATAAGATACATATTTATTTGTGTCTACCCCATAGGTATGTGTGTACATGTACACATGCATACACGCAATTTGCATACAGAAAATCATTCTGCATGTTTGTAAATGGAAGTTTCTCCTCTCTGTGTCTCACCTGTAACCCTTTGATATATTTCTTGCCTTGTATTTGCTGGAGTTCAAGTGCTGTGTTGAATAGTAAGACTCTAAGTGGCTGTCCTGACTTGTTTACAGTTGGAGAACACAGATGTCAATCATTTACTATTCAGCATACTGTCATTTATAGAATTTTATCAGTTATTGTTTATTAATTTGAAGAACTCCTACATCCCCCCTTTCCAGTGAATTTGAATGCATGCTGAACTTTGTTAAGTTATTTTCCTATGTTAATTGTATCACCTTATGATTCTTTGGTAAATTGCCTTGACTGACTTTCACATACAGCCTCTCACTCCTGAAATAAATCCCATGTAATCATTATATGACTGTTACATTTATCCAGTGTGCTGCTGAATTCTATCTCTAATGTGTTAGGGAGGTTTGTATTGAGGATTTGCAATGCATTTCTTTTTGTATTGACTTTCTTTAATTTTTGGTAGCAGGATAATAATCATATTTATGAATAATCATATTGATGAAAGGAATTATGAAAAGATCATCCTTTAGATTTTATTAAAAACACTGCAGAATTGATACCAGTTTTTCAATAAAGGTCACTGGATATCTTCTAATGAAATTTGGCTTGAAAATTTTCTTTTGAGGATTGTTAAATTATGAATTGAATTCCTTTAATGATATATTTCCCTTTAATTTATCTCTTTCATATGAGTGGTATGTGCTATGCTTTGTTTGATTAATTTCAGGAATCATTTTGTTAAACTTGATGAATGTATGTATATAAATATGTTTCTGACATTTGCACAGTCTGTATCCACAGAAAACATATTGATAATGCCTGCTGTGACACTGAAAATGTATAGCTTCTTTTTTTTCACTCTAGAAGTCTTCCAATTTTATAGATATTTCAGATCACTGGCTCTATCTTATTACTTAACTATCCATGCTGCTTTACTTTCCTTGTTGAAGGAGAAAGCTAAAATCCTGGCTTGAAGTTTAAGACATCTTTTCTAATGTACACATGACTTACTATGAATTTCCCTCTGAGCAACACTTCCCTTGTGTTCTCCAGCTTTGACATAGAATATACTTATTTCATTCTGTTCCTATTTCTTCTCACCTACATTGCAGTTTTCTTCATTATTATTATTATTATTAATTATTCTACCCATGGATTGTTTATAAATGTGCTATTTAGTTTCTAAGCATTAGGACTATTTCTTTTTCTTTCTAGTGTTAGTTTCCAACTTAGTTCTAAAATAGCTTTTGAGCACATTGTACGTTTTAAGTCTGTTGGCTTTGGCTAATGACCCAGAACACAGCCAACTTTGGGATGCATTGTATAGGTACTTGAAGCAAAAGTGTACCCATTCTGATGCTTTTTTATGGACTATTCTGTATCTTTTGGCTAGTGAGATTGACACTTAGCTGACTTTTATGCTCTGCAGATTTTCTCCTTAGTTCATGACAAACGCTGAAATCTGCAGCTGCACTTGGTAGTATCATCTATTTTTCCTTTTATTCCTGTTGTTTTCATTACATGAAATCTTCAACTCTTCCTTGGTAAATAGACATTTACAATATTAATTCCTGGATGGACTGTTCTATTCATCATTAGACCAAATCTTTCTGTTTCTGGCAATAGTCTTTGTTTTAGGTCTAGCTATATAATTTTTATTATAGTTACTCCTAATGTCTTTTTATTAATACTTACATGATACAATTCTTCTTTTCATTTGTTTAGGAAGAAGTATGCTTCATGTTATAGAAATAATACAGCTGTGTCATGCTTTTTAATCAGCTTTGAAAGTCTTTGTCTTATGGTTGGCACATTTAGGTCATTTTTATTGAATGGGTATGTTAAAGATTAACTCAGACATTTGATTTTTATTTTCTGTTTAGGTTTTTGTTTGTTTGCTAGTCCCAAATTCTTAAGGATTATCTTTAGTTGTTAATTTTAAGCTTTCTTGTGAAACCCGTCCAACAAAATGTCTTACTCAAGGAAGTATCTTACACTGTAGGTGATGGCATAATGTTACCAGCTAAAATGAAATAAATACCTTACACGATTCCCTTATAGCTCTTTTACCTAACACTGTTGACAGTATTTGCTTTAATGTTGATTTAGGATTTAGGTACTTCACCTACCAACCATAACACAAAAGGAAAATGAGTTGTATTTATATAGTTTTTTTTATTCCTTTCACTGTTTGGGGGTTTCTTCCCTTTCTTTCTTTCTTTCTTTCTTTCTTTCTTTCTTTCTTTCTTTCTTTCTTTCTTTCTCATTTTCTTTCCTTCAAGTGATCCATGTTTCCTACTAGCTTTCTTTCTATTCATATATTTTTTAGTTATTTTTTTTAAAAAATAATTTATCTGATTAATACTTTTCTTAGTTTTGTTTCTCGTGAAGATACATTTAATTTCTGGGAAACATTTTTAATGCATAAGAGATTCTGAGTTTACAGTTATTTTCGTTGAACATTTGAAAAAAACATTCTGTTGCTTTATACCTAGTATCTATGACTTTTTTTTTAAAAAAAAGAGAGAAATGTGCTGTTTTCCGCAACTGTTTGTTTTCACTGTCTTAGGTAATTTCCGGGTTCTCAGTTTTACTTGAGTCACTGAGATGAATTAGTGGAAAACTGAGTTTACCTTGTTTAGAACATAGTCATTTTCCTGTTTTTAAAGCTTAAAGCTGATCAGATTAGAGGGACTTTCAGCTCCCACTAATCCCAGGACCTTTATCAGATCCAGTCTTTTCTCTGTCCCCTTCTGAGACTCAGCACTAAATGTTAATTTATTATGCATTAGCAGATGCCTGGGATTTTTTAAATTTGTTTATTTGATTGTTTTTCAGTCTGTTGACTCTACACTGTTCATTCAGACTGCGCAACTTTGCTCTCTTAGCTCCCAGTGCAAGGATTCTGTTTTGTCACCTCCACCCTCTTCCTGCTTGGATGTTGTAAATCTTAAATCTCACATCTGAGCTTTCTATCTTCTATTTCTTTTCAGAAACCTTTCTACCATCTTCGCTGTGTCTCCCTATTGTGTTGCGAATGCCCATGGCCTTGGCAGAATGGGTGTAACACCTTTGCCAATTAATTCTCATTGCTTATCTTTTTTATTAACTTGAGATTTTCCTGGGTTTTGCTGTGATACAAAAGGTCTAAACAAAGGACCATATTTGGGGCATTCTGTTGGGAGACTTTGGCTAATATTGGAACCTTAGACTTTGCTGACTCTACAGCACACTTCTAGAATGGGCAAGAAATAGGAGGGCTACAGCTTGGTTTCTAGTGTGTGTCAGCCCCTGAGGGGAACCCTTTGTGCTGGCAGGAAGGTCCCCACCAGCTCAGCTGACCTCCCTCTGACTTTACTACTCTTTCTCATTGGGCACTAGTTACCTCACAGAAAAAGAGATCACCTTGCTCTCACAATTTGGTGATAAAAGTTCTTAATTTCTGCTTGGCCTTCTCTGATACCACTGGAGAACAGCAGGGAGTCGATATGGCTAGCAAGGATGGAACTTGAGATTTAGTGCTCTGTTCTTGCTGGTGATGGAGGGAATAAGGGAATATATATCCAGTATAAATACAATGTATGTGTAAGTACATATGTATGCCTGAATTTATTTCCTATTTGACCCATAACTAGAACTGCCCATTTTGAATATTCTTGGGTCTTGTTTTGCTTTTTTCTAACCCAGGGGAGAAAGAATTTTATCTTTTTTTTCTCTTATAAGCAATGCTATTGTGTGGCTTGTCATGGGTGACCTTCATTGGACTGTATGGTTATATTTTCAAGCCTGGATTCTGGAAGTTGCCCCAGGTGAAAATAGCATATTGTTAGGTGTGTTTAATAAATTCCATGAAAACTTTTTTCATGTGTTCGTTAGTCACTGTGTGGTTGGAGCAGACTTGGGAAGGCTTTGAAGTGCAGCCCGTGTCCTGCTCTGATTATCACCGAAGTGGTCTAACTTGGTGCTAACTTACAGCCTTTCTAACCTCTCAAACTGTCTACGCTATCGGGATCATCTGCTTAGCCATTCATTCCCTGTATCCTTTTGTTGAACTTCAGACTGCCCTACCGTTTTAGCTTTGCCGGCTCCACCGGTTTCTTTTAGTGTGTATATAACAATCCTCATTATTTAGACAGTGGAACTAAGGGTACAGTTCATTTCTATCCCAGAGAAACTCTATTCTATCTTCTCCATGGGCAGAGCTGTGGAGTTCTTTGCCTTTTCCCCTGTATTGCATCCCTGCCTCAGTTGCTTAGAGACAGACAGAAGGACCACTTTTCTGGGAGAGCCATGCCTGCTCTGTGAATAAGCACTGGGGTCTAGATGGTCACTCCTCCAGGTATTGACTCTACCCAGTGATGAAGCTTGGGAAATCAGAATCATAGGATCCTCAGTAATCCGTGCTTTTTTTTTCTTATTTATTTATTAAAGATTTCTGTCTCTTCCCCACCGCCGCCTCCCCTTGCCCCCCTTCCCCAATCAAGTCCCCCTCCCTCGTCAGCCCAAAGAGCAATCAGGGTTCCCTGCCCTGTGGGAAGTCCAATGACCTCCCACCTCCATCCAGGTCTAGTAAGGTGAGCATCCAAACTGCCTAGGCTCCCATCCGTGCTTTTTATCCTACAAGTAGGAACAAAGTGAAACAAGACGGTGGAACACGGACTTCTGTCCCCACTGTGCTTACCTCAAATACAGCCTCTGCAGGGGTGGAGTAAGCAAGACTGTGGACTTCCCTTTTCACAGACTAAAATTTAATAGGAAATGGAGACTCTTTGGCAACCATTGAGCAGAACACAGGACTATGGATGACAAAGACTAGTGGGGTAGATTGTGATGCAAACACCAGGGACTTTTTTTTTTTTTGCTGTTTTGAAGTAGAATAGATTTTCCCAGTGAATATTTCTCCAGCTGCTGTTGTCTCACCTCTGATTTGTATTTCACTATGGTTTCTTGAGAGGAGAAGAAATGGAAGGAAAAAATGTCCTTTCATTCCTGCAAATACATGGACAAGTGTTAACCTGGAAGCGTGTGCATTATCATATGGATGATATGATGAAATATTGACCCCATCTAATACATGATAAAGCTGGTTTTAAAGGCTTTGAACAAATAGGACATGTGTACAAGAAAGAAACCATGCACCGATTCTTGCAGCTAGCTACTACCAAACTATGGATTTGATAATAAGATGGGAAACAAGGAAATGGTTTGAGAACTGCTAAAATGGAGTGGATTGTTTTGTTAGACATCTCATTTACCTCTGCTTTGAAAGTAAAGCTGTTACAAATGAATCTACAAAGATTTATATTAAAATGATAATGATGACATTTGAGGGAAAAATACTAAGGAGGAAATTTCTATAGTTTTGGCTGTGTCTTGCATGAAGAAAGGGAAGAAATATAAAGAAGCAAAGGTCGTGTTGAGTTCCTAAGGCAGCCACCCTTGCTGCCATTTCCAGAATCTGGCAATTCAGATAAAGGCTTATGGGTGTGATTATTAGTGTCGATGAGGGGGAAATGTCATTGCTTCATAAAGAGGGTCCACGCAGTCTGGCTATTGTAGATTTGTTTCTACATTTAAGGAGAGGAGTTACTGCTCTGTGGAGATGTGGGAAGTGCTGAGGTAGACCAGAAGGAGGGTCCTTCCAGGGAGGCCAATGGATGAAGGACAGAAGGAATCACTGGGAGCAAGAAATAGAAATAAGAGGATTGAGAATTTTCATATTATAGTGTCTTTGGGTTATCCATATTTCAATTGTCCATTTGAAAGATTTCACAACCACTGGCAGTTTGGCAAAGATCAGACATAGCCAATGACATCCTTGTTGAAAATATAACATGAAAATAGGTTTTCCTTCTATAATATCTTTTTAATATCTTTTAATATCTATTCCTGTGACCGAATCTAGGAATGAAAATACAGAGCTGTAGTTGTTTTCATTTGCCAACTGTCACAGCCTAGAGTCACCTGAGTCTCTACTGAGGGCTTTTCCAGGTCATGTTGGCTGGTAGGCATGTCTGTGGGAGCTGGCCTTGAATGTCTGTTGGTGTAGGAGTTTATAGGCCATCGTAGGTGGTATCATTCCCTGACATATGGTACTGGGCTATATAAGAAAGCTAGCTGAGCAGGAGTCTGTTTGAGGTGGCAAATTGCATATTTTAACTGCTTCTGTTTCCAGTTTCTGCTTGAGTTCCTAATTTGACTTTCTTTTTTTTTTCTTATTAAATTGCCAAAAATTTCTTATATTTACCTATAATTAATTGTGCTATTCAATCCACTATTTTAATTAATAGAAAACAACTTAAATTTTTATTGTACAAAATATGTTGTGAATTGACTTAACTACAGAAATTCAAAGACAACTAGAGTTTTCACATTGCAGGCCTCATATTTACTTTTGATTTTATTAGTTGATGTTAGAAATTGCACAATATAAACATATTTCATTTGTTTTAATTTGACTTTCTTAATGATGGACCGTAACGCATATGAAATAAATCCATGTTTGTGTAAGTTGCTGTTGGGCAGAGTGCTTTTTCCCAGCAGCAGAATGAGACGGGAACATATAGCTATGCTGCATTAGAGATCTCAGCGGCCTCTTTCCTGTCTCTGCCCCCGTGCATGCATTTAGAGAAGGCTATTTTCACTTTTTCTAAAATTCTGTGACTTCTTAATTCAAAGCACAAGGATATAGTAAGCTTAATTACCAGGGTATTTCTTATATGAATCGTTTTACTTGGGTTCCTAAGATTTGATGTCACTTCTACTTTCTAGCACTTTATGGTTCTGGTACACATTCTTCTATCCCTTTCTCTTGTCCATAAAATTAATGAGTCCCATAGACATAGCCAGCTCAGTATATTTGCCCATCAAGTAGAAAACTTCGTTATACTACATACCTATGACAATAATAATGAATGATGTTTTCTAAGCCCTTAATATTCACCTGGTAGGGTCTTAAATATGTCATCATATCAACATTTTGATCCATATACGCACTCTTTCCGGTAGTCAGGTCACGTGGCCCAGGTTTGCACGGTGCAAAGGTATACAGAAACATACTCCACCAGTTCTGACTCCTCGGCAGAACCACAAAATTTCACATCGTCAGAGCCATCATTTTCCTTATTTCTGTAAAAAAGACTATTTTAAAACCCCGAAAGGGGACCTGGAAAGGCAGTTCCATGATTAAGAGTAAATACTGCTCTTGTAAAGAAGAACCCTCGCTCGTTCTCAACATCCACATCAGGTGGCTCACACCTGCCCATCACCCCACATTTTGGGGGGATTTAACACCTTGGTTACCCCTAGAACACTGTCCTTGCACATAACCCCCAACATACATATGCACATAATTAACTTCTTAAATCTTTAAACTCTGAAAGAATGTGCTCTTTCTCGGACCCAATGAACATATAGATTAAAATACAAGTCACCTGCTATTCTACTACAAAGACCTTAGAACAACATAGAGTCAAAACCTACAGGCTCAACAAATGGGAATGTGATCAACAACACAGCTGGTTGGTACAACCGTAACAGAAAGGAAAGGGGAGCTTGCAAAGGGATTTTCAAAGAAGTACCGTCTTAAAGGCGAGTCTGTCCTTCATTAATACTGTGTCTCTCCTCCTCCACATCCTCCTTTTTGGGAAAATAGTTTCTGCTCTTTATGTTTCCTGTTCTTGTTGTTGAAATCTTCCGCTGAGTATTTGCTCCTAGAATAACAGGACACCCCGGCTCAACTCCTAAGCCAGTGCAACACTTAAATAAATATTACTCTGTTCAGAATGTGAAGCGTTAGATGTAAGAGATGCCCGCACATTACTCACCAGCATGTCCCATAACAGAAAGACAGATGCCATTCAAATATTTCATCCCATTCCACACTTCAGACAGAAGCTCTGCAGGTAAGGATGAGGCCCAAGTCTTGGGATGTCCATTCAAAATGAGCAGACAGTCCCCAAAGTTCATGATTGATAGTTAGAGTTATTTAAATCAATGGTTCAACTCAAGTCCTGGCTACAAACCCAGCTGGTATTTCTCATATGGAAAGTGGTATTTGGAAAACTTGCGAGATTTTTAAGTGGCATGACAGCTGCCAGTTGGAAAGAAGGAATCATATCCCAGAAAATACATACTGAATCCCAGAAAATACTTACTGGAATCGGTGTTAACTGTTAGTGAGGAAAAAGACGTGTCTAAAGCTCTTACAATTAGCACTTAAAGGCTGGGCTTGCGCCGTTTATTATTTAGCAGTTGTGACAATAAACTTTGATGTATTTTATTGTGGAAACTTAGCCAAAAAATGCTGTTTTGCTTCTAATATGCACTCTGGCTTTATGAACAAAACAGCACGAGCATAGGTCTCAGAGTGACTTTGAGTGTCATGATTGGCCTCACAGTGAATAGGTCACAAGCAGCAAATCTGAAATGTTTCGCAAGGAAAATGAATTATTACATATTAATCTATTCCACACAAGATTGAGACCCCTCCATATTGTACCCTACAAATTCTACCAGTGACCAGTTATGGGAAGAGCCAATTTTTCTTCGGGATTAAACGAGAAATGTATATTTGTATCTCACCTTATTTATCAAGGACCATAAAATTGAGGGTGAGGAAAAGAAGGGGAATTTGGCATCAGTAACTCTTACTATGTTTTTAAGTCAGTTGCTGTCATGGAGTAGAACTAATGGGTCCCCCTAATCTCTAAGGTCGTCATAATTCCTTTCTAATTTACCAATTCTTTAGCTAAGTCAAGGTAGCTCAACCCAGCAAGGAGGACAACTATCGTTAATTGTTACTTGTAAAATGACTCTTCAAGAGCTTCTCCCTTAAAATATGAAGGAGAATTAGATCCATTCATGAGAGTCATGCATTTAATCAAATTATAAAAATAATATTTAGTCAAGCTCTCCTAGAAACAGCCTATGAGCATGTGGGCCCCAATTAAAATGTGATTTTAAAGTCTTGATTTTGGCAGCTACTTCCATTGGTAGACATTTTCCGAATATTTTCACCCACAGGAATTTGCTTCTAATTATTGAGTTAAAAAGAAAACATTGAGCTAGGAATTCAGTCACAGCTGCATGAATTGTGCCCAGATGTCTTGTCCAGGCTACTGCAGAACTGAAGAAAAGATGCAAAGGAGAGGAAGAAACCAGTATCACCTCCCACTGAAACCCGGAAGAGGGGAGTTGAGCACCAAGTTAATGCTACGGGGGTACGGGGGAACTATTAGCTGATTGATTCTCTCACTTGTTAATTCGTATAGAGTCAAAAGATAAGCAAATAGTTTTGAAGTTCTCTGTAAAATGCCTCTTCTGTTTGTCTTGACACAGTTATAAATAGCTAATATAGTTCTGAAATATCATACATGGGATGGGGTTGACCAAATCAAATGCCCTCACATTTACAGATACAAATCTCCCCAAATATTTTGTTTCTTGTCTTCAGTATGATCGATCCATTTTCTGTATGTTGGCATTAAGAGATAGTCTATTGGAATCCCATGCACACGAGTAGATTTGTTCAGCCCATGTTCGACACTGAAGCCAGGATGAAGATCAGTGGATATGCTTGGGAATAACTCAAACATAAACGTAAGAAAGGCTTGACTGTGGGCATAGCTCAGTGTAGCACACATGTCTAGTATTCAGGGGGTCCAGGACCCTAACTTTGGTTCCTAGTGCTTAAAAAAAATTGCAAAAAGTAAAAACATGGTTTGCCCTACCATGTTCAACACTGTGTAGGAATTAAGGGACTCACAGGAAGAACTCAAGTGTCACCACTTTTGCTCACCCAAGGGTCTCTAGAACTCTGCAGGGTCCTTTCCCTATGCCTTGAGAGGCGGAGGCTCGGTCATGAATATATACCACAGCCTGAGCCAACAGAGGAATCATGATAATGAGGATCTTCTGGAACGATTTTAAGGAATTCAGTCCTCAGATGGGTTCTACTCGCCCGACCCGTGTCAGGATATCTGGTTAAATATTTCATTCTGCTTTTGGTTGTTTGTTTTCACATATATCAGAGTTTCTGCTCAGCACCAATGCACTACATCAGGCTGGTGTCAAATTTGGTTCTATGTCGCGGTTCTATACTCATTAGGATCCCTGTGTCTTTGCATGTTACTCCATCTTCATCTCAACCCACTGCTCATGCTCTGGGAAGATCCTCCAGGCCCCAGCTAACAGCTTTGTTGGCCCCATATTAGTACTTAATCAGATTTGCCGCCTGTGTCCCCCAAACTCCCTCACTCAGTCTGGAATGCCTGAAAAAAAAAATACATCATTGCTCTTATAAATAAAAGCTTGTGTTTCCCTATGTTTTGCAATTTTTAAAAAGTAGGGCATTAACATCATATAAAAGGCTTGCTTCTTTTTTTTTTCTCATTCAATGGTTGTAGTCCATCACTTTCTGAGTTTTTATGTTACAAAGAGGTCCGATTGATAGGTTCTAGAGGAAAAATACAAATGAGGCCATGAACAACTCTGCTTAGCAGAATTAACCGAAGACAAAATAATCTTCTTTCCTCTGGGTAACGTTTACCAGTCTCTCCATGGGAACAAGAAATAATAGATAATTTTCCTGTATTCTGAAATGTACAACAGGCACACACACACACACACATTGAAGATCAACCCTTTGGTTTGTCAAGCAGTTGTGTACGTGTGTGTGTGTGTGTGTACAGGAGCATTCACTCATGCCCCTCCCACATTTAGGTGCTCACATCCCTTGGGGCAATGAAAAACTCAACATGAAGACCATCAGATAACTCAACAGTGCATGAATTACCAACATACAGGAAATTATTCAGTTTTATGCAGAGTATGCAGAGTTCTAATTTGTGTTGCCTCTTCTCCAGCACGAACCGTACACCAGCATGTCAAGCATACACTGCAGTAATTTCATTAGAGTAAGTGTTTGAGGCAGGGAGGTCTAATATCTAATTTCTTTCTCTGTCTTACACACACGCACTCAAAAACTGCAAGAGCAAGTCCACACTTCCTCACTTTCGTCTTTTGTTAAGAAGGGCTAACCAAATGGAGCGGACACACGACGTTCCCTGGAGGAAAGATTTGTGGTAATTCGAGGAGAGTGACTCCAATGTAGTCTTCTGGGTTTGCTATGTGAGCCTTCGAAAATGGCAGGAATTTTACGTTTCTGACCGAGGTCAGTCTGTGACAGCAGAGCAAAGTGGCTTCATCCTCCCTACTCGGGCGTTTCAAGCAGAGTCCCACAGAAAATATCTGGAGAGAATCACCCTTTCCTCTTGATTATCTCACAAATAATACTCATTAGCTCTGCATTGTGAAAGTTTCCCGGGACAAATGAGACAATTATATACATTCAGCCTGTAACAAAGCTCGAACCTTCCCCATTATCTGGGCGATTCTGATGGGAATGAATTTAAAAATGAGGGGAGACAGAAGAAAGAAAGAAGGAAGGAAGAAAAAATGGAAAAAAGGAAGGACGAAAGGAAAACCATCAAATTTCCCCAATTTTATTGAGCTAGAGAAATTAAACCAGAGCAAGAAATGTTTTTTTTTTTTTGGTGGCAAATTTTTATGTGTTTAAAAATGCTATTTATTCCTGTGCTTCTTCCTGCTGTTGCAGACTGGGAGGCAGGGTGTGGCGGTGTCAGTGGCAGCTACCTCCTCTTTTTGCTAGAAATTCCTGCACGGTGTAGCTCTCCAACATTGTTCCTGGGCAGACGCTGAGCAAAGGGGACAAAAGAGTGTACCTACAAAGCCACAAGACTGTCTCCAGGTGGAGTCCAGCAGGCTACTCCGTGTGAGGGGTCTATGCCAGGACCTCCACCTCCTTCCTCATCTGTACAATCTCGACACAGCTCTGAACCCAAGAACCGTCTCATTCATTTCATTTTTTAGCAAGAGAGACAATAGATTCCTAAGGAAGCTGGACAATAGCTTGGACTCTACACTGTTCTTCAGGAAAGAAACCTTGGGCAGACAGTCTGTCTCTAACCTCATCTAACCTGGTCTCTGTAACCTATGGTCTATAACATATGGTACTCAATTCCAACAGAGTATGAAAATGGCAAGGCATGTGGCTGGATTTATTATTGTTGTTGGTGTTGTTGCTTACATTGAAGCAGGAAAGTAGAAAGGAAGCATTGGCAAAGGCATCATGAACCCTCCTCGAACCATCAAGTGCATCACCAGCACCGACGTTTCAGTTTGTATCAACCGACCATTAGTTGACTAATATGACAAATGACATCTCCTGGGGGAACAGAAGAAGCCCAAATATCCAAGTTTAATTTATTTTATATGAAGCTACATTGAAGATGACTTTTAAAGTCATCGTTAGAAACTTTTAGTTTCGAGTCTGAATACAGAGGGTGCAGAAACGACCTCTCTCCTTCTGTGACGGTCTAGGCATCTTGATGGGATGCCTTTTCTCTGCCAATTGAAGAATTAAAAGGCAGGATCATATAGGAGGGGGAGAAGTCTCAGCTACAGCAGACAGAATCAGCTGGTGTTGAAAGGGTTGTATTAGGGGTAAGGAAACACACACACACACACACAGAGCGAGAGAGAAAGAGAGAGAAGAGAAGAGAGAGAGAGAAAGACAGAGCATTTTGCAGAGCAGAATGGGGACTGTGGAAGCAAGCCAAAGCCAGCTGTGTCCTTGAAGACTGGGGTCTTTAAGGGTCTTTGAGGAGTCTTTCTCCTGCAGTTCAGGCTTGGTCGGTTTGAACAAAGCCAGGGAAGCTGATGCAGGTTACAGGTCTGGGGTGAACAGACGCTGGTCTGACCTTCAACTTTTTGAACCATTCCACAGGCCAAGGGTTCTAGCAGCAGCAGCAGGAGAATAACTCAGGCAGGCTTTTGTTTTCAGCCCGTATCTTTGTCTCGGGACAGGAGAATGAGGAAGTCAGCCATCTTGAAAGTTCACCCTCTGTTTTACTGCCCAGTCATGGTCCTGTCTATTGATCTATCTGCCTAATGGGGACTCTGTTTGAGAAGCATGTTTTTTCATGGAGCCATCAGAACCCTGGGGTGTTCAACAACCTGAGACCAGCACAGGCAGGAACAGAGGAAATGGAGCTCGCCAGTGGGAGACAAGTCTTGGTTCTTTTCCTGACTTGGGGAGGCTGAACAGAAGGAGGACTCCCTGCTGAGACATAGAAAGTGCTTATAAGGACTTTGGCTCTGAGAACCTCATGCGGTTTTCTTGATAAATAGTTAAGATCTTCACAAATTTCTCAGGCGGATAAATAAAAAGAAATCACAGAAAATGCACCCATCGTTTTGCCATGGTAAAGACTTACTCCTTAGGGAAGACAGTGGGTTTATCTGGGCTCTTACCTAGAGAAGGGCATTCCTCACATTCTATCCCCATTTATTCCCCAACTGTATCCCCACCTAGCTTTGATTCTTCTCCAAAATGTTTGTGTGTGTCTGTGTGTGTGTCTATGTATATGTTTGTGTGTGTTTGTGAGTGTATGTATGAGTGTGTGTGAGCGTGTGTCTGTGTGTTTGTGTCTATGTGTATGTTTGTATGTGTATCTGTGAGTGTATGTATGAGTGTGTGTGTGTGAGTGTGTGTCTCTGTGCGTGTGTTGGTGTGTAGTCAAGTGAGGTCGCTAGTTCAAGAAAATGAATTAAGAATGCTGTAGCCTACAAGTTAGAAAGCAGAGCCCCTGCCTGTGGAGCTGCAGTGCTGGAAAGTGTCTGTGAGGCCCAGAGACAAAGGCTTACTAAAAACCTGACTCTTCACTGGAAACTTCTAGAATATTCCCCTTTCCCATAGCCTACCCTGACACCAGCAAAGCTTCCTAACGATTACTGTGTGGGGCACTTGGACACTCAGAAAAAGTCGAAATCAAAACACAAGGACTTTGATTTCCTGGCCATCTATAGCTACCAAAAAGACCAACAACAATCTAACTTTTGGCTAAATTAACAACAACAACAACAAAAAACAGCCTTTACAACTAAGGACTAGTTAATCGGCCAAGAAGCAAAACAAACAAACAAACAAACAAACACACAAAACCCTAAACCTTATGAAGCAACACTCCTAGTTGATCAGGTTTACCTATCGCAGAGGTTGGAACAGTCTGGGAATCTGAAATAATTGTGACTAGCATGTAAAACATTCCAATGGAAAAAGCAGAAAATATATGAGAACAGATGACTAATAAGTAGGAGTGGAAATTCTAGGAAAATACGGAGGTTCCAGAACCCACCACCTTAAGAGAAGATGACCTTTGGTACTCTCCATCAGAATGGATGTGACCGATGGAGACATGGTGATTGACAATAGAATAGGGCAAGCGATTTCCCAAACAAAAATATGAAAACAATAAAAGCTTAAAACATCAGAACATTCCAGAACTGGGGGAACATTTTAAAGGTGTGAACTATGCATAACTAAAACACCAGGTGAGTCTTACATCACAGCATGGAAACTGAGCTGTGAACAGTTGCAGACAAACAAAACATCACACAGGAGGCTTAATAATTTTACAATTCTATAGCAAGTCCAAGATTCATAAGATAGAGATGCTAATTCAATATGTCGTTTGCCAAAATCATAAACAAACCAAAAAAGACATGATGCAATTCCATCACTCCTGGAAAAGAATCCCAAAGGAATCTAAGTCAGCATATCACAGATCTAACTGGGAACCTTCACACTTGGCTCATATCCTTTTAGAGCTCCTAGCAGAAGTCAAGGAACCAGTGTCTTAGTCACTGTTCTATTTCTGTGAAGAAACACCAAGGCCAGGGTTACTCTTATAAAAGAAAGCATTTAATTGGAGTCTTATTTACAGTTTCAGAGATTAGTCTGTTATCATGATGGCCTGTGCATGGTGGAAATGCATAAAACTGGAGCAGTAGCTGAGAGCTACATACTGATCTTCAATCTAAGAGAGAGGGAGAGAGAGAGAGAGAGAGAGAGAGAGAGAGAGAGAGAGAGAGAGAGAGAGAGGAGAAACTGGGCCTGGAGTGGGCTTCTGAAACCACAAAGCCCTAACAACACACTTCCTCTAAAAAGGCCTTACCTACTTTAACAAGGCCACACCTCCTAATCCTTATAATCCTTTCAAATAGTTCTAATTCCTGGTGAGCAAGCATTCAATTATCAGAGGCTCTGGGGATCATTCTTATTTGATCCACCACAGCCACATTCCAGATAAAGGGTGATCAGCTACTGTGAAGTAAAGTCATTTTCATCAAAACAGGCGGTGAAGCTTTTGTCTCGACAATCTCCAAACACGACCTCGTTCTGCAGTGAACTTAAACACCTGCTTCACTGGGGTCAGAACTGTCCAGGGCACAGTCCTTCACCTTCTTTCGCTTTCCCATCCTTCTCGGCGTGTGCTCTTTGGTCAGCTGTCCCCTTAAAGCTCCTTCAACGTGTGCTCTTTGGTCAGCTGTCCCCTTAAAGCTCCTTCAAAGCGAACCAAATCACTCAGTTCTCTTCTTCTTTCCATAAAACCACTTCAAAACATCAACCAGAGCATAGGCCACTTAAGCACCTGAGATCAGGAGAAAGGACAATCTAAGGTCCTTTGTGTTTCTAAGGCTTGCAGGGATGTTATACCCGTCATTCATACACAGACTGCCTTTCTCAAACAAGATGTGAGGCCTACAACGAGATGGCTGACTTCTTTGTCTTAACCACTTCAGTGAAAGGCTCTGCACCTGAGCACAGTCCAGATCTGAAGCACTGATTATTTTAATGAAATGCTGTAAATTTCTGTGAAGATGAACCTGGCACACTTTCCCTCTGTGCTCAGAGACCTGTGTTTGCTAGAGGCACACACTCCTAAAGCAGGTCTTGTCAGCCCATGCCAGTTTCCAAGAACGGAATGGAAAGAGAAGCCAAGCCACCGGGATACCCATTTTTGTCTCCTTTTGATTCCCTTCTCTCCTTTAAATCTCTTCTGTGATTTTAAAGACCGTGTGAAGAAATTGGTACTAATTCTGAGCACTTTCCACAAATCTCTGGAAAACACAGGAAAGGTTCGGCATGTCCTTGGGAATGGCGATCTTAGAAGTTCGAGAAACCACATGACTCAGCAGAGACCTGTTCCCCACAGGATTCCTTCTTTCCCATGAGCTCCCTTGTGTGCCAGCTTCGCAGATGCTGCAGATGAAGCAGAACTGACCCTGGAGACAGACATGGCAGAACCTCAGGGAGCAGACCCTACCTCTCCATTTCCCCTGTGCTGTGACCAACCAAGCTGACCCTTTCAGGCTGGAGAGCTCATTTCCTGTGGGCAGTATCAGCTCTTAGGGCTCCCAAGAGCATTTCCTTTTTTAGTGTTCACTCCTAATGAACTTAGGAGATTTTAATGAGATCGGCTTAGCTACTACTAAAATCTTATCTATGAAAACATATTTGTCTTTTTATCCCAAATGCTCCCCGGAAGGACTGCCCCTTCATGTTCAGTTGTACTTCTCACGTGGCACCTTTGGCTGCTCGGTTTCTGGGCTCAGATAGCTTGCTTGGGTTTCACTTTTGACATATTTCCTGTCTTGGCTTCACTGCTGGATCCACATCTGTTTCTTAGTGTGTTCCAGGCCCAGATGCAGCCTTTCCAAAAACCGACTTGCTAAGAGTGACTGTTTCCATGGACATAGCTATGGGGATCTAGGACTCTTTATAAAATCCCTATGATATATTTGTCCTAATCCTCGTTCTTCAAACATTCACTGGAGATCTGCTTCTTTCTCATATACAAGAAAGCATTTTAAAGGTAAAGAGTTGGGAACCCATTAGTCAAATAGTTACTTGGATAAGAAACTGGGCACTAATTTAGAAAACTTGTCTTGCTGTGTATTCTCTAAGCACACTGTTGGTTTTCATTGCGACAGTTTATCAAGTATATCATATATTGGGATCATATTCATTCTTTGCTCCTCCCCTTTCTCTTCCCTCCTCTTTTCTTCATCCTGTTTATCTTTCCCCTGCACCTACTCTCTCTAAGTTCATGCCATTTACATACACTAATGATTTTACTCATCTATTAAAAAATCTTAGGCCCCATATGTGAGAACATACATTAGTCTAGCCGCTATGAAAACCATTATGGTAATTCTTTTCAAGAACTAAAAATAGAGCAACTGTGATCCAGCTGTAGCACTCATGAGTCTGTGTGTGTGTGTGCGTGCATGCGTGTGTGTATGTGTGTGTCCATCTGTGCGTGTGTGTGTGTGAAGGAACCTGAGTCGCCATCTCATGGAGATGCATGCGCATTTGTGCTGTTGCAGCTCTGGCCACAACGGCCAAGCTCTGGAATCAGCCTGGGAATCCGTATAGGGTTTTAACAATAGAACAGTTTGGGGCAGAGAAGGAAAGGCGACTGCTGTGAAGACAGGGTAGCAGCTGGAGTGAGGCCAGACAGCTGATCCAGCTGTAAGGATGCCTCAATGAGTGACATCCAGTCAGGGCCAGACAAGCTTACTTAAGCTGCAGGTGCTGCTGGGAAAATCCAGACAAGACCGCTCCACACCTGTTGCCTAGGTAGATCTCCAGTCTTTACAGCTCTCTTTTAATACAAAAATAAGATGGTGGTCACCACAATTCAATGATCCGGAGCCTGAGGGGCTGGAGCCAGACAAGAGAAAGTTAAATTCTGAACTGCTAATGCAGCAAGATTGGGAGAGGGAACACAAGTGTTCCCGACACATTCTCTGACCCCAACACAAGGAGCCAGCAGTGATCAAACTTGTCAGGCTGTTTAGCAGAAAAGGCAAAGTAGCCAAGTAGGCATAAAGATGAGTGTGCATTCTCTAGAACAGTGAGGCTGCTGATGCTGAGGTGATGATGTCACTGTTTCATTTGCCTGCTTATTTACCCTAAAGATGAAAATCTGCATCAGAAGGCTCCACCACTCCTTGCAGTGTTGTAGTGAATGCATTACAGTAGAAAGGTGAGCACTGAAAGAACTCAGAGCTCCTCTGGGCTCCCTCTCCCACTTTCCCTAAGGCTGGCTTTCCCTCAGCATCACTGGCCCGGGTTGCCAGAGCAACCTTCCATTGAAGAATTCAGTTCATGAGATGCCCAAGGACAGGAATGCCTTAACAAGAAAGAGAAGAGGTCCCGCAATGGCACTGGGGGCTCCCTTCCTCAGGCACAGACCAATAGTCCTCCAGTGTCCTGACTAAAAAAGAAACTACCTCTTCTTCCTGCCACATACCCTGCACAACTGCTTCATACCTGGGATCACCAACCAGCCAAGAAGGTGTGAAAATGGAATTTAAGACTTGTTGAGTTGCTTCCCAATCAGAAAATGGAAGCTGGGAATTCAGGACTCAGGCAAACTGGGCTTTCAAAAGGGGCTGAAAAAGCTGCATTTATCTATAAGTGTTCCAGTGTGGGGAAGTCTCAAGAGTTCTAGCTGGCTTCAAGCTTGCTTTGCACACCCCGGGGGTGAATGCCAGCATGGCTCTCAGTGACTGTGTTGTACCCACACATTGACAACGGCTGAGCTTCCTTGCTGGGATTGTGTAATGCGTGGCAACACATCCACTGGGTGTGCAAGCCCAGTGCAGCTGCCCAGCTTTGGTTTCCAATGGTTTAGAGAAAGTCTTCCCCAAAGAGCGTGTACAGGAGTCCAGCAAAACATTTTATCCCGTCTTTCCTCTCAGCGGATGCGTGGATGTGGGGATTGTGAGCTGCCCGGGGATGAGGGGTGGTGAAATAAAATCCGCGACTGGGGAGATCCAGGCTGCTCTGATGCTGGGGTGGAGGAGGTAAACTACCCATGTTCTAACAGGCAATGAGCCAACGGGCCATTTAATGGAGGTCTGTGAGGATGGAGGAGTGGCCACAAGTGACTTCAGTGTTTAAAATGTGTTTGACCTGCAATTGTTGCCAAAATCCAATTAGTGTTACGTTCTCTTCCTCTTTCTATCCCTCCTCTTCCTCTTTCTATCCCTCCTCGGTGTCCTAACATTCCCTATCTTTTCTCCTCTGCCATCCAATATTGCCCACCCCACACCCCTCCAATACTGCCCACCCCACACCCCTCCTATACCACCACCCCCACACCGCTCTTTCACAGCCAGTCCCCCTCTCCACACCTTGGTTCCAGACTCTTGTTATGATTCAGGACCATGTCAGAAGTCCCACATCGTTATTGAGCATCTACTTCTGATCATCTTTAGAATGGTTTGATAATGAAAGCAAATCATTCAACTCCCTCTTCCACTGCAGAAACAACCAAGGTATCTGTGTTTATTGGTAATGTTTATTTAAAAAAAATCTCTTCCTATTAAAGTTGATTTTGAAATAATATTGTGATACCCATTGTCTTTTATGTTGCCACGGTGGTGGCACACTTTACTAGGCTCTCCTTGCTTCTTCAGATGTCCTAAGATTCTGTTAGTCTTGCTGTCCTCTCCTTCCAGAATTTTTGGTGTATGCACAGGCAGCAAGACCATTTCATCTAGAATAGCATCAAAATACAGATGTGATATACAAAGACAGCCCCAGTAAGTTAAACACTGGAGCCATTGGCCTGAGTAGCCAAGCCCTGGTGCTGTTTGAATTTTTATATGGTGAATTCTGCTTGATGCCTTGAAAAAAAATTGTTTAAAACAGTATTTTCTGTTAATTCCAAAACCACATTTTTACTGATTTTTGGCTGTTAATAAAAACATATCTGTTTGCATCAGGAAAAATGTACTAAAGAGGATACAATTAAATATAAGCAGTCAGTAAAGTGATTGTTTTCACAAACATGTGGTCCTGAGTTCTGTCCCCAGAACTTGTGTAACAATACCTGCATGGTGGCATGTGCTTGTAGTCCCTGTGCTGATAGATTGAGAGTAGTGGATTTTCGGAGCCTTCTGGCAAACCATTCCAGCCTACCTGGTGATCTCCAGGCTAAGGAGAGACCCTACCTAAAAAGTAAAATTAAGGTGCTCAATGCTTGGGGAAAGACACCTGAAGTTGTTCTCTGACCCAAGCATGCCCATGCTTGCACATGCGCCTCTCCACACACACACACACACGTAAGCACATGCAAAAACACAATAAATAGATAGACTGATACACACACACATATACACATAAACACATGAAAAAACAGAATAACAATAAATAGATAGACTGATACACACACACACACACACACACACGACCTGCATAGTTCCTGTTAGGCTCTACCACATAACACCTAGACACTGGGGATGAAGTTTCCAGAGCAGGGATGTTGAGGAACCATGTAAAGCTTGAAGGATCTCCAGCTATGTGTCATTTTCTATTTGTTCATCCAGCTCCCAAATAATGACATGGAGACTTCTTACTAAATAAGAAAGCTTGGCCTTAGCTAAGGCTGGTTCCACTGGCTTTTATAACTAAATTAACACATTTATTTTAATCTATGTTCTGTTGTGTGGCTCATTGCCTCATCTCTCTGTATGGCTCATGCTGCTTCCTCCATGTCTGCTGAAGACTTCACCTTCTTCTTCTTCTTCCCAGAGTTCTCCCTCTACCCTGAAGTCCTGCTTATACCTCTTGCTTAGTAGCTTTTTATTACAACAACCACAGCAATGTATTTTCACACAGTGTACAAATATCCCACCATAATATCCAGCTGTGAGACCTTCTATAAGTATAAGTAGCCATATTTTTAGATAGATAGATAGATAGATAGATAGATAGATAGATAGATAGATAGATAGATAGAGAGCAGGCAGGTCTTTATGCAGCCATGGCTCCAAAGCCTTCTGTGACTTAGTGAGCAAGTCACAGATAAGGGAAACAGCAAACCTCAATTGAAGCCTTACCAACCAAAACTGCCAAAGGATCCTGAGCTAGGGACCAGCTGTGTCAACCAGGAACGGTGCTTCTGTGAAGACGCTATACATGTTGCCATCTCCCCATCCCTGCCTTTGGAATGTTGCTGTGCATGTTGATTGTGCCGCCTGCCCAGTTCACAAATTGCTGCTGCTCAAATAAACCCTTCAAAATATTTCCATACACAACCACCAAACAGCCTTGTAAGTAAGGGTCCAGCACACAAGAAGTTTCCCTGAGCTCACCTTCCATTTTATTACATTTGTAATGGATTTGCCTCTGTTTCATATTCTTCTTTAAACAAGAGAGGGATTCTCTTCGAATTCGTGTCTGAGTGACAGTCATCTCTACCTGCCTCCACCTAGAACTGTTATAATTATTCCCAGAAATCCACTTAAAAGTAATCTTTCTGAGAAATTTCATTTCAGATGCTCTTAAAGAATTTTCAAAAGTCTTAGACTAGAGGTAAAATGTTGTTGAGGGAAACCATGGATACAACTACGTTCAAGGTCACGGCCTCCTTGAGTCCTGTTATTTAAGGCTCATGGGTAAATGGATGCAGTTCCCATCTGGCGATGTGTTCTCATCTCCATTCATCAGCCTGATGTCTCCCCTATCCATTTTTATCTTCAAGAAAGGCAAGGATACCTGAATAAATAGCACAAGGGTCCATTAGTTCTTTTCAGTCCATAATAACATCTGCACTGAATTAAGCCTCCACTGACTCTCTGTACAGTATATGAGTCATCAGGCAACAAAAGGATGTGCGCCTGGCTTCTGTGCAGGAAAGAAGGCTTTAAATCCAGGGGTCAACTATTTCTTCTGCTACAGAAAGAAAAGAGTGGACATGAGACATGAATAACCCCCATCCATATGTTCTCATTCCAACTCTGTGTGCAGACGAGTGTGAATGCACATATAAGTGTATAAATGTGTGTAAGTGCATGTGAGTGTATATGAGTGTGTGTAATGGAAAACATGTGTGAATTTGTGTATGAGTGTTTGGGTATGTGATTATGCATATAAATAAAGGGTATGCACTTTATATGTGTGCATATATAAAAATAGACACATGTACATGTATATATGGAAAAGAGTTTACTACATCGACAGAAGAGCAGGGCAGTCCTTAGCCACTGGAAACAATCATTTCCATGTTCACAAGTTCTGTTAACTCCTAGGAGTCTATACCTTATTCTTCCCACAAAACTTTCATAATGAAATTCAAAGAAATAAATTTGTATTTTGATTCTCTGTTATCTTAAGTGTTTCTTGTGTTTTCCTCATCATAAGACAGAACTGACTAAGTGTGTCCTTGGATCTGATAATATGTGCTTTACCAAAAATCACCCTCCTTTCTAATGGAGTTTTAAGAAGAGAAGAGAGTATGGCTGTGTAAAATGGCTAGAACAATGAGGAAAAGCAGCTCTTAGGTTGAACCCTCTTTGCTGTTCCCAGATAGTGTCAGCTTGGAGAAATCACTCACATCACTAGGGATATAAGGATCCGCTGTAAGAAGAGTTGGACTTAGTATCCACAGCTGCCAATATATTATAAACTCTTAGGAGGGATTCTACTGTAACTCCTACCCCTTGCTCAGAGCTCAGGAGACAACTGACTTCAAGGACAGATTCATTAACTTTTCTTACTCCTACTAGTAGAGCTTTCTCTGTGCACCCTGAATACATCCCTTAGCATGGACAGAAATCCCCAAGGTAACAGGGTTGGAGCTGAGCTAAGAAGCAGGTGCACATCTGTTCCTCCACCTTATCGACAGCTCTAGCACCCGATTATGCTGGCAGTGGCCATTGTGGGAAAAACTGCATTGCCCTAACAGACTCTATTTCCAGTGGATGTTCTAAGACCCCTGGATATTACAGGTGCAGTACAGGGTGAATTGATACAGAAGAAGGGAAAGATGCTCATCATAACTCTTTAAGTTGCAACAAGAGAATCCACTATAAATGTGCTTTCATGAAAAATAAATTCTTGGTGCATGTAACAGAAGAAATTAGAGAATTTGGCCTCCAAAATAGTGATGTCCATAGGTTGAGAAAGCTCCAAGAGGACTTGAGAGAGACAAGAGAAAGAAAAGAGAGAGAGGAAGAGACAGA
>JABTXL010003523.1:26468024-26562317 GCA_025134845.1 Neodon shergylaensis | reverse complement strand
AGAGAGAGAGAGAGAGAGAGAGAGAGAGAGAGAGAGAGAGATTCTCTTCATTAATAAAAGATTTATTTCCTATTGCTTCGGTTTGTCTATGTGTCTGCCTGTGAGAAAATCAACAGGAATAGGAAGAAGATGCCCTCCTTCCAGTGTGTAGCATGCCCAGAATTTCACAGAGATGCCAGAGATACGCACAGAAAAAACGTTTCAGGAGATGCCTTCATACGGAGCAGAAATTGAAGATGTACAGAATGTTTACGGCTGTTCATTTCTAGAGGTCCGCCTCGTGTTGCACAAGACTTGTCCCAAGCTTTTACTTTGCTACAGAAGCTAGTACAAAGCCTGACAAAGACTTTTACAAACACAACTTTTCCAGTCGTTGGCACCAAAGCCTTCTTTACCACTAGCCCATATCTGAAGCTTAAACCAGCAAGCACATACATTTATTTTCAAAACCTGTCCACCATGACTCCTTTCTTAGTTAGAATCTTTATTGCTATAATAAAACACCATAAGCACAAGCAACTTGGGGAGGAGAGGGATTATTTCATCTTGTGCTTCCAGGTAACAGAGCATCACGGAAGGAAGTCAGAACTGGAACTGAAGGAGGGCAAGAACTGAGGCAGCGGCCATGCAAGGAGGAAATGTTTCATGCATATGAGCTTTTTCCTCATGGCTTGCTCACCCTGCTTTCTCATACACCCCAGAATCACCTATATAGGAGTGGCACCACCCACCATGAGCACGGCTCTTCTGCATCAATGACAAATTAGGAAAAATGCCCCACGGGCTTGCCTACTGGTCAGCATTTTCTCTATTGAAGTTTTTTCTTTCTAAACTGGCTCCATCTTGTTTCAGGTTGATATAAAAGCTAGTTGGCACAGGTCCTTTCTTTTCCGTTTCCAGCCAACCTCACCCTGGCTCGCACAAAGCTCCCCTCAGCCAAAGAGAAAAAAAGCAGGCGATTTCCTTGTGTGTATGTAAAAATAAGGAACAACCAATAGACACATACACCAAAACGTGTAAAATATTACCAGTTTTATATATATGAATCCAACTGGAGCTGGTTTAGGCTTTTCTTCAATATCTTCTCAAGATTATTGTGTGCCAAAAGCTATTTAAAGTTATGGACTCTTGAGGTAATCTGCACTACACTGTAGTAGACTAGATGTGGTATGGAAACTTACCTGAATATCTTAACAACACCTAGGACTCCCAGGGGGGTAGGAACAACTGTCTCCATGGGAACATCACATAAGACAATAGTCTCCTTAACTTTCAATAAAACCCCAGAAAGGAGGTTACCATAGTGTTGCCCTGTGGAAGAGGAGTGCAACTTCCCCAAGTGGCTTCAGACAACTAGAACAGAGTTTCATCTCATTACCGAGCTCCCATTCCACCGGAGGAAAGAAACTCAAGCAGTTTTCCCTGCTCCTCTTTGACCTTCAGAAACAGCATGTGCTCTCAGGGGAATTTGCTTTACACCGGACTCCCGAGGTTCAGGGTGAGGAGCTCTGGTGAAGAAAGGTAGAAAATTCTCTCCTCTCTGCATTCTCAGAGATAACATTCCTGAGCCGAAGGGGAAAATTGAGCTCATTCAGTGACATATTGAACAAGAAGTACATTATTCCCCAAAGGCTCACTTCCATTTACTTAGAAAAAGACTTAATCCATGATATGATTGCTTTCAGGGCAATGTACTTTTTGCTGACCATGAAACATGAATCAGAAACCCTATACACAGCAACTCAAATTCCAACAGAATTTGACTAGCGATGGCAACAGACTTTGACATGACCTCTTTACTCAATAGACTCCGGTTACCTTCCGCCTGGAAGGGGAACCCGGCCTTAAGTGGAAGAAATTTGGCAAAGTCTTCTCATTGGAGCTGTTTTATAATGCAGAGATGAAACCAGAGAAGGTTCTTGGCTATCTCTGATCGTAACACAACTATAAATACACAGCTGAATGTATTTGTATATTAAAAGCTGCCAGAATCAAGATAGTAAGATGACATCTTTTGACATTTTCTATGTGAGACAGGAGACAGTATGCAGGCACTGACTTTATTCTTGTTATACTTTAGGACATCCTTCAGACGTATTCCCTTAGGATGAAGGAAGAAGATGTAGGATGAATAGATTTTGAAGTTGTCTTGTTGATTCTGGAACCCCAAGAACTTTTAAAAACCGAGTGCTTAGAAATGATTCCCCCAACCAATCTTTTTTTTTGTCAGCTTATGCTCAACATGAAGCCATGGCTAGTGCACTGGAATTTATCAATATGATATATAAAAACATTTTTCTTTTAATGGCCAGTGTTGACTCTGAAATTTTAAATGTGTAATCAAGGAAATTTTATGAGAGCTGTTAACCAAACAGTCTGAATTCCTGATCACGTAGGCTGCTTGGCTAAAGAAACTAACTCAGGGATTTCTAGAATAGACCCCTTGGTTTTGACAAGGAGTCTTAATCACAGAACCTAGAATTCACAGAGGTCTGCATGCTTTTGTGTTTAAATGAGGCTTGATGTATAATTAAATATTTCTTTATTATTTCTTTTTTTTTTGGCAGGTCAAATGTACCTGTATGTTGCACATGAAAATAGAGATTTTTTTTTTAATTAAGTAAGATCCATTTTTCAAAGAGGCCACTGATCAGATCCACTCTGGGCGATGTGGTAAGTAAGATTCATAATCAACTTTCTAGTCAATTGACCCAGTGCCCGGAAAGTTTCTAGTCCTTTGGTGAAATGCCAAGTTAAATGGCCATTTGATTGAAATATGTGGCCGAAAGCAACAGAGAATTGGCAAAGTCACAAGACTGACAGCATGACACTCTCAGGCACATAAAAGAGGCAGAGAAAAAAAAGATACATGTGTGTGGAATTCTATCCAAAACAGAAGTTTAGTCTCAAGTTGGAAGGATAGCCAGGGCTTCCCAGAGACTCCAGGAGTCCTGTAAATGGAGCCATTGTTTAATATCCACAAACACCAACCCCACCAAACACATGCCAGCAAGCACTCAGGCCAACAGAGAGATGAGTAAACTCTACCTCAAGGAAAGAAGCCACACGGCTCCTTATTTTGATTTTATTTATTTTATGCTGGCTGATTTCTGCTTTGTAATGCCGTGGCTCTGAGTCCTCTGTGTCTCTCACAACCCCCCCCCCCCACTTAAGTCGGTGATAGCGGTGACACCTTGGTGGAGGTGATCTGTTCATTCGGTTGTCGTCCTGTGAAGGGCTGATTGCCAGGAATCAATCACCTCACCATGTGGCCAGCCTAATACAGTAATTGTTTCAAAATAGAAGCTGCATGATAAATTCGTTAGCTGCCAGTTTGCAAAGGGTCTGTGCTTGTAGACACAAGCGTATGCACAGCACGAAGGAAGCGTTGAGTGAATTATGAGATTGCAGCTATCTGATAAACCTATTTAATTCTATTTACTAACTCACCTGAATTTTTAATTAATCCCACTTTAGTTTAGGGTCCTTCCTGTGTTTGTATGTGTTATGTGTTCAAATTCATTGATTTGTGTGGGCTTTTTAGCCAGTCTTCTGAAACAGTGCTTTTTTTTTTGTTTCTCTTAGTTTCTAAAAAACTCATAAAGTATTTTTTATTTTTTTAAATTAAAAGAAGCCACAAAAATGCAGTCAAACATTTCTGTGAATAACTTTTGTCTATCTCCACAGATTTGGTTGACATTCTTAACGGCATTTTTAGGGGCAAACATTTTTATATCATGCTACACTTGTATGAAAATTCTTCAGAAAGAATTTTTTTCTTTTATAAAGGAAATTTGCTGGTAATAAAATTCTCAGCAGGCAACTGTTGATCTTCCTAATTCTGAGGCTATTGCTCCACTGTCTTTTGACTTAAGTTGTGCCCCCTTTCTCCTGGTTTTATTTCTATCCTCCAGAGGTCCCTTTTTATTTCATCTTTCTCCAATACTCACTCGAATAAATCCATATATTAAATTATCTCTGATAAAATCCTTAGTTTCTGTTTTACTAACTGACCTGTATCCAGTGCCGATGATCACTTTAAAACTGTACAGCTGATTGCTCTAAAAGCTTCACTTGATCCTTCGGTTGACAGATACTATCGTAGTGATGCCTGTTACAGGTGGTTATTTTTCTTTGACGGTGAGTGATAAGTTTGATTGACTTTGAAGGCCATATGGTCTCTGCGGTTAGGGCTCAGCTTCACCACTATCGTGTGAAAGTTGATAAAGTCAACAAATAAATGCATGAAGGAGAATATTTCAATAAAGGCTCATTTGGAAAGCATGAGTAAGCGGGATTTGTGGTCAGAGATGACCAGCTTCTCTGGGATGGATCACAACTGCTATAAATTAGGAATCACTGGCACACACTTCTGTCCATCAGGGCTCTGCAGGGAGGGCGAGATGAACATTGTCTTTTCTCAGGGCCTTCAGTGGTTAGAGTCAGCACTGTCTTTTCTCTCACAGGCATAATGCTTGAGAGCTGGGCTCAGGTCTCAGCCTTCTAGTCACTTCTCCGAGAGCAAAGCGACAGGTCTCATGTAGGCCACCATAAGGAGCTGCCTCTGCCTTCCTGGATGCCCTTCTCCCTGTGGTTTGAGGCAAATACACAGTTTCTTGTGTATCTTCCCCGTTTCCCACTTTAGATCATTTCAAAGTTTGTCTCTTACTACTGTAAGTAAAACTCTCAGTCTATGATGGATTCCGTCCCTAAAAGTATAGGTAGTTACACACAGAAAAAGGTACTATAATTTCACAAATGTTATTCAATTTTATATTTCATTAAATATAATTGGCAGTGGGTGTGAAAAAGAAGTACTGATTGGTTTTTCAATATATTTAAAAATAGATTCTAGCTATACTAAACATGAAATTGAATTATAGAACCTTTCTAATGCACATTAATCAGTTAATTCTAAAGCCATTATCAAACTTAAAATTAAATTATTCAATTTCCGTGGGAAAAATGGGGAGCCATATTTCCAAATTGACTTTAAAAAGCCTACATTTAATTGAATCTTGATAGAATTTATTTGTTAATCATATTCTAGTATTAAAATAAAACATTCAGCTCATTTGAGAATATATTTTAATGAACAAAAATTAAGTTAAATTTTTAAAAGAAAATCAAGCCTTTGGACTTTTTTTCCTTAGGATAATGTTACTTGAGTGTGTGGAAGAGTTTTAATTATGTGATTGTCAGCATTATGCAGTCTGATTCTTTGATTAAGAACCTGCGTGTCCCTGGTCTGGTGACTTAGGCCTTCTCTTGAATGCTCAGCATTATACCCAATAAAGTAAGTGCTAATCAATATATTTAGAATAATTAGTTCATGCACTGTTTATGTATTTTATATTTATAAGTGAGCAATTCTGGTAATAAACTATATAAGTTTAGTTCTATAATTATGTCCATTTGACAGATAAGAAACCAAGTCTCTATATTTGTGATATATATACTGTCTATATATATATATAAAAAAAAAATATATATATATATAATCTCTCTGTCTCTATGCACATATATATGTGCATATATATATATATATATCCATATGAAAGTTTAGAACCAAGACTGAGCAGAATGAATGTAATGTAACTTACTACATAATTGGATGTATTGCAAAGTCTCATGGTATATTTGAAAAAGAGCCCTGACAAGTACCTTGGACAGTGATAGTTTTGCCCACCATTGTCCTCAAATACTTAGGTGCCACCACATAGCCTTCAAACTGCTCAAATGTTTTTGCCTTTAAGGAAAATTTGAGCTAATATGTGTCAAAGTAGTTTATATATACCCTTAATAATTGTGGTGGTTTGGATAGAAACGACCCTGCCATGGTTCTCACCATGAAGATTTTGGAATAAACCTGCGAATATAAGCAAGTCCCAATTAAATTGTTTCTTTTATAAGAGATGGCATGGTAATGGTGTCACTTCACAGTAATTGACTAAGAATCACATTAATTTTTTTTTCAAATTAGGGATTTCAAAACTAATGCATGACAATTTGTCATGAGTATTATTTGACGATGTTCTATGATCCTGTGAATGAGTTTCAAGTAATTCCAAAAATCAAAACAGAAAAAAAATTTTGCTAAAAAGTCAACTTTGAAAATCAAGTTGAAAAATTATAAAATTATGTTTTTAAATGTCCATTTGTTGGTCATCAGTTGTATAACAAAGTCATTAAAATCAGGTATATATCTTGAATATAGGTCTGTTCATACAAAATTTTCTCACCATCCATTAAAAAGGAAATTTATGTCTGTATTTCTCCTGAAGTGCACACCTAAAACAAGACAGGCTTTTAAGAACAACTAAAGAAGGAAAAATTTTAAAAACCATATTCATAGAAGAATTTTATACTATCTTACCTATAGTACACTTTTGTCTTCATAATTTCCTTACATATTTGTCTGTCTGTGTATGTTTGTGTGTCCATATATGTGTAGGTACATGTTTGTGTGCATGCGTATGCATGTGTGCATCTGTGTGCCTGTATATCCGTATAAGTGTGGGCACATGTTAGAGTATGTGTGTCCATATGTGTGAGGGCACATATTTGTATATAAATGCATGTATATGTTCTTGCTCATGTACATAGAGACTCAAAGTAGATGCTAGGTATCTTTCTGACACTCTCCACCTTCTTCACTCAGGAAGGGTCTCTCTCTAACCCTGCAGTTTACCAATCCCAAGTTAGTCTTAGCTATGTAACTATGCTGTCTATCTCGTGAGTGCAGGTGGCCCCCGTGTCTGCCAATCTTTCCCATGGGCTCTAGGGTTTACAATTCTGGTCCTAATGTTTGCAAGGCAATCACTTGGCTCACTGATGTAAGCTTTGGGGTTCACACTCTGAAAAGCTTTCGTTCTTGTTGGTTTCTAAGATGACAAAAACAGCTCACTCAGCTCAGTGCTTTACCATAAACGTACGGACTCTAGATGTGAAGGCAGATAGACTTCCTGTAAGTCAGAAAAGGCTGAAGAGGTCACGTTTATCAAGGAGAGATGCCTTGGGTGGGACCTCCTAAAAGGGCTGTCTTGGACAACTTGGGACTTTTTGAATTTCATTCTTCCTCACACCTGACAATAAAGTCTTTAGACATTGAATTCCGGCACAGCCCTGTCTAGTATCTCATTGGTGTTCCTGGTCTGAGTCAACGGGCTTTTGAAATAAAGTTGAATATGTAAGCTAGAATTTACCCTGCTTTCTTTCGCCTTGTTAAAAGAGCATTATGTAATGAAGGCCTCCTGACTGTGAGTGCTGAGTCAGTCTTCCTGTACCTGTTTTTAACATGGTGTCTTATTTTAGATAGGCATTTAATAGTGGTGGCACAGAAGGGGTTTGGCATCAAACAAAAGAGCCTGCCTCTTAGGTACATTGGATTCCTATAAACCCAGTTATTGAGTAGCTATAATAGAAAAACAGATAACCAAAACCTATTTTCAAATGTGAAAATAATTCAATATTGAAATTCACTACCAAAATGCCAAATAAGCATCCTATGACCTCAAGTTATTATTCAGTTATGATAATTAAAATGCATTATATTTTCATTTTCTTAGATATTGATGTCCAGCCCATAAGTCATCCATTCTAGAAATATTTACTTTATCCAAGCATCAAGCTAAACTTTAAAGAAGCTGGTGATCTCTGTATTAGTGCAGCCATACAGACATGCACAGTGCACCCAGGAGAACAGTAGCAAGGAGCTACCTTTGATGTATTGAGTAAAAGTGACCATTCTATTATTTCTGCACAGACCTCCAGAACTCTTTGACCAGGGTGATATAAGCCTGTGTATTACTTATGCTCAGCTTAGCAATCTTTTAGTCTTGAACAAACTAACTAATGTTCCGAAGCTTAGTTTTCTTACATGGGAAGGGAAAAAGAAGGAAGAGGAGTTGGGGCTCCCCATGGAGAAGCTAGTAGATAATTCATGCAAGGAATCCATCACAATAAACCAACATTTAATATGCATATTAAAAAAGACATGTCACTAAGTATATAAACATAACTACACATGAAATGTAATATTTTCACAAGGAAAGCAAGCATACAAGAAACAGCACAACTTGTCGATAAAATAAAGAAGTCAGTGGACTCTAGATTCAGAAATTAGAAGCAGGAGATACATGCTTTAAAGTGACTGTATTGTATCCATCAGTCACTGTCCAGTAAAACAAAATCCAATCTGGGGGTTGATCTTCAGAAGTGGAATAGAAACAAGTGTTTAAACGGATGTGTGAAGGATGGGCACCCAAAATGGGACCTCTGGCAGGAGGATGATCAGAGAAGGAGCTGACTGTCCAGCAGAAACACTGGATGCTAGAGGCAATGAAATAACCTCTACAAAACAATCAGAACAAGTAACTGCAGACATAGAATTCTACCCTCGCGGAAAATGTCCTTCAGAAAAGGAAAACTTTTTCAGGTGAACAAAAACGTGATGTCTGCATCAGCAATGGGTATGCATATAGACAAAGCATACAGGATCTTCAGATGATTGAAGGAAAATGATCTCTCACAATAGATTGCGTCGTGGCTAATATTGGTTGCCAACTTGGCATATCTGGGAAGAGGGAGCTTCGACTGAGAAATTGCCTAGCTCTTGCAGTCCTGTGGCCATGTCTGTGGGGGCATTTTCCTGATTGCTAAGTGATGCAAGAAGATGTAGCCCAATGTTACTGCCAGAGGGGAGGACTAGGCACGTAGTCTAGGCTTGAGCTGTACGAAAAAACTAGCTGGGCAGGAGGCAGAGGAAGCAAGCCTGTAAGTCGTGTTCTTCTGTGGGTTTCTCCTTCAAGCTCTTGCAGGCAAAGATTGCTAAAATGAATATATACAGAGCAATGTTAATAATAATAATATGGAGAAGTTTAGAAAATACATAGTCATGAAAATGGTACCATGTATAGAGAAGTGACTAACGAATTGTGTACTAAGGCACGTGCATCAGTGGGATGTTACAGGGTAAATACCCCAACTACTTCCTTTTCTTTTCATAGGAGCTCATCCCCAGTAGGGTTTCGTGCCCTACCTCCATTCCAGAGTCTATTTCCTGGACACACTAAAGCCACGATGACGCTCTGTTTAGAGCCTGATGCCCTTGTTTTTTCAGGGCACAGTTGGGTCACACTCTCACAAACGCTTGATGCCATCTGTCTTAGTAACTTGCTATCTTTGATAGATAAGAGTAGTGTGTCATTGAGATTATTCTGCGCATTTCCCTGTGACTAATGCTATTCAATATCTTTCCATGCATTCTCTCCCATTATTGTGATGTTTCTGTATATGTGTCTCCTTTTATAATAATAGGCTTGTGTTTTTGTGGCTTTGTATTCTTTAAACTATTATTTGTGGGATTTCTTTAGTTGGGAATCCAAAGGGTGCCCCTGGAAAGCGCGGACATTTGCCTTTGCTAAAGGCCTCCTCCCAGCTACTGAAGATGGAGTCCTAAACTGGAGAGCTTGGGACTAAGCAGGATACTTCAAGTCCATTCTGAGGCTGGATTGCATATGGATTTGTGGCAAAAGTCTTTTGAGGATTAGTTTCATTGATGGTTTGTTTCAAATTTTCCTCAAGTGTCAAAGTTAAAGGTGTGCCAGACAAATATCCCTGATGCTTTCCCATAAGAATAATTTTATTTTCCTAAATTGAAGAGACAGATCTTCCCTCAAGATCTAGTCTGAGGGCTGGGCGGTGGTGGCACATGCTTTTAATCCCAGCACTCAGGAGGCAGAGGCAGGTGGATCCCTTTAGTTCAAGTCCAGCCTGATCTACAGAGTGACTTTCAGAACAGTCAGGGCTGCACAGAGAAACCCTGCCTTCAAAAAAATATCCAGTCTGAGGCATCTCCAGTTCCACCCTTCTCCCTGATGGACCCAGGCTTTGTATCCTTTCAACCTAGATGAGGTGATTACCGCTGACCTTGGCTACTAGCGATTGGGAGGGAACCTGCAGGGAAATTCCCAGCTCCATGACTCATAAGTTACCTGAACCCTGCTTTCTTACTGCATTTTGTGGGTGGTGGTTTGTTGGTAAATGTTTAACACCATTTAAAGGAAGGAGGAAGGAAGAAAGAGAAAACAAATGCTGAAAATCAGATCTGTGGTGTTTACTAGCTTCCTCTGTGGAAATATTCATGCCATGGAAAACGTCACGCCACCAGTGCAGCCTCGCTGAACAACAGGGAAGAAGTGTGCACCATCACTTCTACCATGTGAGGAGGACACACGGAAGTAATGTAAAAGCCCACGTAGTAGGTCCCTTCAATGGGGACTTCCTACTGTTGAATCCCTTGGGAATTTTCATGTGTGGCATGTGACCATATTGTCTCTTGAATAACCAAGGGCACATGATGCTTTACACAGAGATTTCTGCCAGACATGCTGCGTGTCTTATGTGATTGGACCCTTATCATAACTCCAGAGCTTTTGTCCTGTCTTTGGTCCCACTTCCCGGAAGAAGAAATGAAGTTCTAGAGAGATTAAGTTGCCTCCAGACTTACACAGAAAAAATAACAGAGCCAGGACTTGGACCCAGACAGTCCAGGATTCAAGTCCTATCCTTTTAACTCAGTGTTGTCTTTCACCAACTCAGATCAGCATGTCTGTTGAGAAATCCAATGGAAGAGGACCCACTGAACTAGATTTAAACACAGAGAGAAGCTAGCTTCACAAATAAGGAACTGCTTAAAACCTGAAACCAGTCTTGAGAGATCTTCAGAAGGACCCAACCAAGAGACACTAAGTAAATCAACCTCTCTAACGAGAAGAGGTAAGTGGGAGGGGGCGGGACGTGGGAGGAGGAGCTAGGAGAGATGAACACTATCAAAATACATTATATAAATATTATTTTAAGTTGTGTGTTAATGGAGTACAAATGAAGTTTTCTTGTTTAAGGGAGGCTAAAGAGCTATGACAATAGGATGTAGCTTGGGGTTTGCTGTTCATGTTTGCTAGGAAAGACATGGGGACCACTGGGGAAATCGGGATGGGATAAGGACACACTAGATAACATTATCACAGGGTACTTATTCCTTGGTTTGGATAATTACATAAGAAAATTGTTTGTTTCTAGGAAATAGACTCTGAAAGTGTTAAAAGGGTATCATGGGATGACTTACACTTACATTCAGAATATCTATCTATATCTATATCTGTAAATAAATACACAAGAGAGTTTGAAAGTGTGAACGAAAGCAGCAGTCAAGCACTAGGTAGAAGCAGCTGAGGGAGAGAGGTGACATGGCCTGTAAGCCCTTCTGAATAAAAAATGAAAACAAATGATCAGAAAAGAGCCAGCAGGATCCAGTTCTGGTGTTCCATCTTGAGTGTGCCTCAGCCCCTGAATGTTTGTTCTCTGTTGGTGCCTCATTTTCAGCTTCTCTCTGAGCCCTTCTTACTCTCTCTGCTCTTCCCCAGCCCTTTCCAGTCTGTGAAGGTTCCAGATAGACCCAGCTAACAGCTGCAAATGTGGCTGCCATCTAGCCCAGCTGCCTTGCTTGTCAGGCCTGCTTCCAGCCTGGGCTGCCTGTGCAGCGGAGGGAGAGGCAGAGCTGTTTTTCTCACCAGAGGCCACAGGCCAACAGGTAGCATTGACTGACCAGTCTGATGGAGATCAGAAAACAACAGTACTACAAAGGGAAAAGTGGGAGGTCTTGCAGTGTTCAGGGTGGAATCAAAGTTTAGACTGGCTTAGAACCCTGACTGCTTTCAGAGCAACAAGTGATGGACGTTCTGGTACTCTACAGGAAGCTCCCACTGAACTCCCAAATCCTAATGCATTCGAAGGGGAGAAGCAGTTTTATTATACCACAAAGTGTCTTCTTTTTGTTTGTTTTTGGTTTTTGTTTGTTTGTTTTATAACAAGCTTTCAGGTAGGTTTTTATTTTTTTTAATTTTATGTGCATGGTTGTTTTGCCTGTATGTCTTCTGTATTATGTATGTGCTTTGGCTATGTGTATTTTGTGAATCATGCATGAACAATGACTGTGTGTATGATCGTTTTGCCTGCATGTGTTCTGTGTATCATGTTTGTGCAGTGCCCGCGAAGGCCAGAAGAAGGTTAGCTGTCCTGGAACTGGAGGTACAGACTGTTTTTTTGGTGTCATACAGGTACTGCTGATGGACCCAGGTTCTCTGGAAGAGCAGTCAATGTTTCTAACCAGTGAGTCATCTTTCCAGTTAAACGTAGTGACTTCTTTGGAAGACAATGTCTTAAGCATTGTGTAGTGGCACATGCTTTTAATTCCAGCACTCCTGAGGCACCCCTAAATTTGAGGCCAGCCTAATCTAGAAAGTTCCAGAATAGCCAGAGCTACACAGAGAAACCCTGTCTCGAAAAAGAAGAGAAAGAAAATAAAAAGACAATGTCTTTTTATGATATACTAACTCTACAGACATTTTCCAGTCAACTTTTCACTTAATAAATTTTATGGTATTTGATTTTTAACTCAGTGGTAGCTTGTGTTTAGAAGTTTGAGTTCAAAGGTCAAAGACTTAGCATTGTTCTGTTTTATTTAAAAGTTGTTGTTGTTGTTGATATTGTTGTTGAGACGGGATCTCAGAGCAGGCTGGCCTCTAACTCCAGGCATTCCCCTGCCTCATCCTCCCAAGTACTGGCATCACAGTTTTGCATCACTTGGTTCAGGCGGCGTTATTGTTCAGTGTGTTCTTAAGACACAATTCAAAAGAACTCCAAAGTCCATTTTCCTATCCTTGAAGCAAGACTGTGTGACGATGCCAGCAGCATTCATAACTTTTTCCAACAGATCTTCTCTAAAGGAAAGTGGATTTTGGTTATTTAGGTCATTGAGTCAGAAAGCAAACCGTTTGTCTTTGATCGTGCCCTTGCCAGAAGATCCCTAACTCATTAGCGTGCTATTAATGAGGCTGGATTTTAAAGCAGGTGTTGGTAAGTGCAATCAGAGCAGCTTTATTAAGCTGCAAATTGTCTTGCGATGACAAAGGAAGTCAGATTGGTCCATGCACAGTTAACCTTTGTCTCTCTGCATGGTTTGGCTGATTAAACAGCAATTGATAATGACCTTCAGCCTGGCAAAGCCGGAAATGGAGATGCCTGATGTTGGTATTCATTGTATGCGATGTGAGTGACAGGCGGGCAGTCTCTTTAATTTAGAAATCTATAATGCAATTTCAAAATTAACTAATATTGCAGCGCAATGAACCACTAATTTATGTGTATTACGCTGGTATTTTGATGTGCATGTTGTTTGAGATGAGAATATTATCGCTGAGAATTAACTTCGAGTGGGAGTCGTGTCGACACACCGTCTTTAGTAACTAGAGAGAGGATTGTGGAAGACAAAGGAAAGAGACCCATTTCTTCCCTTCACGGACTAACCACCCTGAAGAGTGGCCTACTGAGTCCAACACAGGCCCTGCTTGTGAAGAGGCCTCAATAGCTTGGTAGACAAGAACACTGATCTTACTGCAGCTTATTCAGGGCAACAGTGATATTATCAAGAAATAGCAGGACCTCCACTAATTCCAAAAATGTAGAGGAGGAGACAGTGAGTGAATGGAACCTTAGAATTTCTACACCGTGTGTGACGTGCTGGATTCCTTGCTCTTGCTTCCTCATTGGCTCCCACTAAACATTTCTTAGATTAAAGGGGCATCGATTCACAGAGAAGATGACAACATTCTCAGTCCGGATGATTTGCCTGAACTCAGCTGAGCAGTGTGGATCTGAAGTCACAGCTCACTTCTAAAACCTACATTATTCAAAACACCGAGTAGAAACGCACTAGATAGATAGGATGAGTAAATGCCTTTGTCGTTTGCACTTTGCAGATATACACACTCGCGCGTGCATGTGTGTGTGTGTGTGTGTGTGTGTGTGAGAGAGAGAGAGAGAGAGAGAGAGAGAGAGAGAGAGAGAGAGAGCTCTAGTTTGAATGTTTCCTGGTTTAGGGAACAGAAAAGTGGTTACCGTACCATGAGATTAACTTGGAGCAATGGCTTCCTTCTTATGGAACGACACATTTCTTTGTATATCTTTGTAAGTTCATCTTCATGAACAGACATTAAACATTGTCACTATTTATCGCAGAATTCTCCGTTTGCACATAAAGCCTTTGCAAAGTACTCAGCTAAAATAGAAGTATTGGAGGTAATTATAATTTGGACCCTTGCTAATGCTTCCAGTTCCCAGTTTGGGGCAAAGGACATTGTACCGTGGGATAGGGTTCTGTGCCTGGCAACAATGGGGTTTGCTTAACTGGCAAACAGGGTTAGAGAGATCTCTTTCTCCCTGCAGGAGCTTTCAGAGCCTTTAATATGCTAATGATACGGTGACTTCGTGGAGAGAATCTAGCGTTCCACATTTCCCAAGCTTTCATGACCAGGAGGCCCTTTGTTCCTTGAGCACCAATTAACACTCGCAAGAATTGTGTGCACAGAACAGAAAGTCCCTGCTCCGTATAACGTTAGCTGCCAGTAGCAGCCTAGAGCCGGCTAAGCAGGGCTGTAGACGGAAGCTTAGGGATGGGGGAAAACCATAGATTTACCTTTTGCACAGCTTCGCTGTGACGTGTTGTAATTATTGAGATACTAGAACAATCTTAATGAACAGGGTAATCATTAAACACATAGATATAAATGATCCTCATCTAAATTGCCCAAAGCAAATGCGAATAGTTACTATAAATATCAGTGGGGATTTCCTGACTCTTACATTTCTTCTGAATGGTACTTGAATACGCTCTTTATTTTCAGATTATCTAAAAGTAATTAAAAGATTAATTGGAGTAAATGGAATGTGAGATTTTGATAGAAGCACCGCAAATTGCTAAGGATTGACTGAAGCCCATACAGAATGGATCGTCTGCACTTGATGAGTCGTATTATTCTCAGAAAACAGCACTTGGGATATCAAAGGCATCTTTCAAAAGTACATTTTCCAAATCATTTTCCAAGATCCCAGTTTCTGCTGGGGAGTCAAGTGTCAGTCTCTCCTTGTGAGCTAGGGAGTTCTGCTTTGGTTCTGACTAGGGTTCTCTGCGTTGGTGTCTGCTGGGAGTCATTGCTACTATTCCATGTTCATTCTGCATGTTACCTCCTGGTAACACCATCCTGTGAAATCCCTATGCGGAACTCCTAAACTCCCCCTCCACTAGCGAAAGCCTTCAATTACAGGTTGTCTCTGCCACTCCAAATCCCTGGGCTGCATTATGCCTGTCATTGCTATGGGACATCCTGCACCGGACCTGTGACTACATCCATCTAAGTGTCATAGTAACCGTGGGAGCTGCCCTGCCCTGCCGTTCCCCCCTTGAAGTCCCTGGAATGTGTCCAAGTATGCTATACAATAGTAGCATTGCCTAGAAATGCCCATGCTCCCAGAGCAATAAGGGAGCCTTCAAGAATCTCCAAGGAGCGTTAGATTTAAAAAGACATGAACTTCATTTGCTGTGGTGTGTCATAATTGCTTTGTTTCATATCATAATCATTTTGTTCATCCAAATGTCGTCCGGAATCCCTTGGAAGATCACCTCGTTAGGGAAAAAAAATCTAATGTCTATCTCTAAAACTTCTCTCTGCCACCAACAGATTCCCAAAATAGCAAGTGATAAAAATTATCATTGGCACTAACTGCAACGAGGCCACCTGTTCAACTTGCTGACAGCCTTGAACGACTTTCGCATTCAACCGGTGATCAGCAAATAGATGTGTGGCCTGGCTGCCTGGCTATTAGTGCAGAGCAGGGATCATTTGCTTCTTCCTCCAAGGTGGTTCGCTTATTCACAGCATAGCAAGGTTCGAGTTGGGTTATTTTACAGATCTGGCAGCCAGAGGTCGTAACCTGGATAGGTGAATATTATTTCGCAGAAGGGGATAAGAAAAGTGGCTGATGTTTCAATTTTCCCGAGGAAAGAAATATATTTGCTGGATCCTAATCATTTTGGTAAATAAACCAAACACCTGAGATAAAAAGCTCAGAGATCTATGGTTGATTTGATCTCAGAGTTTTAGAAGGCTCAATCTAGGGTCGATTGGACCAAGATACCTGCGCAGAGCATCACAGCTGTGGGAGCACATGGGGAGATGTTTACTTCATGGCTGACCAGGAAGGAGGAGGAGGAAGGACAAGGCAGGCATTAAGACTGTTTTTATTTTTTCTTTGGTCTGCTCTGCCCATGAGATGGTGCAGATGAGTCTTCTGACCCCAGTTCCTTCCATTCATCTTCTCTGGAAATACCTACAGACGTACACACTCACACTTGGATGGGTCCACGCGTGTGCACACAAATACATCCACACACATACACAAGCACACGTACAAACACACATACACGTATTACTCCCCTCCTAGATAATTGTAAATCAAATCAAGTTGACAACGAAGATACACCGTCAGGGTTGTGATTAGAACCGTGCCATCATTTCAGACCTTCCTACTAAAGTCTCCTAAAAAGGAGACTGCAATTGAGCAGTCAGGTGTGTGAGCACAAAACCCCTCAACTGACTTTTCTAGGATTTATCTTCTACCTGCCAACTGAAGCATGCCAGTGATGTGGTTTCTAAAACAACTCCCATTCTGTAATCTTGCACTAATATTTCCATAATAAAACTTAACATCTACCCCAACGCTGTCACTCAGAGAGCCCAGATTTCAAACTCGCCGCCCATAGCAGTTGCACCCCCTTCTTAGGCTTTGTCTCTCAGAGGCTTCGTTCTCCCCATTTTTAAGCTGCTGATAATAATAGTGCTTAGGTTACAGATGTTTGGAGGTGAAGGCGATGTGGCGTGGGGTGTCCGCAGCAGGGCAGCTGACATAACGGACCCAATAAAGACCTACCACTCTTCGGAAGTAGAATTCTGAGAGATGACGTCCAGACTTCACAGCTGAGTCAGTAAAGGGAATATCATCGGAAGCCTCCCTCTAGCCATGAGGAAAGCAAATGGATACGTTTGCCCCAGTTGCTTCTAATTGAACTGGACCCAAGCGTGAGGACCAGAGCTCAAATCTCCAAAAGACCCATAAAGAGGCAGACCAGGCCCTGTTGGAGCCTTATAGCCTCAGTGATGTAGGGGGTGGAGGCCGGATGATTACTGAGGCTTTCTAGCTACCAACCTCGCTCTCAGGAAGACTTTATTAAGGGAATAACCAGACGGATAGAGCAGGATGTCGGGCATCTTTCTCTGATCTCCACTGGAGGACCCGTACGCAGGTGCAGGCATAGATCCACCCACCCACATTTACAGAAGATCTTCCCAGTGCTTTATCAAAGTCTAATTATCCTAAAACCTGGTAGAGATTTGGTGATACGCTGGTGGAATGGTGAGATGCCGATATAGCATTTTTCGAAAAGTCGTCCCGGTATTATTTCTGTTTGGCCCCAATAAAGAAAACACAACTGTTTGGGGCTGTATTTGCAAACAGTCAACAAGGAAATCATGCATTAATCCTGCAGATGAAAGCTGTTCCCATTGATCTGTGTTTATCGCAGCTCCAGACGGCCTGATTGGGAAAGCACTCTGTCACGGGAGAGCCAGAAAGGCAGCCGATGAGTGGCTGCTGCTTTCCTGGGAGGTGTTGGGTAGCAGACAGGGTTTTGTTGACCTTGTTGCTGCACACAATGAGTCTGTGTGGAGGGCCGTGTGCAACAGTGCCTGGGCCTCTGTTTTTACTTCTTAATTTCTTTGACGGCATCAAAAGACTTTTTCTCTTCTAAAGCTTTTCTTTCTCCTGAGCCTCTGCAATTGAGGCACAAGCGCAATCTACCAGCAGCAGCCTTTGTTCTGGCCTTTCAGGAGGCTGGGGAACAGTGTGAGTCCTTCCTAATTAGCCTGTGGACCAATGAAATGGTTCTCCAAGCCAGGAGCAGCGGCGGCAAACCCACAGCCCAAGTGGTAGGAAAGGGGGGAAAGGCCTCTTTAATTAAGGCCCAACAAAACCAGCTTTAAAAAAATGGTATTTTCCTCTCTACAGATGCCTTTTGAAAAAAATCCCTGTAAATGCTGGCACATGCACAGGCTCTCAGACGGTGCCTCCGCTTATGCCAATGAGCAGGAGGCTCAGTTTGGGGCTTTGAATTGCAGAATTCCTGGCCTGTGAGTTTGGGAGCCCACAGCCTTTGCCTTGGCCCCGGTCTGCATTTGAACGAGTACAGCCTGTGCCGGACATAGAAAGCTGCAATCACTAGATGGTCCCCACTTCTTGAAACTATGCCCAACAGCCTACCTTCTACGCTTGACATTTACGTGGGACATTCACAAATGTCACGGCACAAAAGCCTCGCCTACAGCACAGATGTGTTAATTTTTGTTTTCCTCCATTGTTTGTCCCGCATCGACGTCTTTTAGCTGTAACACATTGATTATTTCTTTCTCCGGTGACTTCTTCAGCGGGTTCACCGAGGACAGGTTCAGGAGCCAGTTTTAGACATATTCCCTGTCTATATCCTTTCTATCCTCCATCTTTGCATGTCATAACTATGTGTCACTGTGAACAAGGCAAGCCTTTGTGATCAGCCTTGCCTCTGTGTTTTCAAACTAGACTGTTTTCCCTTGCTTTGAAAAGCTATAAACATTTGCCACAATATTAGAGAGAATTATCATGCAGAGAGCCATATTAAGACAAAGTTGTAAAGCCCTGTAAAATGCAATGCTTCAAGATGGTACTGCATGCTTGGTGAGACATCAGCCCTTCTGTGTCTTCTGTGTGAGTTTGCATAGGTGTTCCCCACTTGGCAGAGCGTGTAATTACACACTGGAGTCAGTACATATAGCTACATTATCATTTTCAGTGGCCGTATACTATCACCTTTTAAAGATTAGCAAGACCCCACTGAACACATTTTTAATTAGCTTACTTAGTACAAGGTTCCCTATGCAGCTTCATGCATACTCAATTTTTGTCGATTCTTCTCCCCCATTTACCTGCCTCCCCCACACCCATGTAAATTCTTCAACCTCAAGTCCTTCCCTTTCCACTTTCATATCATGAGCATTCTATTAACTTCCCCACCTTTCCCCCTTCTTGTGAACCCCTAATCCCATGTAAATACACATATATAAAATTTAGAAGCTAGGCTTCACATATGGGGGTGGGGGGAATCCTGTTGTTTTTGCTTTTCTGAACCTTTATTACCTCAATATAATATTTCCAGTTTCAGCCATTTTCCTGTAAAATTTATGATTTGATCTTTCCTTATAGCTAAGTAAGATTCCACGGTGCATGTACCATATCTTCATTGTTAGTGCATCTGTTTATGAGTATTATGTTAGTGCATCTGTTTATGAGTATTATGTTAGTGCATCTGTTTATGAGTATTATGGAGTAAGCCTGAATGGAGCACCAACAATGACAAATTTGAAAGTACCTCTGGAGTAGAACAAAGAGGCCTTCAGGGATTTACCAAATCAAATGGTCATATGGTCAAATTTTAGTGTTTTTATTTCTGTTGTGGCTACACCAGCTGAGACTCCAACAAGCAGTGAATTAAGGGTTCCTTTTCTCCCACAATCTCATTAGTCTCATCACTTGTCTTCTTGGTAATAACCATTCTGAGTAGTATAAGATGGAATCTCAAGGTAGTTATAATTTACTTTTCTCTGTGGTTGAGGATGTTGAACCATTTTGAAAATATCAGTCATTTTATATTTTCTCTTTTCAGAACTCAGTTTTATTTCTTTGCTCTATTTGGGTTTGATCGCCTGTTTCCTCTTCAGTTTTTCTTTTGTTTGTTTGTTTTAGTTGCTTGTATATTCTAGATATTAATCTTCTGTCCAGCTGAGAGCCTGCCAGGAAATTTCTCCCACTCCACACATTCGGTCTTCATTCAGCTAGCTGCTTTCTATCATGCAAAGGCTTTCAGTTCTCTTCCTTCTCACTTCCTCCTCTGAGCTCCCGAACTTTTACTCAGAAAGTCGTTGCTGTGCCTCTGTCTTGAAAACTTTATCACTACCAGTTTCAGAGGTTCGGGTCTTATATTCAGGTCTTTGATCCATTTGGAGTTGACGTCCATGCTGGGTGAGAGATAAGGTTCTGACTCCACTCACAGACAAGTAGATACTCCGTTTCCCCAGCACCATTTGTTCAAAAGCCTGTCTTTTCTCTAATGATCAGGGCATCTTTATCACAAATCAGTATCATAGGTTTTTGTCTGCATATGTTCTGTTTCATTATGTAGGTGTCTATTTTAGTCCGTACCATGCTGTGTTTGTTCCTGAACCTTTGCAGTGTACCCTGAAATCAAGTGTGAGGACGCTTTCATCACCATCATCATCTTCTTCACCATCATCATTATTTTGCTCAGGATACGCTGGCTATTTTTCATGTTTCCAAATAATTTTTTTCTATTCCTCTGAATAATGGAACTGGTATTTATTTTTTCAGCACCAAATCTATAGACTGCTCTTACTAAGACACTGGTGCTTCCAACTCGTGAGCATGGGACATCTGTCCGTCTTCTAGGGTCTTCTCTAATTTCTCTGGTGCATTTTCAACCTTTGTTATTATGTTCATTTCTTTGATTATTATTTATTCCATAAACAAAATGTCTGTTGTACTTCTCAACACAACACAACAAGTTCCCACTTGAATGAAGGTCTTTGTCTTTGGAGGCAATATATACTAGGCTAAACATGAATATACATGAGAAGCTAGAATCACTGCACTTATTTTATATGATTCGAGTGAGAAATACGCATAAGCATAAACAACATTCTTGCTTTTGATTTTTTTGCCTACACAGAATTGCTTTGGAAATGGGATCATTTAGATAACAAGCTGTAAGGAGTGAGAGAATTCAAGCACCTTCCTTTGTCTAGATGGCCTGATGTTTCCATTTGTTTCAAAAATAGCCTGTCTAGAACACATGAAATATTCAGCCAAATCCCTGCAAAGTTGTTGGAATTTTTAAGTGTTGAGCATTTTTAGTGATGGAGTATCATGCTTAGCAACCACATTCTGCAAAAGGGGGAACTAAAGTCACCCCCGAACTCAGTTCTGTTTCATCATCAATAATTACCTTGAAAGATGTATGCCTCTTACAAAGAGGACAAAATCAGCAGCCTGATTCTCTGGGAGAAAGACCAAGCTATTCAGAACCATTGTTTCTACCCATAGTCACTTCATATATCAAGGCCTCAACATTATTAGCTATAAAGAAAGAAAAATGCCTACTTAGAATGTCATCAAGTTCAAGGAACATAAAGTCAGTAGCTTGCGTTTCGCATTGTAGTTTCACTTTAAAAAGTTTCTTTAAGGACGTACTATTTCAGGCTTTAAGAGATACACAAAACCTTTCATTTTACAGCATAGAATATACAAAGGATTTTCACACATACGATCTAATTTACTGCTAAAGTTCTTTGAGTCATTAGTATAATTATCACTTGTAATTTAAGTTTAAGTTAAGAAAACTACAACTCAGAGCAAAATAAAGATTCTGACCAGGCATCATGTAATGTCATAATTGAAACAGTCTCAATTCTCTACTTTGCTAGGTTTACTGTGTTCTTCCCTAGGTGTTTTTGGCAAAGGTTATAGAACACGAATCTTGAATGGTGGGTTCATGGATATTTTGTCATTTTTATCATATGACCATCTTGTCAATGAAGGTTTAGTGATCTGAAGTGTGGGTGCCCACCAAACATTACCTAGTGGTTAGGTGGACAAGTGGCTGAGGGCCTGGGAGAGACATTTGAGATGAGTGGTACAGTGTGTGCTGCATAGGCCTACATGGCACCTGGAGCTGTTGGCCCAGGATAGATGAATGCAAGAAAATTACTTTAGTACTTGTGGTAGTTTGAATGAAATTGCCTACACAGGCTTATATGTGGGAATGCTTAATCCCAATTAGTGAAACTGTTTAGAAAGCATTGGGAGGTGTGGCCTCATTGAAGGAAGAGGTGTTGAAAGCTTATGCCAAGCCCAGCTACTCTCTCTCTATCTGAAGGTCAGGATGTAAAGCTCTTAGCTACTGCTCCAGCACCATGCTTTCCTTCCATCATGATTATGGACTAACCCCCTAAACTGTAAGCAAGTTCCTAACTAAATGCATTCTTTTATGAGTTGCCTTGGTGTCTTTACATAGGAACCAAGCAGTAACTAAGACTGCTCAAATTTAGCGTTAGTATTTTCATCCAAGCTACTGAATAACCGTCAGTTTGGTTTTTTTTTTAAGTCCAGGAGCTCCCTGTAACCCAAGATTGGTGCTGATGAGGGGGAGATTCTAAGGAAGGGATGTTGGTCTTTCATGCATTGTGTATCCAGCAGTGATGGGCATTGGTAGCTGTGAGTCACCAGTAGGAAACCAACCTTATGCACAGTAACAATGCTCACTCCCCAGTCTCTCATCCCTAGTAATTCAGCCTGGATGAAATGCTGATTCACGAAGGAGGACATCAGAAAATCTAACCCAAGATTCTTTGAAACAGGAATCAACAAGGTACAGTAGTGTCAATAGTCCTCTGTTGAAGCTTTCTCCCACTGTTTCCAATCCCAGAGCAAATCATCTGAAGATATGTTATAAGAGCGATGTGCAGCCAAGGCCCACTGAGTTCCTACAGTGGATGCCAATGTGCTCCAAGGTGATGGAGCTGCCTCTTCACTGCCTAGAGGATGGAGAGTGGAATTCCGCTGTCCTTCTACAAAGTAAAGCTGCTTCTCTCAGGACAGGTAGAACTGTCACAAGAAAGCTATATAGAAAAGCATGGCAGTAGGACCCATGTCTCTGTCTATAAATGCATGTGGAACAGAAAGTAGAGTCCAGTGGAGGTCATTTACAAAGACTGCCTGGGCTGTGGGCCATTTCTATGGCATCCCATTCCAGATGTGCTCAAGCTAGGCTCCCTTACAGTGGGAGCGCCTTCTTTCCTGGGTTTAGTTTTCATTATTTGTCCCATGTTCCCGTGTGCTTCGTTTCTGTGGCTTTTACCTCTGGCCTTTCTGTATCTGTGTCCTATTGTGGTTTTGTTTTTTGGTTTTGTTTCTTAATTGAAATTAAGGAAATCGTTTCCCCCCAACTCACAAGAAGGAATGGTGGAGGACCCTCTCATTCCCCCCAAGAAAAGCAAAAAATGAAACTAAACTGGTTTCCAACTTCTAGCTAAGACAAAATCGAACAGTAGAGCACAGGCTATACTTTCTGATTTCTTGTATGGAACGAGAAGGTAAGATTAACAAAAAATGTAAAAGCAGCCAAAGGAAGGCCAAATGGGCTTCTTCATTACTGTCTGTGAAAGCAGGGGTTGGTAGAAAATGTGGAAAATCTGTCCAAAGTTCTCCAAACATATTTCGAGGCTGACTGGGAAATGAGTGAAGAAAAATCGTAGGCTTGAACTATTTCAAAGTGTTGCTTATGTTGTTCTTATGCTATAATTTTGACTTTAACTGGTAACTCTAATCACACTTTTCTTTTACCTACTTTAACGTAACTCAGTACTGACTTTATAAAGAGATTATTCTGAGGCCATACTCCAGGGTGCATCTTGCAATTGAACTGAGAAGCCTTTGTATCTTTAAACATGTGTAGGAAAGAGCATGAATGTTTTGTTGGACACATAGCTCTGTGCATATGTATAAAGAAGTGGGTTGGTGGCACAGTATATTAGTCAAGGTTTTCTGGAAAAGAGCACCAATAGAACAGAAAGAGGTATGCATATAAAAGAAGATTTGTTGTAGGAATTGGGTTATGAGATTCTGGAGGTTGAAAAGCCCCATGATCTGCTACCTGCAAGCTGGAGACCCAGGAGAGCTGGGGGTGCATTTCTGTCAGAACAGAAAGGCCTGAAAGACCAAGAGGGGTTGTCAGTAGACATAAAGATGTGACGACTCACAAATCAGGACTGTCCATGTTCAAGGACAAGACAGGATAGACATTCCAGTTCAATGAAAGAACAACAGAGAGAAACAGAGAAGAATGAATTTGACTACATGTCTGTGGATTTGAGGAAGCCACCCCATCTATGCAAGTTGCCTAAGCTACTTCCTACTGCTGTGGTAAAACACCATGACCACAGGAACTAGGGGAGGAGAACATTTATTTGGCTTACAGATTCCAGTCCAGAGAAACCACCAGAGAAAGCCAAGATAGGAGATCAAAGTAGGCACCTGGAGGTAGGCACTGAAGCAGAGAGCATGGGGGAATGCTGCCTGCTAACCTGCTCCCTGTGACTTGTTCATCCTGCTGTCTTACACAAGTCAGAATCAAGTGAGAAGAGGTTGCACTGCCCCCAGGTAGCTTGATTCTTTCATATCAACCCCTAATCAAGAGAATATCCCCACCCCAGACATGACTGCAGTCCAACTTGATGGAGGCGATTCCTGAATTGATCCCAGGTGATCTTACCTTATGTCAAGTTGACAAGGCAAAAAAATAAATAAATAAATAAATAAATAAATAAATAAATAAATAAAAAATAATAAATAAATAAGGGTAGTCAGTAGATCCTTTTTCTACTGACTGAGATGCTAATTTCTCCTAGCAATCTCTGACATATACTTGCAGAAATAATTTTAATTATACTGGCTACCTAAGCATCCTAAGTGGACACACAAGAGTAATTGCCTCAGATGGTTTTATTGAACAGTCCTCAAAAGAATTATTGGAAATATTTCCTATCTTCTGGCCATTTATAACTCCTGTTTTTCCTTCTCCCCATTCTCTCTCTCTTCTTCCCTCCTTTTCTTCTTTTCTTTCCCTTTTAATTCTTCCATTCTCTATTTCTTTTCTTCTTTCTTTGTCTCTCTTCCTTATTTTTCCCTGTTCTGTTGGCTCCCATTTCTTTTTTCTGCCTTGCTTTCAAATAATTTCTGTTCCTTTGTTTATAATTCGAACTTTGGAATCCCAGTGCCAAAAGTGGGTGCCCAGTGTCCTAAATGGATCACTTACAGTCATAAAGTAAGGTACCCAGTAGTTCCACAGCTATAGCTAGAGAGAGTTTCCTGCAGTCAGCTGATATTCTAGATATTGAGCGTGTTTGCAGGTATTCTGGAAGCCATTTACATTTTATCCACACTGGGATTCTGGAGAGATTATAAAAATTGAAACAAGACAGGGCGAAATAACATACGTTACAGGCCGTAAGACTGCTATCAGTCCAGTGTAATCTATTCATTGTATTATGGTCTTGTATTCTCTAAGGAGTGTCTGAAATCTATGAGATATTTCTGTATCCACATTTACATTGGACTCTTAAGGTCTATCTGAAGACCTTAATTTTAAAGAAGATCAAGGTGTCTTCCTGATTTCATTGTGTTTGCAGCAAGTGTTCTAGGAGATTACATTTCCCTGGCTCACGTCAAAGAAAGCCCGAGATTGACATTCACCAGGATGTCTTGTCAGTCCTTGGAGAGTTTGCTCTATGATTTTTTGAATTTCAAGGGGCAAGAAAAATAGATAGTATTTACCCAGAAGCTCACAAGCAAGGTCTACCCTAAATAGGGTGCTTAATGGTACTTCATTCATATAGCCCATTTTCTTCCTTGTCTCCTCTTCCGGGCACCTTCCAAACTCCCCTGGTCTCCTTAGAGGCTTTAATGCAATGCCAATCTTCAACTCTGAGAGCCTTACTTCTTAATCCTGTTCCTCTTAGCCGCAGTGTGAACTCAGGTCCTCATTTTGTATTTTAAAATTGATTTCCCTCTTCTTAGCTTGAAGTGCAGTTGAATTTCATATTTCACATTTCCCTCTCTCAAAATAAGTAGTTCCAAACGAAAATAAAGTTTCTCTGTCTCCCACAGTCCTGAGTCAGTGATTCTATGTAGGGAAATGATGAAGAAATGGTAAAACACCTTGGAAGATAGCCTTGTGATTTCTTATAATACTAAACGTACTCGGGCCATACAATCCAGTAACAACGTTCCTTATGCATAGCATCCAAAACTGTGCACTATTATCCACATACCAAAGCCACCTTGATTACTTACTTAACAAGAAGCTGTCATACATCTTGAATATTATCAGTAAAGAAAAATGAGCTAGGAAGCAACGAAAAGGCACAGAGGACTTCTGAATACAATTAGAAAGTGAAACAAAGCCAAACAGCTTTCACTTTGATTCTAGCTATGTGGCCCTGGATAATCCAAATTTTTGGATACAGTAAAAGAGATGAGTGGTCATGGGGTCTGGTGGTGAAGAAGGATTAGGCAGAGTATGCAGGATGCTATCTTGAGAGGCTGTTCATCATTGTACATCTGTCCAAATCTAATGGAATGTACAGCAACAAGGGGAAACACTCAGGTAAACTATGGACCCTACACAATAATAAGATAGCAGTGTAGCGTCATCAGCAAGCAAATGTGCCACTTCAAGGGAAGATATTGACAATGAGGAGACTACACATATATGGGAATTGATGTGTAAAGTTTTTCTGTACCTTATACTTCTTTTTACTGTGAATACAGAAACAATATGAAAAAATAGTCTGATTACTACATGTGTAACAAAATTTTAGAAAGTCCATTCTATAGTACATACAGCTCGGTAGAACCTACTATAATGAGAAAAAGGTACTGATGTATACAGAAGTGACAACCAACACACACACACACAAACAGAGAGAGCTGCAGAGCACAGTGCAGGAGATGTGGTTTGCCTACCCTTTTTGTTTATGTGTAGTGAAATTTCATTCCAGTAAAGAGGAAGGAACTGTTCCCAAACAGAAGAAAATTGCTAGTGGAGCTACATTCCGAAGGCACACAGTGCAATCTAAAAGAAGGTCCAGAAACATAGTTTTCAGTAATGGAATTCTGTTAGGACACAGTAACAACCAGAAAATGGATAAGAAACAAACACTGAGTTTTTCAAACATTCAGTTCCTCCCAATAGTTGGTTTTGGGAAACAACCAAATTTAGTCAAAGCCCATCATTCATGTTCAACTGGTATTTCGGTAAACTCAACCAAGCCAGCTCACACTTCTGAAACCAATTTAGAAGCTATGAATTTTTTTTTCATTTTTTTAAAAAATAGTCATCATAATAAAGTATAATAGACTCCAGAGCAGCACAAGGTGACATCCCTAACAGAGGGGCCAATACTGCACAGCTGTCCTGTCCTTAACACAGAATCTAAAATCAACGTGTAGGTGCTTTTGACAGCATTCAGAAAGGTGATTTTTACCTCCATAAAGTATGTATTATTGACACCTCTGCAACGTATTCATGAAATAAGACCCAAAGGTTCCCAACTTGTAGAGTTCTTACATCCTTTGAAAAAGTAGTCTCACATCCAACACTCATGACCTTTTGTGTAACAATGAGAAAAGAAGCTTGAAAATGAAGGTTTATGCCAGTGTGGGCATTCTATACACTGTGGGTTGGCTTGTTAAGCCTATGTGAGTGTTCTATATGCTCTAGGTTGACCCGTTATGCCTGTGAACATTCTATATGCTCTAGATTGATTTGTTATGTCTATGTCAGTGTTCTGTAGGCTCTAGGTTGGCTTGTTATGCCTGTGAGTATTCTATATGCTCTAGGTTGGTTTGTTATGCCTGTGTCTGTAACAGGAGGAATGGACTGCTTGTCATCCTAGCCATGCGGCTAGCTTACATCACCGAAATAATCACACAGAAACTGTAATCATTTAAACACTGCCTGGCCCATTAGCTCTAACTTCTTATTGGCTAATTCTTACATCTTTTTTTTTTATTTTTATATATTTATTCCCTGCACTGTGGGAAGTCCAAGGACCACCCACTTCCATCCAGGTCTAGTAAGGTGAGCATCCAAACTGCCTAGGCTCCCACAAAGCCAGTACATGCAGTAGAATCAAAAACCCATTGCCATTGTTCTTGAGTTCTCAGTAGTCCTCATTGTCCGCTATGTTCAGCGAGTCCGGTTTTATCCCAGGCTTTTTCAGACCCAGGCCAGCTGGCCTTGGTGAGTTCCCAATAGAATATCCCCATTGTCTCAGTGTGTGGGTGCACTCCTCGCGGTCCTAAGTTCCTTGCTCGTGCTCTCTCTCCTTCTGCTCCTGATTTGGACCTTGAGATTTCTGTCCAGTGCTCCAATGTGGGTCTCTGTCTCTGTCTCTGTCTCCTTTCATCGTTTGATGAAGGTTAATATTCAGGAGGATGCCTATATGTTTTTCTTTGGGTTCTCCTTCTTATTTAGCTTCTCTAGCAGCATTGTTTGTAATAGCCAGAACCTGGAAACAACCTAGATGCCCTTCAATGGAAGAATGGATGAAGAAAGTATGGAATATATACATATTAGAGTACTACTCAGCAGTAAAAAACAAGGACTTCTTGAATTTTGCATGCAAATGGATGGAAATAGAAAACACTATCCTGAGTGAGGTAAGCCAGACACAAAAAGAGGAACATGGGATGTACTCACTCATATTTGGTTTCTAACCATAAATAAAGGACATTGAGCCTATAATTCGTAATTCTTACATCTTAATTGAACCCATTTCTGTTAATCTGTATATCACTACATGACTGTGGCTTACCGGCAAGATTCTAACCAGGGTCCATCCATCTCTGGCTGGAGATCCATGGCATCTCTCCATCTGCCCTTCTTTCCAGCATTCAGTTCTGTCTTCTCCATGACTACCTAAGTTCTACCCTATCAAAAGGCCAAGGCAGTTTCTTTATTCAACCAATGAAAGCAAAACACAAACAGAAGGACCTCCTACATCATGTGTCAGTGTTCTGTATGCTCCAGGTTGGCTTGTTACGCCTTTATAAGTGTTCTATATGCTTTAGGTTGACTTGTTAAACTTCCAGGGAAATAATTGGTGCACTATAGACAGGGAAGTAGGCAAGATTACTTCTCTCTAGGTTAACTTTCATTGTTGTTCAGGGAATAAGGTGAGTCTAGGAAAATCATTCCTCATTCCTAGGATTCAGCGTCCTCCTTTGTAAGCTAAAAAGTATAAAAAGTGATGGTTCACAGATTCTGTTTCATTATCCAGTAGTAACTTAAACAGGCATGAGATTACGATGATTACTATTGAAGATCAGCTTTACAGAATCTACAATTACCTACTAAACAAACCTCTAAATGGGTCTATGAGGCAATTCTAGATTGTGTTTATTGAGGTAGGATGAGCTACTCTCAATGTAGGCTCCTGGATCCAGGACTGCATAAAAATGAAAAAGTGAGTCACACACCCTGGAACCCAGCTTCCTCTGCTTCTGGCCTGTGGCCACTGTGTTAGCAGCTGCCTCAAGCTTCTGCTGCCATGATAGGCTGTAATCTCCACCTGTAAGTTCCAGTCAGCTTTGCCTTCCTTAAACTGCTTTTGCCTGGCGTTTGGCACAGCTAAGAGAAAAGTCACTGATACAGTGCCGTGTTATCAATCTTCAGTTTCATCAAGTAAGGACATTCAAAATCTGCATGTCCTGTCACTGTGATTTCATAAGGGAAGAGAAATTTAACACCCTGGAAGCATATCTGTTCCTGACTTGCCATCCAGTTGATGATATTTTCTTACTGTAATGAAAATGGATTTAGACTCTGATCAAAAACAGCTGTTGGGTCTTGGAGCTGGACATTATTCAGTGTTTATTCCCTACCTGTTTACTGGTTCCCTACCAGTCATACTCTTATGGTTGAGAAACAGTACCCTTACACTTACCTCATACGAGTCTGAACTTAGGCTTACTAACGTTTCCCCCCTTACCATAGAACGTTCTTCCTTACTAATCTTTGTTCAGTTGCAACAACAAAAAAGTCCATATACATTTCAAGTGCTCAGTGTTTACTTGTTATCAGCTACTGCATTGGACAGTGGAGGGCTATAGAAAGACTATTCCCATGGACAAGTCTTATCTAAGCATATGACCAAGGAATATGAGATTGCTTTATTATCTGCCTAGGATTATATTGGGTAGTTGAGGTTTATAGAAAGACAAGTCTTATCTAAGTGTATAAACCAAGGAATGTAAACTTTCTTTTTTTTTCTTCCCAGAATTATTGCAGCAATGGTTTTGTAAAGAAAGGAAATATATAAGCTTCATCACTCCCAGACTGAATTCTCATGAAAAGAAGCAGACTTTGTTTAGAGGTCTTCCTAACCTACACTAAGGCTCTGCTTAGCACTGACATTCTTTTGGTTTATGGTTTTGTTTTTGTTTTTTCAGGCTTCTTACTTTGCTGCTAGACCAGATAGAAACACATTATTGATTCTGATGTTTTCCAACCCAGTTCCAAGTTCTAATATCAAATACTATTAGAGAAAGAGTCAAGGATTTGGGGGAAAATGTTTGCTTAGTCTGGACATGGTTCTCTTTTCCAAGCCTCCCCTCACTAGATCCATTTCCTTAGACGAACAGGCACGCCTGCCAGTCTCAAATGGGTTCCATCTGCTCAGTACCTAATCCCTATTTAAATCAAACTAAATAAGCAGTTACTTCTTTGGGAACAGTGGGCACATTTCTGTAGTGGGATTGTATGGAAACATCTCAACTCGCATCATCCAGAGCATCCATTTCTGGGGCTCGCTATTCTTTAAGCTCTTTTTAAACTATGTTATAATAAGCACTACAGCTTTTCCTTATTTTTAGATTGTCTCTCATACACAAGAGGAGCGAGGCAAAGCTTGTGGCTATCTGGTTAATTTAGTCAGGGAGTCAGCCACAGCACATGATTGCACTTCTCTTGTAAGGAAATCAGAGCGTGGGTGAATTACTGTGCCCAGTCCCTACACTCATTTCACCCATACAATGGAAAAGGATATATGCATCTCCCATTCTGCCCAACCTTCTTCTCCTGGTCCCCGATACTCCTGATTAATTCAGGAAAATGGAGTCATGACGCTGATTGTTTTGTGATCAGTCTGAACCCCAACATTGTTTTCCTGCAGGACATTTGGTGTTTTGTCATTTCTAAATGTATGGGAGGGTAAATGTACTCTGAAAAATAAAAAAAAATTTAGCTGTTTTCAGGAAGTCAGACTAAGGACTAATAACTAATGGAGCTAGAATTTGAAGCATCAATCACAGCAATCTTGGCAAACCATATACACATATACACAGGTAACTAATTTTTCTGCAGAGAGTATTTATTATAACTTAATCTGATCCTATAAAATACAGGGAGTTTGTTCTAATATTTGTACTGAAATGCCATGAGGGCATTCTTTATTTTTCTTTTTGAAACTTGAAATCAAAACACTGTAAAGTTGTATATAATCCAGAAAGCACAGATGAGTTCTGATCTTTATTTGTTGATTTCTAATAAATGCTCAGCTCTACCCTGGCACGGCAGTGTCATGGGCCTTCTGGCACACTTTAGATATCACTAGGTTTCTGACTGGGCTCATCTTCCTCCTCTGTCTTTAGTTTCATTGCCCTCCGTGTGTAGTCTGTGGCTGGTACCCATGTACAGTGTATCGAGACAGACACTGGTTTCTAAAGTCGTATTGTTTATATCTAGCATTTCTTTAGAAAGACAAGAAAAAAGTGTTAAGGTTATTATCTCCAATTTTGTCCAGCAAGCTATGGCTTCCCATGTCATCCTACAAAAATTTCTAATGGTGTCACTGTGGATAAGAAGCCACAGTATCTTTGAGTAGCACTATGTCTGAGATTTCTAGTTACTGAAATTTAAAAAAAAGCTGTTGCTCCTTTTCTTTATACCAGAAATATATACAATCGTAAGAAGACTGATAATCCCTGTTCAAGAGTCTTGGGCATGAGAAAAAATAGAATAGTATAAGCAACCTAAGGTTTTGGTTTCTATTCTGGCCGTGCTACACTCTGAACATGAGATGCTGCATGAACTCATTGGTCTTGCAGGTCTGATAAGCCATTCATTTAATCAAAGAATATAGTAATTTGTGTCTCATAGAGGCATGGATTGAAGAAGATTAATAGAATACTCTAAAGACACTGATCCTTCTGCCATCCTTGTATTTCTAGCACCTAGGACTGGTATTGAAAAGGAAGAAGGAATTTAATTGAATCTACAAGAAGAGTGCAAGACCACTTTGACTTTATGACTGGGCCAGTTAGTAGATGCAAATCCTATACAAAGATCCTGAGCTGTTTGGTTTGAGGTTTTGTTTTTGCTTTCGTTTTTAATTTTATCAACACAAAAAGAACAAATGCAGAGTAAATGACTGGAAGTCTGGACAGAAACTTGCCATCCACAGGACCTAGAATGGGTCTACCTCATAACAGACACTTGGAAGTTGACTAAGTTAATTAATGATGAAAGAGATTTGTGTTATTTTCAGTCATCCCAAAAAGCTCAGTAGAACACATGTTCTGTTCTTCTTGGGTCTTTCATTCTTTCACTCAGCTGATCACCGCTGCTCCTCCTCACCATCAACCAGGCAAAATCTGTGGACTCTTGGCTCCTGAGATGGTGAGATGGTTTAAGGGCACTGGCCTTCAAATCAGATGCCGGAGCTAAATCCCTAGATCCCACATTGTGAAGAGGACCTCAGATTCCTGAAAGTTGTCTTCTAAGCCTCATATAAATAATTTTAAGCTTGTGGTTCTTTTATCAAAGCCAATTTTGAAAACGTTAAGTCCCGTTTGGGTTATGAAGAAAACTGGCAGAGAGAAAAGAAAACCTACAGTAGATCCTACTCTAAAATTACAGTTACTATTGTTTTCTTTTTATAAAGTTCCATCTTTAAGTTTCCTAAGGAGGTTCCCCAGTAACCACAGAGAAATGCTGGAGCTAGCTGATGCTATAAGCCATATGGATCAAACAGATAATGGTAGAACATTTCACCCAGACACAAAAGAATGCATCTTCCTCTCAGCATCTCATGAAACCTTCTCCAAATTTGTCCTTAGACTCAACAGATACAAAAAAAAAAACTGAAATAAAATCTGCAACCTTGCTGACCATCACAGATTAAAACTGGATATCAACAAAAATAGAAACGGCAGAAAGTTTCCAAACTCATGGAAATTGAATGAATCATGACTGAATGAAAAATTGGTCAAGAAAGGAATGAAAATGAATAAACAACACATCCAATCTTGGGACATAATGAAGATGGTTCTAAGAGCCAACTTCATAGAACTAAGTGCCTACATTTTAAAAATAGATATCTTATACCAGGAACAGCACAGCTGAAATCTCTATAACAAAAAGAAGAAATCACACGCCAAAGGAGTTGATGGTTAAGAAATAATCAACTAAAGGATGAAATAAATAAAATAGTAACCAACAAACCAAACAGTACAAAGAATCAATGAAACAAAGAGTTGGTTCCCTGAGACTGGCAAACTCTTTTCAAATTAACTAAAAGATAGAGAGATAATATTCAAATTAACAAAATAGAAATAAAAAGGGAGACATAATAACAGACACTGATGAAATCCAGACAATCATATGAACATATTTTAAAAACTTGTACTCCACAAAATTGGAAAATCTATAAAGAAATAATTTTCTTGATACACACCATTTACCAAAGTAAAATCAAGCTTAAATAAACAATTCAAACATACTTATAACTGCTAGTAAAATAGAAACAGTCATTAAAAGTCTCCCAACCAAAAAAATAGAAGCTCAGTACCAGATAGATTTAGTGTAGAATTCTACCAGACTTTCATAGAACAGTTAATGAGAACACTCCTCAAATTATTCTACAAAATACAAATAACAGAACACTGTCCAATTCATTTTGAGGCCACAGTTAACTTGACACTGAAACCACATAAGAGATCCAGCAAGAGAGAGAGAGAGAGAGAGAGAGAGAGAGAGAGAGAGAGAGAATTATAAACCAATTTCCCCTATGAATAAAGATGAAAAAATTCTCAATAAAATACTTGCAAATTGAATCCAAGAATAAATCAAAAAGATCACTCACCACGACCAAGTAGGCTTCAAGGCTTCATTCCCAGACATGCAGGAATGGTTCAACATATCAGTTGATAAATGTAACCACTATATAGAAAAAAAAAAAAAACCAAACCTCATCATCATCTCATTAGATGGCAGAAAAAGGCTTTGTCAAAATCCAACATCCTTCATGATAAAAGTCCTGGGAATACTAGGGCATAAAGGACATACCTCAACATAATAATGGCAGTGTACAGGAAATTCACAGCCAACATCAACATAAGAAGAGAGAAACTTAAGGAAATTCTGCTAAAATCGGCACCAAGACAAGGCTTTCCACTCTCTCTATGCATCTATTCAATGTTCAAGATTGAAGTCTTAACTAGAGCAGTAAGACAACTGAAGGAGATCAAGGGGGTATAAATTGGAAAGGAAGAAGTCAAAGTATCATTATTGGCAAATGATATGATAACATACATAAATGGCCCTAAAGTTCCACTGGGAAACTCCTACAGCTGATAAACACTTTCAGAAAAGTAGCTGGATACAAAATGAACCCCCAAAGTCATAGTAGCCCTTTTATATGCAAATTGCAAATGGACTGAGAAAGAAATCAGTGAAAACACCCCTTTCACATTAGCCTCAAATAATATGAAATATCTTCAGGTAATACTAACCCAAGCAAGTGAAATGCCCATATGATAAAAAAAATTTTAAGTCACTGAAGAAAGGAAGTGAAGAAAATATCAGAAAACAGGAAGATCTCCCATGATCATGTATTGGTAGGATTAATATAGTAAAAATAGCCATCCTACCCAAAGCAATCTACATATTCAGCGCAATCCCTATCAAAATGTCAACACAACTCTTCATTTGAAAGGACTATTTTCAGCTTCATGTAAAAACACAGGAAACACAGGAGAGCTAGAAGAATCATGAACAACGAAAGAACTGCTGGGGGTCCCACCATCCCCTATTCTCAGCTATTACACAGCTATCTATGGTAAGGAATGAAACGTGGGGATTAGCCCCTTTGTAAATTAGTCCCTTTCTTTGCTGATTCCAGACTTCCTTATCTGTGTTAAGTTTTGGCTTTGTCACAGTTATCTTCTATGTCTGGGGAAAAAAGGGGTGGCAGTATATCCTGAAGGTTTATAGGCTTTCTCCAAGACAGATTCCTCTAAAACCATCTGCGGGGAAGCAGAAGGGAGCCGCGGCTTTTCATGGGGAGAAATCTGCCATTTGTGGAATCAAAAATAGAGATTGAATGTATTCACATAAAGGTCGCTATTTCAATTTTAGGCTTCTCTTTCGCCCCTGACCTAAACTGCTGAGGAAGAAAACTCAAGTCTTCTCTGGAATTCTGCTTTGCTTACAGAGAAGGCACGGCCCAGATCCTCGCTTCCTCCTGCTGCCGGGTTGTGCATGAGGTTCTCTTTGCTGTTGGAGGAAATCTTCTGGCTTTCACGTTCACCTTGAATTCCAGATCTGCCAGATTCTGTTCTCATCCTGTAGAATTGGCCTCTACTTTCTAATGCCACATCTAGGACTCTTTTGCATACAGGATTTCTACTGAAGGCAGGCTGGTGTGGAATTTCGCCTTTAGGGTACTCATGGCCTTTCCAGGGGCCTCACTGTGGACGAGTAAGTGAGAACAGACTGAACAGAGAAGCTAACATAATGCTCACTGGTACTGTTTTCCTAGCGGAGGCAAAGCTCTGGGTTCAACCTCCAGCATGACCAACAAAGAAAGCAAGTAAATATCGCTGAACAGAGAAGAAATCAAGTCACAACTTCTAAAGTCTCAAGTGATCCTGGGACTAGGTCAACGCTTCCTGTTTGTGCCGTGTTCAGTCAAGGGAGCAGTAGTTTTACACTCCTGCTAAAGCCACTGAATGCTAAAAGTGGGTCTTGGCACCTCTGTTCTCTTCAGCTAAGAGCAACCCTGGGTGTTCAAAAGTTGAGTTTACGGGGTCCTTCCCAAAAGGTTCCCAGAAACACTCACCATCCACCTGAAGGTTCCTTTAGGTAAGGAATGAGTCTCATTGAGAACATTTGTGAAGTCTGACATACAGTAGGTAATCTTCTGATGATACAGAAGATTAAAAGAATTGCAGTGATATGGTGAGAGAAAGAGCTACGGGACAAAATGGAGATGCTCGGGACATACCTTGTAAGTTTAGGAGTTCATTTCTGCTTTGGAGCAGCATGTCCAGGAGACATCTATGTGCATGAGTTCGAATCCAGAAGACATCTAGGGATAAACACAACTGTTTGGCATCTTCAGAATACAAATATTTGAGCACTTGTTGGAAGAACTACATTTCAAAAGCTAAACCATATTTCTAAGTCTCTTGAAGGTACATATAACTATATTAGCAGAAGGTATATTGTGGAGTAGAGATTCTTCAGAGGTACAGAAGAAAAATGGCAGGCTCACCTATTTCTTACCTCTTTTCCCACGCTCCTGATGCCAGAGTACTTGCAGACAAGTCTGAGGGAGCAGCCACAGTCACTGCCTGACCAAGGAGAGGACAACAGACCTCAGCTGTCGCAGTACTCAAAGTGGCCAACCTCTGAACTCTCACTGGAAAGAAAAATAAACACCTGGCCTACACACATCTTTCCTTTCCGGTGTCCATGGGCGGTGTTTGCAGTCTACAGGTGATACTGATCCTGGATGAGGTAACCCAGGAAGGCATGGAGAACAGGAGAGGTGAACCCCGCCACGAGGAAACTCTTGAGGACATGTGCATTTAAGGAGGAAGAGAGCAGTCCACAAAGCCTGAGAACTTAACAGAACTCAGCTGTGAAAACAGTAAAAGGGTCTTATCAGAGTGGTATCATTGAGGGTGAAAGGTCACAACATTTAAAGGCTACAGAGCAGGCCAACAACAATGATGCACACCCATTGAATTTGATATTTAGGAATCTATATACTTTAGTGCTTCTAAAGAGGAGGTAATCGTTTCTGACATTATTTGAAAGTGATTCATTTGTTCCACAAAGAGCCAAGTGATTTCAAACTAGCATAAACCACTATGCATGCAATGATAATCAAAACCGACTACTTTGAGCCTTGAATTTCATTCCTGTGAATATGCTTCCTACCCAACCAATGAAAACGTGAACCTTTGCAACCTATTGGTTATGTCTTTGCAATCACTGGAAATGTCTTTCTCTTATGAAATCCTTTAACAGGAACCACAGCACAGCCAGTGTCACGCAAATCCCTCTTCATGCTCTTCATGTCCCACTGAAACCCACACCTTTTACCATGATGCGGATGCTGAACCCAGTGATGGGGTAGAACTTAGACATAGGCTTAGAGAGCTACAGACTATCAGTCTCCACCTGCTGAACCAGGTGCTATTGATTCTAACTATGTTGTGTAAGTAACTAAAATACTAGAAAAGACACAGTTGGGTCAAGCAGCATGCGTACGCACGCAGAAGACCATATCAGAGGTAAACAAATAGGGAGACTGTGCTTTAGAAATGAAAGGATACGCTGTCATTTGATACATATGTAGATACATAGGAAGTCTGTGTTTTCCTGTTCATTCACATAGTTTTATGTAAATGGATATCATGCGGGTCTAAAAAGAAATTCAAGGGCATAGCTGGTGGCAGATCATAACATCTGAACCTCACTTAGCCCGTTATTGGAATTCACTTGTGGTTCATGGTTCAAAACAAAAACAAAAAAAAAGAAAGAAAGAAAAAAGAAAAGAAAAAACTCACCTCACTGAGTAAAAGTTGTCACCACATTTCTTCACGTTGTGTGCACAGAAGCCAAACCCCACTTGAGGAGAGCTGGGTTGCTGAGCTTGACCTCTCTTCAACAATGGATGGATCTCCGTTCCCTCCCCAGGCTACTCGGGTTCCGCTGATCAGTAACACTGTTGATTTAGTGGTGGTTTCAGAGCAAGCCACAGCGACAATAGGAGTCAGTTGTTCCCAGCAGAAAAATGAAAGGGGCTGGAAAGATTAAAAGGATGGGCTGAAAATACATATTATTCTGCTAGCTGGGTTTGCTAGCTGCAGACCACAGAGGCTATGAGAAAGGGTGGGGATGAAGAAAGGTAAACAGATTTCTGCCCACTCATGGATACCTGTTAGAGCTGGACGGGTGAGAATTCCTTCTGTTAGGGTCACTGTCACTTCAATTTCTAACCTTTCAAGCTCAACAAGAGCTTTCACAAGGGGCTTCACGGAATACAAATCTGTCCCGCAAGTTATGAAGCATCCAGATTCCTTACGGCATTCTGCTGCTGTTGTTGTTGTTGGGGTGTGTGGAGAGCAGTGTCAAGGGGGTTTCAGATGGCCCGGCTCTGTGCCTTACAGTGTATCTTTATGTTTCATTCAGTGTCTGCATGGAAAAGGTATGAAGTGAGAGAGTCCTATGCATAACATAATGAATACTCAAGTGGATGGATAAAAATGCAATCCTAGTTTGAGACCCCATATTCCACCTAAATAAATGGCTACTGTAAAACACGGATGCCATTTGAAGACCTGCTATGAATATAAATGACAAAATGTGTGTGTGCATACATGTATGCCATCACACACATGCAGTGGGAGTCCAGGAATAATGCCTACACCTAGACAATAAGACAGAGACCCAACCACACTACCAATGTGTAAATGTTAGGACAAATAACCAAAGGCTTTGAAGTGGCTGCCTCTAAGAGCTAAGGGCAGGGATTGGAGATTTGATGTGGAGTCCACTGTTTGATAGCAAGCTCTAAAAACCAGAACTTTATAATTGTAATCGTAAAATACTATTTAAATCTAAAGTACATGTTAGGATAGACAATGCATAATAAAATGATTCTTTTATATTTGTTTGTGAGATCTGTCTGGACTAACATTATTAACTAATAGCCAAAAAGAGTGTCTGAGCAGTGGGAGGGCAGCAATGGTGAAAAGAGAACTTTTACTTTGCCCGGGTGATTATATCTTATTTAATATTGCGTGCTCATTTATTCTTTGAGAATTTCGTATTTGCATAACATCAATTTTGATCATATTCACTCCAGTCCATTGCAAGTCCTTCCAGAGCCCCCCGACAATGGTCCCTTAGCAGCTTTATTTCCTTTTTTATTTGATTTTTGGATGAGCACGTTATTTTGTAAATATAATATTTATACGCAAATTAAAATTCATATGAATTAAAATTAAATAGAACGTATCAGAAATTAAATGGTGAACCCATTTATGTTAAAGTTTATTTGTACATAATCTTAAACTTGGTGCCTCCACTTTAAAACTGAGAATTCTCAGTTTGTCCTTTGGAAAGCAGGGGCACTACAATGGTGAGATGTTCAGGGACCGAGGCTGATGGAGTGGCATTCTTGAAGAGGTCAGGTGACATTATTACACAGAAAAGCATATTGCATATTTTAAAGCACAGAACAAATGCAAGCCTGCATTTTCATGGCTGGAGCAGATGTAGACAAATGATAACCCACAGCCGGCAACTGTCAGCCCAGAGACTGGCAAGTTTTCAAGATGACCCCAAACTACGATTTTCCAGAATCGATTATCATTCAGATACATGCCCACACTACTAAATGTTTGGCTACTGTGAGTCTTAGACTAAAGTGTAGCGTAAATGGCGTCCTGTCTCCCTGGATGGAGATTAATTGGTATACGAGAAGCATATGTGGCGAGCTAGGTTGCCCGGAGAACTCACAGTGCCGCCAAGTTTCTTGCTTTGATCTTCAAGTGCACTGCCTGGCTTGGTTCTGTGCTTTAGCCACAAGCAATGTTCCCAAACCCACAGCTGTAAACTGCAAACCCACGGCCACAAAGGAGATTAGATAGCGAGTGTGGTTAATCCATGCAAAACCACTGAGTGCTAGGTGCAGGCTTCCAATAATGTTTCGCTGTGTAAATGAACTAGGGATGAAGTTGTGAGGGGCAACATTACTGTTTCATCGCAATGTAACTTTATTCCTGCTTCTGAATTTGAAGGTCTGAGGGCATGTCTGCTTCCTCCACTCTAAGCCACTTAGGTTCTCAAAATTGAGAGGAAGCCCACAGATTGTTTACTCTCCTCTGGTGTGTGATAAAAAAAAAAAAGTTAAGCATCACTGGGGGAAAAATGGTTTTCTCTGATTGATCATTGCTGGCTGTTGAGGTAGTAGTTAACGGCTCTATGTGTCAAATGGTCGCTCTATATTGTGAAGCAATAACGATTGAAATGTTCTCCTCTGATGGACTCTCTTATCCCAGCTTTGCTTTTTGGTGGGACACGGAATAATCTCAATATGTCTTTGAAGGATATCAAACTGGATTTTCCCCCCGCCCCCCGGGCTTCCCTAGTCCTGGCAAAGTAGTTCCTTAGCTCCAAAAGCTTACTGTCAGGTACTTTATGATTTGAGTGTATTCGATTGTTAGTGTCCCTCGGAAAGATGATGCTGAGAGCTGCCAAGAAATAACAAGCTGCTCCCTCGACAATAACCCTCAGTGTCTGTGAAATTCCTTGCCTGTATGGTTTTATGAAAACAACACAAGAAAGAGGAGCTGTGGTCTGGCGCCTGCAATTCCAGTGTGGTTTATGTTGGTCTCCTGTCCGCCGAGGCACAAAGACTACCGGGATGCAAACCAGGACCAAATTGAAATACTTAGTCTAATTTTAGAACGTGAATAGCTTTAGTGGCATCTAATGAATTCTTTCGCTGCTTATGCAATCTTCTATCATTGTTTGCACACAAACTGAGGGCTTAATCCAATTAGCAAAGCAATATCCCGAGAAACAATTATTTCATGGTAGATAACTATGCCGTTATAGGATTCAGAAAATGTTAAAGGAGTTGCTGTGGATCGGGTGTTTATGCTTTCTTCAAATCACATTGAGATTTAACTTCAATTGTATTAGTAATACAATTGTACAAGTGTTCAGTTGTATACAGTCTTAGGAAGGTAGTGCTTTCTAGAGGAGTTACAGCCATGAGGGCTCTATCCTCATGGCTGAATTAACTCCATTATTGTGAGCATGAGTTGGATACATAGGATAGATTCCTTGTACAAGCACATATCCAGTCCCTATCTGTCAATTGCCCTTCTCTTTGCCCTTCATGAAGTGATCTAACACGAAAGCCCTCACGCCTTCCCAGCCACATACTCAAGGACTACTCCCCCTCCAGGACCAGGAACCAATACGTTTATGTTCATGACAAGTTAGGTAAGTTATGGTTTTCTGTACATTGCATGTTATCTGTTTATGGTATTCACAATGGGAAGTGCACGGAGAAAGTGTGTAGTATTTTTATATCGAAACTCTTCCCGTTCTCATTCACGTGAATCAATTTTTCTTAACACAGTATGAACAAAGCAAAGATCTTAAGGCTGCACCCTGTTTGTTATGGCAGTAAGCAATAGCTGTTCATGGATTTGTAAACAACTTCTTAAAATCAAATTCATTCCATGAAGAGATACAGCTCCACTACAGTTTTTATGCTTAATAAATATATATATTCAAATTTCTAATAATTTATGCTGGTCAATTATATGGTTCTATGAATTATCTTAGTTTAGTCTGGAATATCTTGAACACTGAAAGCCTTATAGTCACCAGAATTACCTTAAATCTTACATATAATGTTCTACACATCTTCTGTTTATACTATGATGAGCTACATCAAGAATTGTGTCCTTCGCAGGCTGCAGAGATGGCTGAGTGGTTAAGCACACTTGTTACTTTTCCAGAGGATCCAAGTTTAGTTCCCAGAATACACATGGTGGCTCACAACCACCTATAACGCCAGTTCCAGGGGATTTGACACCCTCTTTGAGCATCTTTAGACACAAGGAGCACACACGGGGCACAGACATACAAGCAGATAAAACCCAAAACACATAAAACTTTGAAAAATAATTGTGTCCTTTAAAATTATGTATGATACTGCATGAAGGTGAATTTTCCAGGGCAAAGCTTACCCATCATGCTCAAGGCATGCTGGACCTTGCCACTTCCCCAGTGCTAGGAAATTCTACTGCCAGTGTGTGGTAGTGGGGACTGCTTTCGTTTTTTGTCAGGTTTGGTGTCTCACCCAACACTTAGAAGGCAAAGACAATAAAATCTCTGTGAATTATAGGCTAGCCAGGGCAACAGAGTAAGACTGGGGCCTATAAAGAAAAGAAGGGAGGAAGGGAGGGAGGGGAAGAAGAAGGAAAGAAGGGGGAAGGAGAGAAGGAAGAAAGGAAGGGAGAGAAGGAAGAAAGGGAGGGAGGGAAGGAGGGAGGGGGGGAGGAAGGAAGGAGGGGGAGGGAGGGAGGGAGGGAGGGAGGAAGGAAGGAAGGAAGATTTATTGATTTCAGTGACAAATCTTTCTCTTAATGAAAATCAAACCTATTTTAGGATGTTTCTCCTCTTACGTTTATAGGACTGAACATCAGTTTCCTCAAGTTCTCTCTAGGAAGCGGAGAGCCAAACACCCTGAACTAACTAATACAAAGTAACTTGGCAGGAATGTTTCAACCACATAAGTCTTTAGTGCCTTTGGGTGAAGTTTGGATGCTAAGAGCTGTAGCCAGATACCAAATGTTGAAGACTAAAGAAAGGGGGTACTGGGTAGAGACCAAAATACCGGAGAGAACTCAGGGCCAGCTGACCTCCTTACTCCTGCCGGGGCGACAGATCTTATTACTAAATCTCCTGTTGTTAGGACCCTGGAAGATTGTGACAGTCACATAATAGATGTTTGCACTGACGGTTTAAAAAACTACCTTAATTTCAGAGAAACCCAGATTTCCCTTTGTTGTGTGCCTATAAATTGCCTAAGACTTAATGACCATCAGAATTCCATCCGTGGCATTCTGCGGGTTTCCTGTGGCCAATTTCAACTACGCTGGACCAAACTGGGTGAAACCACAGCTCACTTAGTGATTTTTCACACCACATGAAATGAAACTCTGTCTTCACCAAGTTTGGAAAAACGAGAGAGAGAGAGAGAGAGAGAGAGAGAGGCTGCCACAACCCCTAACTGAGTTAGAGGGCCTCACTTCCTGCCTGAGTAGGTCCAACACTTCTGTGAAGAATTTCTCAGAAGTTTGAAGGATGCTTCAGTCCTTTAAGGGAACCTGGAGTGGGACACTCAGTGTGTTCTGCCCAAGACCATACATGTGTGCTGTGCCAGGCCAGCAAGAAGAGGGCAGGGTGTAAGAGGGATACAAAGGACTATTTGTAGCAACAACAACACAATAAAGCAGAACAAAACAACAATACAAATCCTTTCAGAACAACACAAATCTTTTCAGAAATTACTTGATTCTTATCCAGTTTCACAGTAGCATGTAAAAGTAAACCCTTTAAAAGCTCTCTCACAGGCCGGCTGTCTGAGAGCAAGTTCACCTTCTTCTGAAGATCACAGTGTTGTCCTTCCTGGGTACACGTGGCCCAACATCACCCAAGACCCTGCCCTCTGCTGGGCTCTAGCATTGCACAGGGGTATGCTGTGGGCAAGAGACACTTCGTATCCCACCCCACTTTTCCTCAAAGGACTGAACCATTCTCCTTAAAAAACTGGACCCCAGAGGATGCCAAGAAAGCTCAGAAGTGCACTTCCCGTCCCCCAGACAGCCTTTAAGATCCACATATCCGTGTGCTTATGCCCATGTCTGTGAGGCACGGGGAATTACCCTTCTCCTCAGGTTTGATTTGAGGCTCCTCATTCAGGCTCCTCCTGAACTTGTGCAACTCTTGCTTCTTTAGGTAGAGACAAAAAGGAAGAGTTTAGCAAATTCAGCAAGTCACTTCCTCATCACCACTCAAGAAGAAGTGAGTACATTTTACCTTTAAAAAAAAATCCTCACAAAGCCGGGCGGTGGTGGCGCACGCCTTTAATCCCAGCACTCGGGAGGCAGAGGCAGACAGATCTCTGGGAGTTCGAGACCAGCCTGGTCTACAAGAGCTAGTTCCGGGACGGGCACCAAAGCTACAGAGAAACCCTGTCTTGAAAAACCAAAAAAAAAAAAAAAATCCTCACAGCCCATTGTGGTTTCTACTGTATCAACATTAATTAACTGAAGAAATGTTAATGCAAATGATCAATTAGTTAATGAATTTGTGACTTCTTAAGTTCAAAAGAACCTATTTGAAGCTCAGTAATAAAATTACACAATTATTTAGTAAGGGTTTAATGGAGACTCCCCTTTTAGAGCTGATTTTCCCAAGGTCTCTCACTCTTTGTGTGTTGGCTGGCTGTGGATCTCTGTATTTGTTCCCCTCTGCTACAGAAGGAAGCTTCTCTGAATGATGGCTGAGCATGGTACTGATCTGTGAGTATATCAGAATGAGATCAGGAGTGACGTTATTGCTGTGTTCTTTCACTAGAACAGTAGTTGTTTTTTTTTTTTTTCCCTAGGTTTTACCCTAGGTCCCTGGTCTACTTAGTTTCAGGTTCTTGGCCACCCAAGCAGTGTTAGGTATGGGTTCCGTCTTATGGACTGGGCCATCAGTCAAATCAGATGTTGGTTGGTTATGCCCGCAAGCTTTGTGCCACCATTGCACTGGCAGGTCTTGCAGATGGTACAATTTATAAACTGTAGATGTAGGCAGACACCAGCCTGAATTCTCCATGTTGAACGAGTTGTGTAGGTGTTTTATTTGACAGTGGTGACTTGCAGTCAGTTTGTGAAGACCAATCCATAGTCTTGGCAACAGCCTGGATTGTTTGGGGGTTCTCCTGGGACCTCTTTAGTCAGCAGTTCAATCAGATGGAACTCATTTCAGGTACTGGAAACTTCATTTGGTAACAAGAGATGTCCAGCAAAGGCTCTATCTGCCCTAATATTTGGCAAATTCATTTAGATCACCTTCACATATGAATATATTTTAGGAAATGTCTACTATATTTTTTCCATACTGCTGCTCACATAGTCCTTAATTTTAACTATCTCTTCCCATATTCCCTCCTCTTCCCCGTTTCCCTTTCCCCTGCTCACTTGATCCTCCCCACTACCCATCCATCCTTAACCATCTATTCTATTTCCCCTTCCTAGGGAGCTCTATCTGTATCCCCAGTCCCTTACTCTAACCCCAACCTCTCTGTTTCTATGGATTGTAGCTTGGTAATTATTGACTTAACAAATAATATCCACATATAAGCAAAGACATACCATACGTTGGGGGAGGGGCATTGGGGTGTCTAACTCAGGATGAGTTTTTTTCTAGTTCCATCCATTCACCTGTGAATTTCATCATTTAAATTTTTATGGCTAATTAATATTTCATCATGTGCATGTATCACGTTTTTTATCTATTTGTTTTTTAAGGGCCATCTAGGTTGTTTCCAATTTCTGGCTATTATGAATAGAGCAGTAATGAACATGGTTGAGCATCCTTGTGGTAGGATAAAGCATCTTTTTAATATATGTCCAAGAGTGGTTTGGCAGGACCTTGAGATAGATCAATCCCCATCTTCCTAAGGAACTGTCACACTCATCTCCATAGTGGCTGTGTAAGTTTGCAGTCCCAGCAATAATGAATGAGTGTTCCCCTTACGTCACATTCTTCACCATCATGACCTGACACTTGTTTTATTGATCATAGCCATTCAGAAGAGTATAAGATGAAATCTTAAATCTTAAATAAATTTTGATTTGCACATCCCTGATGGCTAAGAATGTTGAACATTTCTTTAAGTGTTTCTCAGTCTTTTGAATTCCCTCCTTTGAGAATTCTCTGTTTATATATCTACCCCATTTTTAATTGAGTTATTTGCTTTCTTAATATCTTGGGAATGTTTTAGTCCTTTATATATTTTGAATATTAGCCTTCTATCCAGTTTACAGTTAGTGAGAAATCTTTTCCCATTCTGTATGCTGACACTTTGTTCAAATGATGGTGTTTTTTGCTACTCAGAAGCTTCTCAATTTCATGAGGTTCCATTTACTAATTGTTGATCTTACTCCAAAGCCAATAACTTCAAGACTATTCTCCACTTTCTCTTCTATGAAGTTCAGTGTATGTAGGTTCCGTTGAGGGTCTATGATCCATTTGTAGTTGGGTTTTGTGCAGTGTAATAAACATGTATCTATTTGGAATCTCCTACATACAGTCATCCAGTTTGACAAGTACAATTTACTGACAACATTGTCTTCTTTCCAGGTTTCATCTCTGACTACTTTATCAAAAATTGGGTGTCCATAGGTGTGTGGATTTCGGTCTGGATCTTCAATGTGATTCTATTGATTAATGTGTCTGTTTTGGTGCCAATACCATGTTATTTTTATTACTGTAGTTCTGTAGTACAACCAGAGATTGGAGATGGTGAAAACTCCAGCAATTCTTTTATTATCCAGGATGACTTTAGCATTTTTGCATGTGTGTTCATGAGGGAAATTGATCTGTAATTCTCTTTCCTCTTGTGGCTTGGTTAACAAGGTACCTGTGACCTCATAAAAAGAGTTGGACAATGTTTTTTCTGTTTCTATTTTATGGAATAATTAGAGGAGTGTTGGCATCAACTGTTCTCTGAATGTCGGGTAGAATTTTGCACTAAAACCATCTGTACCTAGGAGTTTTTTCGTTACAAGACTCTTAAAGACTGCTTCTATTTCACTGGGTTATAAGTCTGTTTAAATTACTTATCTGATCTTGACCTAACTTTGGTAAGTGATACATATCAAAAAACTATATATTTCTTTTAGATTTTTCTAATTTTGTGGAATACAGGTGTTTAAAGTATGGCCTTACTATTTCTCTGGATTTCTTCAGCATTTGTTGTCATGTCCTCCTTTTCATCTCTAATATTGAGTACACACACTCTCTCTCTACTCTACCATTTAATTAATTTGGATCAGAGTTTATCAATATTATTGATTTTCTCAAAATACCAACTGCTTTATTGATTATTTGTGACTTGTTTGTTTCTGTTTTACTTATTTACATTTGATTCCTTTCACACGCACGAAAATTTTTAAAGAAACAAAAAAAAATCACACTACATGTGTTATTAAGTTACTAGTAAGAGATCCCTCCAGTTTTTATATAGACACTTAGTGCTATGATGTTGCCTCTTAGAAAGACCTTCATTGCATCCTATAAATTTGCATATGTTGTTTAGTCATTTTCATTGAACCCTAGAAAGTCTTTTATTTCTTTCTTAATTTCTAGGTGTGACGGAATATTTTAAGTGGTCAAATCACAACCTATACTTTGCTCTTAAGAAGCAAACATTTATAAAAATAATGGATTTACAGAGGAAAAACGCACTGAAAGGCTATCTGGGCATTCTAGAATGAACATAGGGTAGAGGAGGACTAACTGGAAAACTCAGTCCAAGACTATTAGAAACCCTTGGGCACCTCCTTCGGCTCAATCGCTTTCTTTTCCTACGCAGCAGGGCACATTTAGAATTCCTGAAGCCCACTAAAAGCAGTGCCCTTCCTCCCTGCCTCCCCACCCATTTGCAGTTTCACTTCCTGCGGTTTCAGTTACCCATGGTCAACTGTAGTCTGAAAACATGAAATTCTCAGAGACGAACAATTCGTGCTTTCAGTTTCGCAGAGTCCTGAGTAATAGATCTCACATCATTTAACTTTGTTTTACACAGATGTGAGCTTTCTTTTTATCTGGCATATCCAGGCTGTATAAATTATCGCTCATTATTTAATTTCTACCAGTCTTGTTTATGAGGCCCAAACATACTTGTGTTCAGGAAACTCTAATCATATTTAACAAAGCCCCTGAAGTGTAGGAGAAGTGGTGTTGGTGATCCGTTATGCCACATAAAAAGTTCCGTCTTCCCCTTAAGTAAACCAGTAAGGAGAGTAAGAGATACTGCTGGAGCCCACGATTATACAACTTCTGTTACAGTACTTACTGTCTTAACTCTGTTTTATGACTCCTATTGATCTCTTCCTATGCCCAATTTACAAATTCACCTTTATTATGGATAAACACCATAATATGGGGAAAACATAGCATTTATGTAGAGTTCTGTATTACCTGCAGATTCGGTTATCTATTGGAGGTCCTGAATATGCCCCCAACAGATGTATAAGTGAGACTGGAAGCCATACACTGTGTGTCTTTGATCAACAAATCATTTTTAAATGCTAGGTAATGTCTTCAGGAAAAATGAGGAGAAAAAGATGCATATACAAAGAAAAAATGGTGAAGGGCAGATTATTACTAGTTAACAAGTTATAGTCCAGAAAAGCGCTATGACTCTCTCTTAAAATCTGATCTACTAATGCTATTGATGGTTAAAGGAATTTACTTCAGCTGTTCTGTCATTCAGGATTGTTTTGGGTCAATATATTTGAGACCAGGGCACATTCAGTGCGTATTCAGCTATAGCCGTATGCGTACTGGTAAGTTCATCCACCCTAGCCCCTGTGAACGGGACCTTTTGTGTTCAAGAATGTGGAAAGAGGAAACACAGGTTTGGAACTGTGCCTCGCAAATCAGACAGCCATGGAAAGGCTAAATGGCAACACATCTTCTCCAGAATACACATGGGTCTCTTTGTTGTTTGCATTTTCCAGCTGTGCCAGTCAAATGTTTCATCACCCTGAGAGAATGCCTGATAAAAACAACATAAAAGAAGAAAGGACCGCGAAGCTCACTGTGTGGGGATTTTAATCCAGTCTGTGTGCTCCATTGTTGTGGGCGGGAGGTGAGAGGAGCGTGTGGCAGAGGAGACTGCTCATCTGATGGAAGCTGAGAAAAATAAGAAAGGATGCGGATGAGACATCTCCATCCAGGATATATCCCATTGACCTCCTAGCCCACTACCGAATAATGCAGCCATGCTAGTACTCCATCAAACGACAGTCCATCATCTGATCCAATCAAATAAGCATTAAGCTGGCTGGGAAAAGAAAAACTAAAGAGTAGTTAGTAGCAATGCAAAAGTGGTGGGGGCATTGGTGCAGGAATGCATGGAAGGAAATAGTTAACCCTTTTTGCGAGAGCTGTCCCAGCAAGGTAAGTACATGTAAACTATAACGAGGAAGTAGAAGAAGAAGGAATGTTGCTAAAGACAAGAAATCACAAGAAAAGACATGCAGCAAAACAACCAACCACCTGCAGTTTCTAGATGCTTGCTATGGCCCGGGAGCTGTTCTCAACATTCCCATGTAATGACTCATGCAGTCTCTACAGCTAAGCGATGAGGTGAGCACACTTTAAAAAAAAAATAGCACACGAGAAGGCAGGTCCAGAAAGGTCATAGCTCTTCCCAAGCTTTCTGAGGCAGTGGTGACACGGCTGGGCTTCCAGAGCCATGCAGGCTCCCCCACCACTGCAGTCTGACTGAGTTCAGGGTGCAGAGGGTTTCGATACGGCTAACCTAGAATTAGTCTGAAGAACTACGGCAGTAGCCCAAAGCAGAAACAGCACTCGGAGGGACTTCCGCCCAGCTCGAGGCCTCACGGCTGCCCTGTGAAGATAGTCGGAAGAACAGCTGTGCGAAGCAGCCATTGTCTGGAGCCCGTCTATCTGTAGAGCTGGGAAGCACAAAACAAGGACGGAGAAACATTCATCACTTGCCACAGGCTCCTGTAATTACACACAGATGAATGGGGCTCAGCCACCTCGGTGTTGCAACACTGGTTTTTGTTCTTCTGTGACATTTTTATTCTGTAGCCAGCCCCCCTCAAGTGTTACAAGACATGCATTCATTTTCAGTACAGATTTTGTATTGGGAATTTTATGACATTGCCTAACGGGAGCTGCCGGAGGTGTGACAATTACCAGAAGGGCTTATGCAGTGGTTTTCCGGGTCTCCTGCAACATGACCCATCTGCCCATGATTTCCTTCGCTTCTTGGCATTTCTCATTCCTTGTCACCCAGAAGTAGAGGCAGCTAGCAGAGCACTTGATGGCAGCCAGCGCCAGCGACATTAGACTCAATGCTTGTTAAAAGCCACCCAGGATGGATGACTGTATCAGAAGCCACACAAGATGGCACCTTCCTGGAAGAGACCTTCAGTGGCTTCTCATAGTCGCTTAGTAGTTTTACCGACAATTTCTCTCATGTTCTGGTTCTGAACCTAGCCTCTATCTCCTGAGCCATCTCTCCAGGCCTTTACCTACAACTTCGCAAAGAATATTTACCCATAATTTTACCTCTGATTTCTGATGCTGTGGGCAATTATAAAATTATACGTACACTTTATGTCTCTTAATCTTCAAAAGAGCTTTGCGTGACATCAGAGGCTAGAGTCTCAGAGAGTTTACAGTGCTCCCAGCTGGGCTGTGTAATTGTCGAGGCTGTAAAGGTAAGATTCAAACTCGTACTCAGTGTTCTGCTTACACAACAGACTGTGGACATCTTCATTCACTCTCCATAATCACCGTGTTCTGCTTCAGGAGACTCTGGAGCGGCTGCTTAAAATACTATAACAAGTCAGAAATTGAATTAAATATCCTTGGCCCACCCACTTTTACGAGTACCAGGCATGCAGACTTTGGTATACACCTGCACTATCACAGCTTACATTCCTTATTGTGCCAGCAAATGCAAAATCTTCACGTGGTAGTTGGAGTCAGCACATAGACCCAAATGAAAATGGACTCTAGACTTTAAAATGAAAAAGAAAGAAAGGAAAAAAGGAAGGAAGGAAGGAAGGAAGGAAGGAAGGAAAGAAAGAAAGAAAGAAAGAAAGAAAGAAAGAAAGAAAGAAAGAAAGAAAGAACGAACTTAGTGCAACACCGTATAATAAAGGAAGTGGTGCATGCCTTTTATTCCAGCATTTGAAAGGCAGAAGCAGGCAGATCTCTGTGAATTCAAGGAGAAGCAAAAGAGCTACAGAGTTGAGACCTAGTCTCAAAACAAAACCAAAAACTCCTTTCATTTGGAACTTGGCCTTTTAACACTGAGACCTAAAGTTATTGAACTCACATTGCTTCCTAACTGCCAAGACTAAATCTTTCCCCAGTAGAGCAGCAAACCTCTTCCCACCAGTGTGTTGCTTTTGCACCTCTGTTAGCTCCACCAAAGATCAGAGTCAGAACCTTGGGATCTATGGGAATAAGCAGGTGAAGGCAGTAAGCAGCCCCTATCGGTCCTTTGCCAAGGGATCTTTTCTGATCTCAGAGTTTTCATTTGCCCATGTGTGGGACGACAGTGCTAACATCTGGAGTTCTTCCTTCTAGTTCCTCAGGCACTCTCTTCCTTTACGTGACGGTAGGAGTGTGGTCTAGCGACAGCAACAGACTCTGCCATAGCCCCGGTAGAATGGCTGGTGGCCATCCTACCTCACACACACACACATCTCAGAACTCCAGATAATCCAGTCTCCTGTCCCCTGTCCCAGACTTTAAAGCTTGAGCAACGCTTTTCTTAACGTGTCCTCTGTTTAAAACGCAGTGATGAGAAACATGCCAGTCTCCCTCATCTACGCATGCCCATTTGGGAGCCCCAAGTCTAATATTTTCCTTCCATTTTCATGAATCAAGATTCAAACACAAAACAGACAGAACACACGGTGATTTCTAAGTTGCCTTGCTTGGACGGGTCCTTTTTACTCTAATAATGTCCCAGGTTGGTCACTGTTACACTCAGCACCTCCCATCCGCACCGCATTCTGGTCTCCTTTGGCAATGTGCCTGATACATTGTCAGCTCCACTAAATCCCAAACTCCTAGGTGACAGAGGTGACAGGGACCTCTGCTTTCACCTACAAACGATCCTTGTGTACAACACATTCCGGAGCTGAAGTTCAACAGGATGTAGCATTTCCATGTATTGGTCTGGAATCTTCCCCATAGTCTGCTAGGGAGCTCCCCAAGCGGCAGACCTCAGACTCCACAATGTCCTTTACTGGCAGATCGTGCAGATTTTGTGACTCTCTCTTTCCTTTGCCTCACGGGTCTGCTAAGTGTCTTACCCTAGATAGAAACAGAAGAATCCCAGCCACCTCCCGCGCCACACTGCCTTAGCGTGAGACTGTGTATGGAGCAGGTGTTTGATAAAATATTTATCAAGCCTTTTCCTATTTGTAATTCCTACGCCTCTTTCCAGCTTACACATTGGCGTGATGGGTTTAACAGTATCCTCAAATTCCACGGATCATTAAAACAATTAGAAAAAAATAATTGTAATTGTAATTAGTTGTATTAATTGTAATTAGTTCAGTAGAATCCTTACATTCTACTGAACTAATTACAGTGAATGCAGGGGCCTTACATTCATTTGACTCATAGCGTATAAACAGATAAAATGCCACACAGATGCATCCACTGGACAAATGCTCTGTGGGCATGAAAAAAGCCAGCTCTAAGATAAGGCCAGCATCTGAGCAAGAGCCTTCTTTCTCTCTTCTCACACCACTGTCCTCTTGATGTCAGACTTCTAGCATCTAGGACATAGAGAAAAAGACATCTGACTTTGAGCCCCCCAATGACAGACTTAGCAAACTACACAGAGGCAAGGTATACTTTGAAAGTTCCTTGCCGTCTTCTCTGTTCAGTGGTGTTTCTGTGTCCACTGCCATACTTTCTGAATTCTTGTGACCATGTCATCTTAACCTCTAGGATCCAATTAGGCTTTGAGTTCTTGGTATGCTACTGGCTTCTATGATCTAAGATATCAGTGTCTCAAATCCACAGCATGCAGGCCTGATTGACTTTTATAGAAGTTGTTGCTTGTATTCAAGGATGCTTCTGTGCTCTTGAGAATATAAATTCAGATGTCAAATTAAAATACTACAGAGATATTTTCTAGTTGAGAAAAACAAATTGGAAAGTACGACACCACTGGGTCTTACTTCCCTTCTGGTATTGTTGAAAAGCCAAATATTTGGTCATTAGCAACCTCTATGCTTTTTTGGTAGACAGGAGCCATTGCAGATCTTGAAGAAGGGAGTCACTCACTCTGCTGAACTTCCCAACATTGTCTCAGACCAATCCCTGCCATGATATAGCTTTAGTAGCTGTTGCTTTTTAATAACTAAAATGCTTAGTGTTCGTTAAGGTTGATGAAGCCCTGTGAACTTCTCTGCCTATACCTTTTGTGTGCTCTGAACTAGCTTTAAGCCAAAGTCCCACCCAGGAAGATGTAGCAGGATTCCCCAGACAGGACTCATGAACGCTAATGCCAGTATCAGCAAAACCTCAAGGTTCTGACCCAGAGCGGCCTCTTGGAGCATCATACTTAAAAGGCACATGTCACCAAAGCCATTTGATTGTTATATAATATTTCTATAAGCTTAAAAAATGTTCCTAACTTATGTTTTGATTTAACCTAGGAGAGGCTGTTTCTGAACTTCTCATGTTTATTAAAAAGTAACTGTTTTTTTAAAACAAACAAACAAACTTGGACATGAAATATGAATCAGCTAACTTCCAGAGTCTGTCTGATAGAAGCACTCAGAGCAGCCATTCAGGAGGAGGGCCTTTGTGTTACACTGGCTCACCGACCTCGCAGTGCAACCTGTGTACGGAGCGGAATATGCCTGCCCCACCTGGTTTATAGCCGCCCTTCTCCTACACTGCAGAGCACAGTGCTCAGGTTAACATCTCTCTACCCGCTCGGCACACTAAACTCACCTTGAGAGCTATAAAGAAAGACTCCAGGGCCCAACCACCAACCCCAGAGAATCTGATTTAATGTGTCAGTGGTAAGACACAGATATCAGGATATTTTTAAAAGGCCTCTGGTAATTTTAAAGACCAGGGTTGGCAATTGCTGGTGTCTACTGAAGTATGTTAAAATGCACCACTGTCATGGTAACCGTAGTTAGCTGGCCTCTACTGAAAAGCTCTAGTTTTCTAGGCCCTACTCCTTCTCATGCAGTAGCTCACAGGGGTCCAGCACACATGGAGGGGAGCTTAAATCACTCCTAACCACACTTTCACACGAAAGAAGTTTTATTAGAAAGCAGTGTTTATTGCTTATCTCATTGCTATTAATTATATTGCATTTCTTCCTACTAATGTAACTCTCCCACCAACTTTAAGCAAAGTTCTACACACTAACAAGCCTTTCCTATGACTATACAAACATTCTGCTCAGCCTGAACAGTTATGGGCAATGTTTTACTTTTTTTTTTTTTAATTCTTCTTTGATTGTCCTAAGTGAGTTTCCTGGTTTCTTTTCCCTTCTACTTTAGCTTTAATAGCTGTGAACTGGAATAAAGCCCTGCAAGTTCCTAGCAATGGGATGAGCCTATGGAAAGCTTCTGCTCCTTTGGCTACGGGAAAGACTGACTGGCCACACATAGCTGCTGGGGAAAAAGCCAGGAGAATCTGACTTTCTTCTGCCTCTCTCCACCCCAAACACCCCTGTCTCTACAATCCCACTGGAAAGTAGATGATCGGTGACCACGCACCCTAGGGCTTTATTCACTAAGCAACGTAGTGATTTCTGAGCCACAGCTCAGGCCATTTAGCACTCTGACTCTTAACAGCTTCTTCAGCAGCATGAAGGAACAAAGAACAGTCCGTGTCTCCACCATTATCTTCTTCTTGATGTCGACTGTACCTTGACTCTTCAAAGAGGTTTTCAAAATGCCCAGTGCCCACAGTGCACAGTGTAGCTCTCGTCAACTAAATCAACATCAATGGGCAAAGGAGGACCTCATAATTTTGAACACACCCAGTTTGGGTCCCGGCACTGTTCTGAATGAGCAACAAGGGAAGGGCTTCTCAATTGCTTACGAGATCACTGAGTGAGCACTGGTTCTTGGGCTGTATTCCACAAAAGTCTTTCCCCATGGGGACATGTTCAGATTAGCAAATCAAAATGCAAATTCACTTAAATTTGGGTCTCGGCTAAGTCAAATATAATTTTTAGTATAAGTTTGTCCCGTTTGACTTGTCTGAGATTCAGACTTCAATGGCATCCTGTATTTTATCCACCAACCTCACCCAGGTAGCTGAGCCCCACCCTAATAAAGTCATCTTGAGTGTGCTGTGGTAACCGTCTTTTAAAGACATTTTAGCTGATACCAATCTCAGGTTTTAGGAGCAAATTTAGGAATGTTGTTAGTTTAGAAGCCCCATTTTTTTCACTGGTTCTTAACATGTGAAAATATTAGGCTAGAACGTGTGTCACGTTGAGAAGTTGAATCGAACTCTTCACAGAGGAGGACTCACTGTGCAGTGAATCCCGGAACAAAAGTTGGAATTTGTTTGCTGAGTGTGTAATGAATTCCCTTGAACATTTAGACAGTAAACATTCCAGACGCTAATCTTGATTGTCATCTTGACTGGCCTGAAGACTCCAGAGACGGGTAAGATATCCCAGGGGGAATATTTATGAGCTATTTCCAGAGAGAATCAGCTCAGTGGAGAAGACACACCTTGCATAGAGATGGACTTGTCCCATAGTCTGGGGATCCAGACAGAATAACAGAAGGAAAACAGAAAGTCAGCAGCCTGAGCACAGCTCTCTCTTCATGCTCGCAGACTGTTATGATAAGAGTTGCTGGACTTTGCTTGCTTTCCCTGCTGTGATGGCCTCAGTCTTCTAAATTCATGAGCCCAAAATAAAATGCTCCTTCCTTAAGCTTTTTGTAAGGTAATATAAGTTCCTCTTTATGTTACATCCTGATGTAAGCTCAATGTTGAAAATGCTTAGACCCTGCCCATGTTGACAATAATATGACATCAACTACCAATGGAATTATGACTGATACTAACCTTAGCTAGCCAAGAAGAATTTACCTAGTAACAGGTTTGGTGAAAATAAAACAAGTCATAAATATTACCAAGAGCCTAGAAAACAGTGAGGTTCTGTGTTAAGTAAACATACAAGTCCACCGTGGTCCTGCACTACAGCAGAATTTCTCCACTTCTGGACCCAGCATCCCTTTGCCCTCTACAAATTACATAAATGTGAATTAGGAAGGCCGAAGGCCTCGGCTTATTTATTATGAATTTATTAATTAATTTAAGGTTAATACTCTCCTCTAGTATCTAAATTGTTGATAAATCATTTTAAATGAAAATAACTTTTATATAGAACAATGAAGGTCAGGGCATGTTTTTGGAAATTTTTAAAAATATCTAGCTTAATAAAAGACAGCTGAAATCTCAGATCCACTTCTCTGTGCAGCCTGTTGAGTTGTGTTATTTTGGTGAGAGTATAGGAAGAAAATCTGGTCTCATCCTGGCATGATCATCAAAATGCCAGTGTCACTGAAGGGGCATACAGTGTGGCCATGTGATTAGTGAGACCTGGGAGGAGGCCGTGGTTAAGCCTGTGGTTTCCACACAGGCTGGATTAAATATCATCTTTGTAGATTATTTTGTCACAAATGCATACAAACACAAACAGAATATCCTTCACCAGGGCATGACTTTACTTGCAGTCATGTCTTTGTTAATCACAGAAACATCAATCCATATTTCAAATAGTCCTGCAAAATTCTTTTTGTTTTTTTCTAAATGTTGAACAATCCAATTTTATACTGTAACCTATGAGAGTAGGCAATGATTCCAGCATTTTCTTATGTTTAACTTCTTCTTCAGTTCTCGGCACCAGTGCTAATTTGTGGTCTCCATTAAGAAATCTTTTCAGGTTATGTGTTCATGCCATGAGGGCTACTTTAGTTAACTAGAAGTATACGCTCCGTGACTCCAGCTACCCAGATCACAGGAACTATGAGAGGACAAGCAGGAGAGAATATCACGGCCATTGCTGCATCATTGTTCAATCCCACCCCTGCCCCCTCAGACACCTTGGGCAATGCCATGGGCATGCCATCATCTACTAGGGAGATGAAAGAGGGGGCCAGGATCAAACAATGTGTTAGTGGTTGGGTATGCTTAATTTTCTAAAGCCCTCCCATATTAAAAGGGAATATTTTCTTCCTAACCCATGCATAAGGCTTGGACCACATTCTTAGGGCAGATAACTAGATAGAAGCTGATGCTGATCATGGATCTGGAATGCTTCTGTGCAGCAAGATTCTCACTAGGAGCACTGGGGCAAAGTGGTAGCTAAGGAAAGACATGTAGGGCGAAGGTATTTCTTAACTGTTTGAGAAAGGAAGGCAAGATAAACATGGTAGTCTTTGAGGTTGACTTGCTTGCATTTCCTCTTGCTGTGATGAAAACACCTTAATAAAAACAACTTGGACAAAGATCTTAGCTCCCAGTTCCAGGCTGCAGCCCAGCACTGATGGGAAGTCAAGGCAGGAAAGACTTGAGAGGGTCATAGCCATAGTCTAGGGCAGAAAGAGAACAAGTACATGTATGTTCGTGTTCAGTTCATTTTCTCTACTTTTACAAGGAGGTCAGGATCTGCTGTCAGGGAATCACATCTTTTGCAGTGGATGGGCCTTCCCATCTCAGTTAAATAAATAAGATAACTCCCCGCAGACATGCCAACATGACCTAGACCAGTGGTTCTCAACCTTCCAAATGCTGTGGCCCTTTAAAAACAGTTCCTCGTGTTATGGTGACCCCCAACCATAAAATTACTTCATTGTCGCTTCATAACTGTAATGTTGCTACTCTTGTGAATTGCAGTGTAAGCATCTGATATCAGTATATACACCCCCCCCCAGGAAAGGGTTGTTGACCCAAAGGGGTCATGAGCCACATGTGGAGAACCACTGGTCTAGACAATCCATCATTCAGATTCTTGTTCTGATTGATTCCAGATTGTGTCAAGCTGACATTTGAAACTAACCCTCACAGGGATACCACCCCTCAAAGAAGGGGAACCCTATACTATTATTTTAAGTGGAATGCATTTGAAATCCCCTTTGCTGGAAGTCCTAAAAACTAGGAAGTAGCATTAACTAATTGATGGGTAGGGATCAGACACAGCTAGTAGTTAGACACATGGTTGCTCATCTATTACCACGGCAACTCAATGTGCTGGGTGCTATACATGAAGAAGCTGAGGTTCGCAGACTAAAAAGATGTGTCCCTTTTTATAATACCCTCACGAAGCATATGATAGATGCTAGGGTTTGAATATGAATATTCCTCACAGGCTAAGGGGTTAAACAAATACTTGATCCCCAGTTGGTAACACTATTCTGGGATGGAGCCTAACTGAAACAGGGGGTTCAATGGGCGGGGAGGGGGGTGGGGTACGAGCAGATCCTTGCTAATACTTGTCCCTGGCCACTTTCTATTCCTATTCTCTGCTTCCAGCCTCCATCACAGACTTTCTCCATCACGGTTATAGACACTTCTGACACCAAAAGAATTCCTGTTCTTATGACTGTTCATTCAGGTGCTTTGGTGACCACGGTGAGAAAACAGCTCATAAACAACAGAAAAGGGAAATAAAGAGATAGCAGTCATTCTTAAATGCGGTGACCTCTGAGAAGGTAAAACAGAGCTGAGAAAATAAATAGAAAGAAAAGAAAATGTTGATTGAGTGGTCAATTACACCCTCTCCTATAGGTGTTTAAATTCGATTTTAAGGATGCAAAGGCTGTAGCCATGGCAGAAAATGGAGTGAAACCATGTTAAGAACCAAGGCATATGCACACACTCTGGTGTGGGAGCCATCCTTAGAAACGGCCACCTGCCTGTAGCCAGCCATATGTAGAAGTGAGCAGAGAAGGTGCTGGCTCCTGCTGCCGGAGCTCTCGGATTTCTCTCATGTTACATCTCTTACGACTCTTTAAGCGATTGAGCTATTAAAATATGACCTGGCCCTCTGAGCCATGACCATCGTGTTGTGATCCGGAGGCTCTTATCATTTTGATAAGATTACTCAAGCATGACATGTGAACAAGACACGGCCCGGCCAGTTCTCAAAAGGAAATCTGATACAATTTACGAGATAAAAGAGAGTTAAGCAATCAATTATGACAATATAGGCCTGGAAATGCATGGTTTTGCAAGAAATGGACATATTTGTTCCTGAGCTATGTTTAATAATAGTGTATTATCCCCTTGCCATATTTCCCTAAGAGACTCTGCTGCAATAATTTGCTCAGCCTTGCTGCACAATGGCTATATAACTTACCACATAATATCAAGAACCCTAAAGAACTTTCCATGATTGCCAGGCAGATGGTGAATATTGGGTGGGGCCCACAACTAATTCTCTTTGTCTTAGAGATTCAACATTCCAGATGTGATTTCATTAAAGCAGGGTCCACAGGGAACACACAGGGCTGGAGGCCCAAAGAGAATAGAATTCAGATGCTTGCTGGGTCCATTTCATTTTCCCGGTCTCTGACACTCAGCAACAATCAATGAGGCACTGATAACATTATTGACCAGGGTGACGGTGCTGTTGATCTTAGGAGTCGTCCTGAGCTCTGGAGGCCTCTGGAAAGGGCTCCTGTTTCACAGAAGAGAATGATTTTCAAGATTCCACGAGTCTGACCTTTCATCCTCTTGGAGAAGAAGAAGAAGAACACGGATTGGAAAGACGAGCAGCTGAAGAGTGAATCTTAGACTCGAAAAACATCTTTTCAAGTTCGTTTGTTATTTAAAAACATATGGGGTTTGGTTGGCCTGACACCTCCTGCCACACCAGTCCTCATGAGACTACGCTTCCAGCCCTGCCACCATTCACAGTGGCCAAGTCAGACTGTCAGTGCTAGGGGCCACGCCTGGGGATTCTGCCCTGCACCTGCCCTGCCTTTAATGGGAATGACGATGGTCACAAGTCAGCACATCTCCAACATGAATCCAAACTCAACTCTCTCCACTGTGGCCTGCATTCACATCGTTTCAGCCTTCCATGGGAACTCAGACAGGCCCATGACTGTTTCTTTCTTGATTTCTAATCAAACCATTTTCTATTGTCCTTTGAGAAAGGAAATTAGCTTGTAAATAAGAAATTAGAGTTTAACCCCAATGCGTCAATAAAATCAAATATTTTCCCAATGTCAGCTTTAGGTAGAACTGGCTTTGCCATCCTTCTACCAGAATATCTGTCCTTTCTACCAGCATGTCTGTCCTTCCATTTCCATCTTGTCTTTTCTTTCTTCTTGCTAGCCAGTTTCTGGCTCCTCCATGGGAACACAGGGTGGTACAGAGATATGATAGGGCTTTTGCCATCCGCCGAACACTCCCTGGAGAAGCCATCCTGCTTAAAGTAAACTCTGTAAAGTGCAGAGACTATTTTGCTTTTCTTGTCCCTGCACCCTCATCACGTGTATTGTAAACAATTCCTTCTGCACACTCTCTGCCATGTGTTTGAAAAGAGATTGTTAAGGAAAGGATGCACATGCAGACACACGCATGTACTGGTTCATTGAACAAAATATGCATAATCTCATTCACACCTGGTCATCTGTCACTCCATACAAGCTTGTAGCTGTGTTTCTCCTTACCATAGGCTTCTAGAGACTCCCCGAGGTTCAATCTGCTTTCACATCAACATCAGGAAATGTATAACAACTAACTGGAAGTTAAACTTGAAGAAGTCCCTCACTAGGCTCTGGAGGAGATTGTAGCTGGGTAAAGCCTGGAGCATGGACAGTTCGCTCCCTGCAGTGACATTCAGTAGCAGTGGAGTGGGAGCCACTCAAGTGGTAGTGACTGTCCCATAGTCACATTTAAAAGAAAAATAAACACATTTCTAACATGGTTTATCTAACATAATCAAGACAGCACTATTTTATTGTCTTATCAATGTACAGCATGCTTGATGAGACACTACACATTTTTCCCCAGCATTCTAGTACTCTGAAGCCTAGCATGCATTTCTGCTTTATAATGAAAGCAGATCTGAATCTGGATCAGCCAAATATGGCTAGTGACATATAGGGCAATGAAGAGCTAGTGAAGAAAATTTACTTCCCACATATTTTTTAAAATACCTTACTCCCGGAAACCAAAGGCAGCCAGATCCCTATGAGTTCAATACCACCCTGCCTGGTCTAGGAAACAAATTCCAGGGCAGCCAAGGATGGATAGTGGGACCCTGCCTCAAAAACAACTTACATAATGTTAAATTATTTGATCTAAAATACATAAGTCAGTGATTTTTTTTAGTGAAGTTACAGAATTATGGGGTAATTTCCCTAATCGGTCCAAAGTGATCCTTAATACCATGACCGGTTCCCAGCATACTTTCGTAAAAATATGTAGACTTACCTCTCAGGAGGTTTCTTATGACTCAAACTGAATAGCATATGGCCATCTTCTTCTTTGGTTCTGTATGATTTTTGAAGCTGATAGGTGATACTGCAAGCTTCAGAATTTTATTTTTTTATTGCTAAGTAGTATTCTGCCACCTTGACACACAACAGTTTTGTTTGCCCATTCCCTGGCTGGCAGACATGTAACTCTGGGACTACTGTGAACAGTGTTCTTCGGAACATTTGCATACAGATCTCTATGTGGACATGTGCTTTACTGTCTCTTTGCAGAGTCCTAAGTGAATTGTTGCAACATGTGTTAAATTTATGGCTTAACTTATGAAGAAAATTCCAGATAATTTTCCAAAGGAGTTGTACCAGCTTTCTCCACTTTCAGATGCCTTTTAATATGATTGGCCCGACCTTATAAAAATTCAAAGTCAGAGAACGGTTTGTTTACAATTTCCTTTGAAAATTCTGTGTATCTGACATCTGAATGTTATCCTATTGCCATGCCTACAAGAGTAAGCCTGGAAAAGTCCAATTTTAGCATCTTCTTAGAGCACAGAAATGGGTTCTCATCACTAGCCCATCTTGGGCAAAATTAAACACCCCTTAAAAATGCTCTTGGTGACTCCTCAAAATGAGCTAGAGAACACAGAATTGGAAGGTATTAGGAAGTAGGTCTACGTGGACAGTGTTCCCACCATGTAACTATAGCAGAAGCTAGTTAAAAATTAACTAGCACAAGATGCACTTAGGTAAATCATCTGTAATTTTGGATAGTGAAGCAGGACATTATAAAAGTTGCCGTGGGAAGGAAGAGCATCTGACCCAGGGACTACAGTACGCAGCTTGACTCTGAAAATGAGCTCATTGTCCTCCTGACCTCATCCGCGATGCTAGGTTTTGAACGAAGGAGCCCACATGAGGACAACTGGAGAGGAGTGCTGGACACACGCTTCGCAGCTGTTAGAAGGAACTGTTGTTAGTTTCTGTTCGTATCCATTTAATAATCCTACTGGGGTTTCAGAGAGCGCTTGAAGCCCACATCTCATCTCATGACTTAGAGTTCTTTGTCTTGGTGTTCTCTGGAGGGAAGGGAGAAGACGCCAAGCAGTTTGAGTCGGTGTTGGATTTTCCTCGATCCGTTTGCGTGTAGAGAGCAGCAGCTGGCTGAAGGTAGTCTTGCTCTTGGGAATTATCAAGGAAGAGAGGGGCATGCGGTGGCTTCTACAAAGGCGGCATTCACGGGGCTGAGGCACGGAATTACTGGGGAAGCAGCTGTGTTCACCATTTCCATCACTATAATTACTGGAAGAGATAGATGGGTTTCAAGGTCAGTGAGGAAAAGGAGAGCTAATGGCCCTCGTTCCTCTGGGAGAGCATTCATAGAAGACAGGATGGATGAAGATGTCAATTTCCCAACCTGCCTGGAAGAACCAAGGGTATTGCAGTCCCGTGAACAGAGCTTCCTTATCCGGCAAGAAAGACCAGAGTTCAAATTATACCTTTTTTAGCTCCTAACAGCTTGACTTCAAGTCCTAACAGCTTGACTTCATGTCTACAGCCTTGCTTTCCTAATGTTCAGTTTCTTTTGTTTGTTTGTTTGTTTGTTTGTTTGTTTTTTGAGACAGGGTTTCTCTGTGGTTTTGGAGCCTGTCCTGGAACTAGCTCTTGTAGACCAGGCTGGTCTCGAACTTACAGAGATCCGCCTGCCTCTGCCTCCCAAGTGCTGGGATTAAAGGCGTGCGCCACCACCGCCCGGCAATGTTCAGTTTCTTAATTGGCATGGAAACACCTATCTTGCAGATAATTTGTGAGCACTGAAGGAGATGGTGCAGTGTACATTATATTGGTGACTTGGTACATTGCTTTTTAAACTTGTTGAAATTGAGAAGACCTTCTCTTGTCTCTTTTAAACTCCCTGTCCCAAGGTAGCCTGCTCCCTAACTCTGTAACGAGGAGGAAAAAAAAACAGCAATAAAGCTAAAAAGAGAGAGAGAGAGAAAGAAAGAAAGAACAACAGAACGAAAAAAAGAACGAACGAAAGAAAGAAAGAAAGAAAGAAAGAAAGAAAGAAAGAAAGAAAAAGCTGTCCTGAAGAAAAGCTAGAAGGAAAATTGTTTCAAAATAAGGTGACTACTGTCCATCCCATGACATCCCATGATATAAAGATGCCTCTGATGGAAACAGGAAGTCCAGCTCATCCAAGAAGACTCACACAACGGCCTTCTGCCTGGGATACTCTGGGCTGGGATGCTCGCCATCCGACTCAGCTTCTCCAGGTGATTTCTGCTGAACCACCCACCGGAAGTGATGGATTGTCGCTCTTCTGGTAATTGTTCTTTCCGCTTAGGAGCTTTGCCCGAGGGGGTGGATGCTCTGCTCTACACGTTCTCAGATGGGAACTTCAGCGGCTGCGTCAGGTGGGGCTTCCGGGTGGATTCCCGCTGGATAGCTGTAAGCCCAACTTGACGACCTTACCTTTTGTTTGCCCTCTTCAAGGGGGGTACTCCTGTCGTCTCTGCTGCATTTGACATCTTACTTCCTGTGTATCTGGTGCTTTTCTGTACCTGCTACTCACTACGTTTTCTATTATCTTTTGTTTGCTACTTAATGTAAGAAAAGCCCCAGGTTCACTCTCAAGTGGCATCATTTCCCCTTTCTCTTCTCCACCCATCTTCCTCCTTCGGGAAGCCGCTGAGGTTTATGGCTTACCTACCCTGGAGTGTTTCTTTCAAATTCTAATAAAATTATCCTGACGCTTCCTTTTGAGTCTATACTTAGCTCCTTCTGTTAATGAGAAAAGAACCCCAAGAGGGGGCTCTGATTTCCCTGATGACACTATGGTGACTCTGGGGGGCGGGGGCGCTAGCAGAAATAGCTGTTAACAGTAAGCTCCACTGAAAACCTAACTCTGAAGAGTCCATTTGTTCTTTCTTAGTAGGGGAGCTCATCAGACCCTTAAAGGACTTTTGTTTGGGGGAGGGGTTAGGAACTGTTGTGTATGCCCAGGTAATGAAGATTTCAAAGAATATTTTCCTTATACATATGAACCAGAATGTCTTAGAACTTCGGTAAAAATTTCAGATTCCTGGGCGAACCTATTGAAAAAAAAAGGCTGAATGGGATGGATTTTAAGTAACTTCCAAATGAGAATTTCAAAGGAACGTTGGAGACGGGGACATTGTTGTTAGAATATGCAGGAAAATCCTACACAGAGGACTCAGAGGAGTTAGGCCAAGGTCCTCTCCTTCCTTTGCACGCGTGCCAATTCCTCCTTCATTTTTCTGGTCGTGTCCTTATTGATAACTCAGGATCATTAAAGAAGCAAGCACCAAGCAGCTGAGATTTCCATGCTAAGAGAGCAGCAGTCTTCACAGGGCCTCTAGGTGACTGTGTTATCCTAAGACTCAATGTCTTTATAAAGCCGGGTGGGAGTGCTCTGCTTCCCATCAGAGAGGGCTGTATTCTCCCACCTCCTGGCTTTAACTTTCTGTTCTCTAGCTGGGTGTGGTGAGACACACCTTTAGTCCTTGCCTTCAGGAAGGGAAGCAGAGGCAAGTAGACCTCTGAGAATGAGGCCAGCCTGGTCTACATTGTGAGTTTCAGGGCTACCAGAGCTACATAGCAGAGAGTCCCTGTCTCCAAAGAACCAAGTAAATACACGAATAAATAAAATTCTGTTATTTTAAAAAACAGAAACAAGTTTATAGTGAAGTTGGGGGGGTGGGGTTTAACTCAGAACTGCCATTTCTTTCTTACAACGGTTGTCTTCAACTTTCCTTCTTTATTTATTTTATTATTAAAAGCTCTTATATTGTTACTTGTCCTCCTGGGAGAGAAAGATCAATACGCTTTCAAATTTATTTCCCAATAATTTCATTGTGCACAGATGTTCAATATTTGGAGCTGGAGTCCATTTGGTCCTGGACGAGACATTCCCGCTAAGGTTCATAGACTCATAGACGGGACTGGCTGCAGCTGCAGGTGCGGGGTCTTTCAGTGGGAACCCAAAGTTGAGATTTGCATATGCAAATACGCATGGCTGTGCCCAAGCTGAGCAATTGTGCATGCAAATAGGTGATTAAATAGGCAATTACCAAATCTACTTCGGCAAATGGAGTTGGGCATGTTCAGAAATCAGAGAGCACCTGAACGCTATGCAAGCCGGCAGCCTGTCACTTAACCTGGTGAAAACCTGCCTGGACTCAGGGTTATCTTGGCTGAGGAAGACCGGGTCTCCAGTTGCATACAGGATTTGAACTTTGACTTCTGCTGCCTTGAGAAAGAAGAGTTCGGATAAGGTCACTTCCAGTCAATGGGAAAGAAGTTTATTTCTCTCATTTTTCTATTTACTGGATTTACAGTAGATAGAGGACCTAGAGAAGTTTTGCTGTTTGTTTTTTTGTTTTGTTTTTAAATCATCAATGGGGAGGGGGATGAGGAAGAAATTTCTGGTGGCTGTGCTGCATTTCCAAGGCCAAATTTCAAAAAGGTGTAGAGGATGCAACCCCTCTAAAGCATCCTGAGGACGCAGCTCCTTCGCCACACTCTCTCACAGCTGTGATGTTGAAAATGAAAGTGGGGCTTAACTGCCTGCAGGGAGCGGCTTTCAGCCTGGCTTCATGGGGGACAGCAAAACTCCCATTGGTTCTAATTCCTTTCTTTATGAGACCTCAGCTCTCTACCTCCCACCCAACAGTGATGGATGCTGTTGTCAAAGGAGGACATCGATGAGAGATGATTTCACATAACCAGGGGGCTTTGCTGACAAGAGATTAGTTGCAGTGCCTAGACCTGTCTACCAGGAGCCCGAGATAAGTAGACTTGGAAGCAGGGAAGAGCACTGATTGCCGAAACCCTCATATTCTTTGTTTGGACAGCTTTTTTATCTCTAGGATAGTCTACTTTTCTCACATTGAATTTTTAGTTTTATATGAACGGCTTGAGGTCTTCTGCGTTACACAATAAGGAATGATACCGTTGTGGCCCATAAAATCAGTTACTCAGCTCAATCAATAAGCCGGTTAAGTGGAATAATTTCTTTCCTCTGCACCTGTCAAGAGCAGATTTTAGAACATTCCCAGCAGGGGTCAGAAGCGAATGGAATTAGCTGTATTCTGCAGAGAGAGGAGCAGAGTTGTGGGAGGTGTCGGAGGTCCCACGGTACCTGCAGATAGAACGGGAAATAATCACCGTCCAAGGCAAGGCGGGCACCAGAGAGGACAAGGCTCTCACGGGACACCAGCAGCACCGTCTCTGCTCAGGAGCTTCGGCGAGGACTCTGTCAGAGCCGCAGCTCAATTATTCCAGTCGGTTGGGCCAGGAATGGTTTTAGTGGAGAAGCTGGTTGCTCTAGCTTAGTGTCAGAAGCCAAAGAAACCTCATCCTTCTCCCAGGTGTAAACGGAACTTTAAGTCTTCTGGTTTTCACGAGTATTTAAATAAGTGCTTCACCAATTACATGAATACTGCAAAAATTATATATATATGTGTGTGTGTGTGTACATACATTGTTTATATTGTGTGTGTGAGGGAGGGAGAAAGAGAGAGAGAGAGAGAGAGAGAGAGAGAGAGAGAGAGAGAGAGGAGAATGTTTGATGTGATCTGAGCTTTTTTAGTAAATAAGACCAGAATAAAAGCTTCTGCATTTGCCTCAGCCAGGCCTATCAAGAACATTATGAGTGTCTGGCAATTACACCATGTTTTTGTAAATCCACTGTTATCCAATAAACTCTGACACTGTGAAAAGACTCCAACATTTTCATCTGTTTTTGCCATGGCACGCTCATATCAATTAAGTTAGACTTCGTTTGAATTGTTACTCTCGTCTGTCCTTGGCACCCTATCTGGAGTGAATAGACATTTGTTTCTCTTTCTCTAGAAAAAAAAATAATAATAACACTGCTCTTAAGGAACTCCGCCGTTTGCCTCCTGCCATGTAGCGCGCATCTCCATCCATCCGTGGGTAGCAATCCTCCTCTGGGTCGTCACAGCACTTCACGTATGGCTCCTTCTGCGCTCGTCAAAATTTTGCCTCACGTGTAATCCATTTGCAACTTATGTTATTTTGCTATAGATTTATAAATTTCCAATTTCCGTGTTTTCTAATGCCATGGAGTTCACTATAGTAGCTGATCTGGATTTTGATTTGATGCTACAGCTAACACTAAGGAAACTGCTAATGGTTCATTTTGGGTGTGGTACCCATCAGTTTCTGGTTATCTGTGAAGGTGGTAGAAACATACCATCCACTCCCAATTACAAGTCTCTATGAGGTCAGTGGTTGTTTTCATATACTTCAAACTAATATTTGACAAATGATTAGGTGTAAAAGCAGGAATGTGACTACAAGTGCCTTTTATTAACCCAGAAATGGATAAATTTGCTGAAATGTAAAATACTGTTCCTCATCGCATTACTTGTTCTAGAAAGCATACATGCCAATGGTTCTGACCAATTATGTCTATATCAACAGATAGCACCCATATAAGTAAGTGCACTTTTTGATGATTGACAGTTGAAAGCAAATACTATAATATGAATATTTTGATTCCTATAAAATCCAAGTGTTGAAACCTTAATCCTTAAAGTAAAGTCAGGACAACAGGCCGTTAGGAGTCTTTAGTTCCAGGGGAATGGAACATTTATGGATAGGATTAGTGCCCTTATAACAGAGATCTTAGAGAGAAAGGCCTGAAGCCTGAGACAGAGGAGTGGGGTCATAGATTCAAGGTTAGTGTGGGCAACTTGGTTAGTTACTGTCTCTAAAAGAGAAAAAATGTGACTATAACTGTAAAGCCAGTGAGAGGGGCTTGGGTAGTATGTGAAGGATGTAGGCCCAATCCCCAGGAAAGAATAAAAAAGTAAGAAGAGGCCCGAGGGAACTCATTGTCTTTTGCCACGAGTGAGGACAGAATGAGAAGATGCTCTCTACAATGCTGAATTGTCACACCTGAGGACAGGATGAAGACATACTCTCTATAACGCTGAGAGCAGGCTCTCCTCACACACTGAATTTGCCTTGTTCTTAAACTTTACCCCTCAGAATCGTGAGAAATTCTCTGTAAGCCTCCTAAGTCTGTGGCATTATGTTGGGATAGCACAAATGAATGAGGCAGCAATTAGTACAAATGTTTAAAAAAAATTCGTTCGTATAAAAGGCTAACAAAATCATAAGAGTAACAGTGGTCTGTTTAGCCACAGAAAACAAAGTCAAAGATGCCCAGGCGCTTTCCCCCTGCCTATAGCCTCCGGCTCCCCTCTAGAGCGTCCACTAGGAACCTCTGTCAAGAGGCAGCCGCTGGCCTCAGGTGGCAGGAGCTGTGTTGACCCAGACCTGTTGGAGTACGGAATCATGTAAGGATGGGCTATTACACAGAAAGGTGATGGGTGGGCCATCCCTGTCTCCATTTTGAGTTCCCCACCTGGCATGCACTTAGGACTCAGGAAGTCTCACCTTCAAAATGCCTGTGCCTGCTGATTGCCTAACCTAGAAAATCACCCAGATGCGCTTGATTTGATAGAAAGCAAGGGTAGCATCTGAGCCGAGGGTGGATGCGTGGAGAGTTCAGACACACCTTTCTCTGAACTGTCAGTCTGGGACTGAGCGATTGAGAATGATTTGCCACCAAATGTGGGTCTGAACGCAGTCTCGAGGGAGGAGAAACTGGAAGAAGAGTCAGGATTGCACAAGGCTTCTGGGCGGTTCTGGGGTCCAGGAGATGTCAGTGAGTGTCGTGGTTTTAGACACTGGAATTCCAAGCCTTTATCTGTATGTGTATGACCCTGGGGGTACCCAGATCAAAAGCAATGCCTTATCTCTTATCTAGTCATAGCAAAAGTACTTCAAATTTAATTCAATCTCATTTCAGTATGGCACTCTTCCTAGTTCTGTGTCCAGTGTCAAGTATGGCATCATCATTCACTCTGCTAATAGAGCCGAATCCTTTGAAGAAGTCCCAGATAACGAAGGCTTAGAATGAACGGTGGTCTGTGAGATGCTGTTCCTTCCATGACCAAATCTCACTGTTCAATTGGAATCCACAAGAATGATATATATCTTCCTGCTTTTTTCATACACAAGCTTGGCACTCAGAATCCCAAACCCATATCCACTGAACGCTATAGGAACACCATGCAGACATAGGGTAACAAGGCCAAGGGAATCCTGTCCAATGCCTACAGCTGTACAAGGGCACCCTTGCCACATCCTGTTGAAGACGGCGGGAATCCTCATTGGTCTGAACACACTTGTGTTGGTCTCCCTTGTGCAAGCACAGGTTTTTAAACCTGGTTCTTGGACCTCACCTGAGAAAAGTCCTTTGGTAAAGCCCTCCTTTCCTTACAACAGAATAATCTTTTCTGTCTTTTCAACCTCTCCAGCTGCATTCCATGGCATCTTATTTTATTTTTAGAATTTCTCCCCTCCAGATTTAATTATAGACCTTTGTTCACCCTAGTTTAAACACTGATTATTTGAACAAGGGCGATCGCTTGTTCCTACCACCAGTCTTTGTCCAACACCCAGTGTCTATATTCAGATTTTATCCTTGTTATAGCATTTGTTCACAGAGCTTAGTGACTCCCTGCTGCCAGGAGAATAATGTCAGAATTCCTACTTACCATTCAAAGCTCCTAACATACAATACTGTCCACTCCTTAGCCCCTGAGAACAGAAGACGGCGCAAAATTAGTTTAGTCCCTGGATCTACCACAATGCCTGGCATGGAGTGGTCCTGGTCAGTGTTCGAAGTGAACTAATCACTTCTGAGTTATTCAGAAACTCTGCTCAATACAATCAAGTCTTTCCCAGGATGGCTGTAGAGACAGCCATGTCTTTCTCTGTGTGCAGAGTGTATAATTTGAGAGGGTCCTTGTGCCACAGGCCTTTACCTCCCTGGCTGGCATACACTGAACAGTGTATTACAGTCACTTGGAGTCTGCCCACCGTGTCCAATGAAGCATGCACTCTCATGGGGGCAGAGGGGGTCCCTGCATTCCTCATCTGTGTACCTGTGTTTGTTAATCACGTGATATGCTGCTTTGATGTATATTGACTGATTGTGTCTCCTAGACAGGAAATGTGTGTTATAGAGGTGGGTGAAAGTTCAGCTCAGCAAACATTTCCCTTCCCACAGCTCAGGTACAAAAGACGTCGGTGTGTCAACATTAAGTATGATTTTTGTTCTCGTTTCTGTTGACACTCTTTGGCAGATTAAGGATGACTGCCACTTGACCCCTGTCCTGACAGTGGTGACTCTGAGGGTCTGACGTTTGAGTACCTGAGACCTCCTTGGATTTCTCATTCATTTGGTCACATCCCTGACCACAGAGCTCCTTAAGAAATGCTAATTACATAGACAAAATCAAAATAGAATCTCTAAACTGCATTTGATAATTAATAAAGGTTTCTAAGGAGTTTCCACTCGGGCAAATCTCTAAGCTCTTTTTTTGATTTTACTAATGCCGTGTTCATGAGCTAGGTGAATGAGAGTAGAGCCTGGAAAAATTAGAATTGTGTGAATTCTCACTGTGGTCATTCGTTGAGTGTGTGTTTAAAAGACACAGTGTGTGTACTGATTCATCTGATCTAAACCAATAGCAATAAAGCCCTTTGGACCAGAGAGAGGGTCAACAATAGGCAATGTTTTCTCTGTCTTCTTTCCCGATGAACAACTTTGAAATGTTTAGTATGTCACTTTGTTATTTTACTCTCTCTCTCTCTCTCTCTCTCTCTCCCCATATTTACTTTGTTTTTACGTAAGTAAAAACGTGAAAGATCACTTTTAGTTGGCACTTTCTTATTCATTAAGACTGGGTAACATGAATTTTTTTCAGCAAAGGATTTGATTTCTGGTGGCTGTTAATTTATTGCCAAGAACTTCCTTTCAAAGGCCTTTCTTAAGCTTCCTTTCTTGCAAGGTGTCTCAGCCAGAGAAGCTGTGCCATGGAGGCAGGAGAGGCGTGCACACGCAGCAGCCTTGGCATGCCAACTGGCGATACCTGCTCGTCCATCATTCCATTGAGATGAATGAAAGATTACAGTCGTATGAGAAAAGGCAGCCCCAGCCATACAATGCTTTGTGCACAAAGTAAATTGCTAGTTTCCTGTGATCTTTTTGACAAGTAAATTACTGTCAAAAATAGCATGGATGAAAACACAATGGCAAATATGCAGAGACTTAGTCCTTCAAAGGAGTGATTAAGGCCCCAGACAGAAGTGTTTCCAAGGAACCCAACAACCTCACCCGCTCTCAGGGGAAGGAGGGCTTTACCCCTCTTATTTCCATGGTATAGCATGAAGAAAAATAACACTTGATGGGTGCTGGTGAAAGTTAGATTCTTCAATAATCAAATATTATCTTTTCATGATCAAGAAGATGTCGAAGGATGTATCTGTGGGTAGACCCTTGCCTCAGTGCCGGTTGTATCTAAGATCCCCTGGCTTGTCATGGGAGACCACAGGATGAAGGATATTCTGCATAAGAAAAGATAACCCCTAGAAAAGGTCTCTATATTTAACAGTTGCCACTCTCTGCATTATAGTTGTTCAATAATAAAATGTAAATTTTTCCTTTGTTTCATAATGAAGTGAGGAAAAAATGCATCTCATTGGAATTCCTTTCCCTTTGCCTATTCAAAGCTGAAAACTCTCAGGCTGGCATCCTCTGAGGGACGGGTGAGCCCTTATGGTGCACAAACACACAAAAACAAAGGATTTATCAGCGAAGTCTAATAGAATAAGCAAATACATGGAATATGGTAGCAGTCATAAATAAATCACACATATCATAAATCTTTAGGTTTTAAATTCCTCAGAGAAGTAACTTAGGGTTGACAGACTGCATAACATGATAATTAAATAGGATTTATAGAAACGTCTGGTCACACAAACTGACCTTTCCAGTACGTAAGACAGTGTGCATGCTAATGCTGGCTCCAGAAGCCTGCCATGCTCCCTGGTGTAGTCCACTAATAAAATCGAGGTGTTTGGCTATTTTTGTCTGATTTGGTTTGGTTGGTTTGCCTGCCCCCCCAAAAAAAAATCCTTACCAAAAACTGCTATAACCAGGAAAGCCTTTCATGGGAAGCAGCTCCCAGACCCAATTGGATGTGATCTTAGGAAAAATTACAAAGGTCAAACATTACAGACAGCAGGTGGCTCATGAGGGGATGGGATCTGATGTCCTCAGGGGTCAGCAGGGGAACACATGCCTGAACAGCACATGTCAAGAATGTTTGCAAAACTTTATATTTAAAGCAATAAAGCAGCCCTTGCTTTAAAAGCTACACCAGGTTGAGTTTAGTCACCATGGCCCGTGAGCTGTAGAAGAAGTGCATTAAGAAACACTGGAATAAAATGGGGAGCTCTTTTCCAACACTGGCAGCCTCAATCAGCACAGATGTAGTTGGCTGGCTTGTTGCTGCGTTGAGTACCCATCCATAGCTGTCGAGGACAGATCCAAGAATATAAAACAACAACAATTTCTTTTAGATACCAAACATCTAACTTCTTTACAGTTCAAATGCCATAGTCTCATTTTAGTTCAACACATCTCTTGTTCCTACATTGTATAAATAGCCCTAGCCCCGATCTTTATCCCTAATAATCCTGTACTCTGAGGCTTTGTCTAAGATGACTTCCACTTTTTTTGTTGTTTTATGTGTTTTGTAGCCCCATGCTTTGGGGATCAAAAGCCTATTGCCAAGGCCAATGCACAGGAGACTTCCTACATTTTCTTCCTAGAGTTTATACTTCTAAGTCTTATACGTTTAGGACTTTGTTCTGTTTTGAGTTGACTTTTCCACATCATGTAAGACAAAAATCTACATTTATTTATTTATTTATTTATTTATTCATTCATTCATTCATTTACTTATTGATTTGAATGACTTTAATTTTCCGTGTCATTTGTTGATACAGTGATCCTTTAGACATCCTGCCATCATGATCAAAGTTTTCAGAGCTCTTATTAAAACCATCAGTTGAGAATAAGATCAGTACTACAATCCTTGAGCCAAATTTGAAGCAAACTTTAACTAAATACTGGCCAAAAAGATGGACTCTGGCCAGATCTACCATAACAAGTTTTTCTCTGTCCTGCCAGCTCCCAAATAACAACATGGAGACTTATTAAATTTGGCTTTAGCTTAGGTTTGTCCTACTAACTCTTATAACCTAAATTAACCCATTTATTTTTATTTTATTTATTTTATGTTCTGTCACATGGCTTGTTACCTCACCTCTCCATTTTGTTCATGCTACTTTCTCCACATCTGTCTGGTGACCCCACCTTTATTCTTCCCAGAGATCTCTCTGTCCCCAGAAGACCTGCCTAACCTCTTTCTGCCCAACTATTGGCCATTCAGTTTTTTATTAATCAAATCGTAATAACACATCTTCACACTATGTAAAGCAATATTCTGCAACATTTCCCCCTAAATAAAAGGGGAAGTTTTAACTTTAGCATAATAAAACAGTAAGAACAATTATCAGGTAAGAATTATATTAATAATGTCTAGTTCATTGACAAATTCAGAGAAAATACTCCATTACCCATCCCCTCTTGATGGGTGCAAAGTTTTGTACATAACTACTTTCTATCATGACTAAGGGAAACTGTAACTATAACTATCTAGTCTTAAACCCATTAAAGATCCAAGAAGAATATAATATTATCTAAGTAAATAGGAAATGGAGAATAGGCAGTTTCCAAAACTATAAGAAATGACAGAAACAACTGGCTGTCTGGACAGTCACCCAAAGTTCTTCTGTAATGTTTGGGCATCCATTTTCAGTCTATAGGCCTAGAATATCTGACAGACTTTTCTGTAAAGCAGGAATTTTGAAAGACATCTCACCTTGTGTTGGCAAAGTTCGGCAATTGCCTTCTTTTGTGTCCTGATTGTCCAGTTTGAACAGGATACTGTCAGCAGTCAAAGCAAGGGCAGTTTCATTTTACCCATTGGCTAACTTTGTCAGAAGTGAGTGAAAGAAAAATCCATATGGAGGCTTTTTGATGCCCATCATCCTCTTTTGAAGTAAATTGGTACTGCCAGGAATGGACATGTCTCACTGTCATGAAGAGCTCTATATTATGAAAATATTAAAATTCCATATTTTGTAAGTCTCGTAAGTGTTTGAAGATGATCTATTTAAAATATGTTTCTGATTGACCTTGAAAATATGCCTAACAAGACTATAAGTTTGATTGTTATAGATGACTAACTACTAACTTGCATTTCTTTATTATCCTAAATAGCTTTTAAAACTAGAACTTTACATTAAATTTTTAAATAAGCTGCATATGTTCAATTCCTTAAACAAAAAATTGAAACAAATAATAGAGTATTATAAAAAATAACCTTAAATTTATATCAATACACAAAAATCCATACCAATGTAAAATATTTGAGACCAGTGATTGTTCAAACTATTCATAAACCACAGAATGATCAAAATTCACCTACCCCACCTCCTGAAAATGTGGGTTTCATATTCTCTAGACTGCTTCCTATTGTCTGGGGGCAATTGAATCTTTAGGAGATTCTGAGAAAATTAGGATATTGGTCAAGTCTTAGGAGAGCTAGTTATATCATTTGTTGTCCTGTCTCTATGTAATGAGAAAGCACAGGGATTATCTGAAGTTCTGGTGAGAGTAGTCTGTTAGACTTTACCATCTTGGCTAGCAGCTTTGAAAATATTCTGGATGCAGAATTTTGAGGAAACTGAAACAAAGGTACTCTGAGAGTTGGGTCACCTGGACCACCTGTTTCCATTGCTGTCTGGTTCCCTTCTCTGAAAACAAACTTTCAAAGGTAACATATATTGTACACAAGCTGGGCAAAAATGACTTTTTTGCTTTATGTGTGAACATGTAAAATATATATCACCTCTCTTGTAGGTTTTTTAAGTTCATTTTTTATGTCTATACCCAGGATATTCAGCGCATCCCCTGATCAAACCTGATCTCTATCAACTATGAATGAATCCACAGCCTTTCATTTTCTGTGAAAACAAAAGCATCTTCTGACTTCCACTTTAAAGTTCAGACATTCCTAAAGTGTCAAGGTTGGTTTAATTCAACAATCTGTCTTACAAACCTATGTCTCTCAGCAGTTGTCATCTACTTATCTGCAATCAAAAAAATTCAAAGTCAACAAGACACCATACAGGATCCAGACTTTCTGTGTATTTTCCATCTTTACATGGCTTATTCTTTTTATATTATTTTATTCTCTCTTTAAAGACCTTATTTTATTGTTTATAAACTATTTTTTCTATGTCTTTCTATATCCATTTTCTTTTTTAAGCCTACACATATTTTTTTAAACACACTGTAACCTGTTTAGTGTTTTTGTCCATCTGGATCTGTCTTTACTGAGCACCCCACACTATCCTTTGAACACATGAGACAAATCTTAAATTGCATGTTAGCCACTGTGTGGCTCAGCTTAGCATATGACACTGTCGTGTGGCACTGGCACACGCAGGCAGTGGCTGGTAGCTACACCTCTGAATGCCGGGCACTGGCCCAGCTGAGAGACTGCAGGACTGGAAAGCCACAGCTGACTCTTGTGCAGAACTTTGATTAGCTTTCTAAGACCCTGTGTTTGGATATTCGAGGCCCATGTTGAAGACCATATGTAGCAAGTCTTTCTCTATGCCATCAGCTCCCAGCTAACAACATGGAGAGTTACTATTAATTATGAACTGTTGGCCTTAACTTAGGGTTGCACTACTAGCTCTTATAACTTAAACAATTTACTTTAATCTACATTCTGTCACGTAGCTTGTTACCTTATCTTTCCGTATTGCTCGTGATGCTTTCTCAGCATCTGGCTGCTGACCTTACCTTTCTTCTTTCCTGAGACCTTCCTGTTCCCAGAAGTCCTGTCTAACCCTTTTTGCCTAGCTATTGGCTATTCAGCTCTTTATTAAACCAATCACAGTGACACATCTTCACGCAATGTAAAGGAACATTCCAGAACAGTCCATTCCTGGGTTCTCAGGAAGTGAGCATGAATCATGTTTTTGCAGAGGCTTAAAAAGGCAAAACCCACAATGCACAACATTTCCAATGATGTCCAAAAAAGGGCAAGCCTACACACATGACGCACTTCTAGCATACACACTTCCCATTCACATGTGACCAAGCATGTCTGGTGCAGATGGGTCAAACAAACTTGTAGCTTGCTATCTTCCATAAACAATGACCTCCAGCATTTCAGGAAGTGTATGTCCTTGGGCAAGAGGCTTACAGATTAAAGGCATTCTTGTTTCATGGCTCTCTTAGGCACAGTAATTAAAACATCAAACATAACTTTGTCTCTCCCACTCTTTCATATGTAACTAAGGTATAAAAATGATCCGATATTATTTGTTTCTTCTCCCATTGTTGGTTTCTTTCTGTTGTGGTTGTCTTAAGTCACATCCTTTGAAGCCCCTACGCTTTGAATTCGGTCAGCATCATATCTAAAAACTCTTTGCCTAGCCAAAGTTGACAATAATTTTCTTCAGGCTTCTTCCCTATGGTTTAGAGTTTTGATTTGACATTTAGGTTTATGATCCATTTTGAATTAAATATTGTACGTTACAGAGTATCTAAGTTGAAACTCCTTTTGAAATCCAAGCATATAATTGTTCCAGGGTCATTAAGTCTCCTTCCTCCATTGAATTCCCCAGTATCTTTCTCAAAACGTGCTCATGCACATATGTGTGGGGGTGGTTTTGGATTTTATGCTTTGTTCTGTTGATCTTTGTCTATCACTTAACACTGATGTCATGGCGTTAATGAGCACGGGAGTCTTGGAATCAGCTAGCACAGGCTCTGCAGGCCCAGTCTTCTTGCTGAAGTGCTCCACACGTTCTCAGATTCTGCCTTTCCATGTGAATGTTAGAATTAGCTTGCAAATATATATATATATCAAATGCCTGATGCCAACATGAGTAGAATTAAGTTAAATCTAAATCACCTTCAAAATAATTGTTCTTAAAATATTTAATACTAAGCCAGGTAATGATGGCACACGCTTTTAATCCTAGCACTTGGGAGGTAGTGGCAGGTGGATCTCTGTGAGTTGGAGGCCAGCCAAAGTGAGTTCCAGAACAGCCAGGACTGTTACATAGAGAAACCTTGTTTAGATATACCAAAAAAAAAAAAATACTCCATTTCTTGAACAAGATTCATCCTTGAACTTGTCACTGCGTAATGTCCTCTATTTTTTCTCAGTAATGCCTATCTATAATATCCAGTATACAGGTCTTCTCCATTGATTTTTCCCTTTTATTCCAGTTTTTATAATCTTGTTTCATGTTTTAAATTTTAATCTATTGCATGCCTTTAGTGAATAGAAACAACTGATTTATGTACGTATGTGGATTATTTGATGTTACTGACAAGCTCCCTCATTGACTCCTAGCATCCTCTAAAGCTCATCTGATGGTCTACAGAGGCAAGCACATTGAATGTGAATAGGACAGTTTCCTTTCTTCCTTTCCAACCAGATAGATGCCTTTAAATCCTTCCTGGCTTACTGTTCTGACCAGAACCCCCAACACAGGCTAGAATGAGAGTAGAAGATCCCTCAATCCTCCCTTGACTTGTTATAATTCCTATGATTACATATTTTTATTTTATTTTTATGTGTATAAATATTTTGCCAGCATGCATGCATGTGCACCTTGTGTATGCGTGCTATCCCCTGAGCTGGAATTATGGATGGTTGTGAGCCACCATGTGTGTCTTGGGAACTGAACCTGGGTCCTCTTTAAGAATAGTCAGTGCTCTTGACAAGTCTTCAAGCTAAACTCTAGGCTCCTCTTTCCTTGTTCTTGATTTTAGAAGAAAATTACTCAAATTCCTTGCTAGGGAAAATGGCAGCTGAGCAAGCTGAACTGGAACATATTTTCTCTGATACTAGTATGTCAACATTTTTTTTCTATAAAGAGCTGTTAAATGTTGTCACTGTTTTTTAGCATCTCAATATTTATTTCTATTTTATTAGTTTGTTCATATATTGAATTACATTGATTGGTCTCACATGTCAATCCAACCTTAGATTCCTGGAGGAGTCCTACTTCATGATAATAGATTGTTTTATTTACAGTTGAATTTGATTTTTTAAAAGTGAAGAAAATGCATTCAATAACCACATGAACATATTCAAAGTATTATTAGATAGTAAGAAGATTCGAGAAGGCCCGGGCTGGCAAGAAGATATTCACTGCCCGCCTGTTTAATGGGGCCAGAAAGATGGCTCAAACAGGTAATATATATGCCACCACCTAAACACCTAAGTTTGATCTTTGGAACCACGTGGTAAAAGGAGAGAACTGGTTTTTGCAAGTTGTCTTCTTACCCCCTACACCTGGGCGGTGGCATGCTCCCCACACAAAGCAAATAGCTATAAGAAAATTAAGCATACTTAGTTACAACTCAATAAAGATGTTCAGAATAAGCAGGATCAACATACAAGAATTCCCTATAATTTGTATAAGAAAACCATAAACATCAAGTAGAAAAATGACAAACAAGATGAACAGGAAATTTACAAACAGAAAGGAAAAATACACATCGATGATACACATTTTTAAAGAAAAACATTTCGTATAAAGAGAGTTAAAATAAATGCAGCTTTTTTAAACTGAAATACCAACCTCAAATAATAACAGTATTGTGTGTTGGAAAGAATGTTTACAGAAACAGAATCTCAGATTGTCTTACAGAAATGAAACCTGATACGAGCTCTTCAAGGTGAAACTAGGCACTATATACAACAGGAATGCCAGAAGCAAACAGATCCTTTGACCCCTGCGTTTGCCCTCCTTGGCGTTTATCCAAACGAAATAAGCAGAAAACATAAGCAGATAGACGTGATGAAAGTTCAAAATATTGTAACATAGAAATGACATCTGAGGCATGTACTAATTAATTCCCCCAAACATAGAATTAAGTGTGGTTTAGAGCGAGTTCCAGGACAACCAGGACTACACTGAGAAAACCCATCTTAAAAAAAAAAGTTTATTTCAGTAAAGTTAATATTACCAAATAATATCTAATGCTTTAAACCTATTTTGCATAAGGAAATATAAAGATTCTGTCCTGATTAGAAGTAAGTTAAGTAAAATTTGATTTTTAAAGATATTGTTAGCCAATCAAAAATGATTTTTTTTGCCGGGCGGTGGTGGCGCACGCCTTTAATCCCAGCACTCGGGAGGCAGAGGCAGGCAGATCTCTGTGAGTTCGAGACCAGCTTGGTCTACAGAGCTAGTTCCAAAACAGGCTCCAAAGCCACAGAGAAACCCTGTCTCGAAAAATCCAAAAAAAAATGATTTTTTTCTATTCTTTCTTATATTTTTCTACATCTTCCTGCTCTGAAGTTCTTTTGTCATGAAATGCACAGCTTTACACAGCTATAAATAAATGCTCTGAGAGACAATAAATAGCATTAGTGGTTCCTCTGTCCTCCATATACACCAGGCTGGAAGATGGGGGGGGCGGGGATGTGGGAGAGTGAAGGGTAGTTCCCTTTCCCACAAGGCTGAAACAGTCTCGGTGAAATGTTAATAGGCATGACTGCGGATAATGTTCCTTCTTCCACCACCTCAGCCTCACCCCACCCTCTTTTACTGTTGCTTTGTCACGCATCATTTCAAAGGCCATGAAATCTGGCTCCGGGTGGGTTTGCTTTAAGGGAGCTGGAGTGAGGTTTCTTGCTTCCAGAGAAATTAGTTTAACCCTGCCACCAGGAAAATGAAGAGAGACACATAGGCAGGAAAAGGGAAGCAGCGGGGGGGGGGGGGGAGTCAAGGTCAGAACTCCAAATTTCTTCACGCTGGACGTGAAGGGGGGGATTAGAAAGGACAATGGCCCTGATGGATGGCGATGGTGTGGAAGGCCTTTGATCAGAGATAGAGGTGTCGTCACCTGGGTCAGAGGATCTTCTCCCACTATCCAAAGGGGTTCCAGCTCCATCTGGTTTGGGTCCACCAGGATCCACGAGACTGACTCTGAAACTAATAAACTATAATTCCCTGAAGAAAAAATTCCAGGCATTTTGACAATTCTGACTTATGTCACTGTTAAGGCTTGGTGACCCTTCCCATACATCTTCTTTTATGGGCGAGTTTGTCAGAGTTTTCTGTAATAATAATTCCATTCTGTAGCATACAGTTCTTTTTAGAGAAAAGCAATGTATTCTCCTCCACCCCTCTTTTATATGATGCTGATTTTTGTTGGAGGTATTAATATAGTTTTGAAATGAAAGATCAAATGTTCAAATCTAGCATCCTCGCAACTCTAGTGAATGCCCATAAGGGCATTTTCTTAGAAAAAAAAAAAAAGCAATCCTGCGCATTTGCTGGTGGGGAACAGTGAGCCACACCCTTGCTTTTCAGGACTAAGCCATGAAGTTATAGAATTTAGGCACAAAGCGCTGCAACTGTCCATCTTTGGGCACTGCGTCTGAGCACTGTGGCTCTCTGCCTGTGCAGTTGCTGGGGGCTCCTGCCGCCGGCTCAGATCTGATGTTAAACACCTGGCCTTCCCACAGAGCTCAGGTTTCAAAGGCTTGGCTAGGTGATTATATCTCTACCATTTGGTTTCTGATCATGAGGGAGTCAGGCGACATTAGTGGCCCCTGCCTGTCATGCTCATAGAAATGGAAGGGGAAGATGGGGAGTTCAAGGCCAGGCTGAGCTACAGAGTGTGAATTTATCTCAAAAACAGACACATAGAAACAAAATCCCCACAAGGACTAACAATATTTCCTGTCATAAGAACAAAATATGTGACCTCTAGTTGTAATTGTTTATATTTTAAAGCAATTCTGTAAAAAAAAAAAAGGGCTGTCTCAAAGAGACTTAGGAAAGAATCTGATATGTCCGTATATATTTCTGCTAAGCATATCATTGGTCCTTTTATGGCACACCCAATACAATATACAAAACAAACCTCTATCAGGGCATATTTTGATGAGGTTTCTGACTGTGGGAATAAAGGAAGAGCAAATTGCTAGAGAGAAAAAAATGGCCCTGTACAAAAAAAATCAAGAATTAGAAGGTGTTAGACTTCTTAATATCAACTAGTAGACCCAGATGCATTTATTTAAATCTAGAACTCTGGAGTCTGCTGGACTTTTAGTCCCATTATTAAGGGTAGAATAAAGATAGTTCTAGAGACTCTGGGTGCTAAAAACTGTTCTAAATGATATTCCAGGAATCTCTCTGAGAGTTTCTTCCATTAAAGAACGGAAAAAGATACAGATCTTCAGTGGGAGAATGGAGCAGGGCATCCCCACAGATCCACTGTCCAGCACCCACGTTAGCAGCTCAGGAGAAAGAGCTCCCATGGAGGAAGTTAACTGAACATTTGATACCTGAGAAAATGCTAAGGGATGAATCTGGGTTTTAATTACTGAAGAGCATGCAGAAGCCCAAAAAAGATAAAATATTATTATTAATTAAATATAAAATTTCATTAATTCTTCCAGAATTTCATACACACATAAAATGTATTTGGACCATATCCTCTAACTCCTCCCAGATTCACCTCATACTCCTCCTCCAAGTCCATCTCCTCTCCCTCCACCCAATAAGCCACTGAATTCAGTTTGTGCTGCCTATACATTTATAGATCCTAGTGGAGCTACCAGAGAACACACCCTAAGGAAGGAAGGAAGGAAGGAAGGAAGGAAGGGAGGGAGGGAGGGAGGGAGGGAGGGAGGGGAAGGGAGGGAGGGAGGGAGGGAGGGGGGAAAGAAAAAAGGGATGGAGGGAGAGAGAGAGAGAAATGAAAAAAAAAAGGAAGGAAAGAAAAAAAGAAGGAAGGAAGAAAGGAAGAAAGAAAACCAATTTTTTTTCCTGGAAGCCATCAACTGTAACTAGCTCCTTAGTTGGGAGTGGGGGCTCACGACCCGCTCCTCCTCCCGCAGCACTGGAATGTTGACTGGCTGGATCTGAGTTCATGCGTGCAGCAACCCTATCATGTCGAGAAGACACTGTGTCACTGTGACCCTCCCCGGTAATTTCAATAATTATATGTTTTTAACAACATTAAATGAGGTACACCGCACAGATGATAACTATGACCAAATTAAGATGCAGCTATGTTCGATGGATGAAGTAAGATGGCATTTGTGCCAATGAAACTCAAATCTTACCCTTTGGAGTAAAGAATTGATGGATAAGACCAGGGGAGAAAATGGGGGGGGGGACAACCTCATGAAGGGAGCCGTGCATTATGGATCAGTTGGAAAGAAGACTTGATATGCAGCCATGACGACCCGGAGCATGCATATAAAAAGCAGAGTACGGCTGCGTGTGTCTATAACTCTAGCATGGGGCAGTGAAGACAGGTAGACCCCTGGAGCTCACTAACTAGTAAAGCCTGGCTGACACTGTGCTTCTGTTTCCATGAAAAACTGCCTCAAGACAGGAAGACAGGGGTGGCGTGCTCTGGCTTGGACATGCCTCAGGGACACATGTCCTTGTACACTCTTGTGTGTGCTCCACAGAGGCACACTACACTACACACACACACACACACACACTCAACTCCCCACACCCTTCCCCCGACATACACATACACACATATTCGTGAAAGCAATAAACAAGCAATGTATAGATACAGAGGTAATAGAAAAACAAGAGAACAAAAGGAGTTGAGAGTGATTGCCCTTGGATGTTTGCCATGACAACCACTGATTTACAATAGACCTCTGGAAACACTTAACGTATTTAAATAATATGCATCAATATACTACCGAGAAGGATTTAGAAAATGTGAAAAGGAGGGGCTGGGACATTAAAAGAAAAACTGTTCTCTGGTTTTTGAGTCGACAGTTTTGGTCTCAGGGCTTCTTTTGTCAAATACTGGTCCCAAGGACAGCCATGCCTTCACTCATGGGGACACTGCATACAGTGTCCTCCCCCAGCTTATCATTTAGTACAGCTAACACAGTCTGTGTCACGATAAAAACTGGAAAACTGTGTGCATCGTGGGAAATGAACGAAATGCTGTGAATAATTTACAGGAGCCCATGGGACTAACTGAGGCTGCGAGGGAGGTTGTGAGGATGCTTCTCTGTGAGGCAAGGGGACAGCTCAGGGTGCTCACAGATCTCCCGTGGCTTAGTTTTCTACAGCACAGAGCACCTTGACGATGCCTTAAGCTGTGGCAGCTGGCTGCAAATAAGTCATGGAGTCTGCTTCTGCCAGCGCAGAGCTTTCTGGGACTTCAAATGTTTTTCCCATGTACTTTGGCCCTTCTTTTTTTGAGAAATGTAAGTCTGTAGAAAGATTGTGGCAATGCTGAGCTGTTGTGTTATTCATAAATAAATAAAAAATGTATTTATGTCTCTTAAAGTTTTTACCTTCTGAATTTTCCTATATCCCATGAGAGACTTCACCATTCTAATTAACCTATTTCCAAAAAGGGATTTCTACCTCATAGACACCATAGCACTAGAGAAACTAGTTTGTGTTCTTTCTTTATATTAAACTATTCCATCTTCCACCCTCTTAAAAAAATCTAAAAAGTTGATGAGAAGAGGTAAATACAAATGGTTCCTTGAATTATTTTATATTTTTGGTGACTGCTTAAACAGTTTTGTTCGTGTGACAGGTATGTCCTGTCTATTTATAAACATCATAAAGTTCAGGTGAGTTAGGAAAGCTTGTGGAGGAGACCCATTTTTGCTTTGGCCTTCTTGATTCTCTCTCTTCTATTTAGTTCCATTAGGATAAAATGGCCAAATACATCAAAGGCTCAATAACCCACTTTGTTTATTCTGAATTAAAGTCCCCTTAGGAGAGTTAGTCCCTATGTAAGTATAAAAAGGTCCAAGAGCCATCAGTGACAAGTGGTCTGAGTCCTTGATTTCGCTTCCATTTAACAGAGTCAACTGTTCTTCCTGGTCTTTCCTTTGGTTTAAATTTTGGATTGTGAACAAGCTTTGCTGGGTACTTTCCTGTGAAATGAAACATTCAGTCCTGACAGAAGGAACATTAAGACTCGGGTGGTAAACAAAACTTAAAGATAGGAGGTAAACAATTCAAGCTTCTCCGGAAGTTCCTGAAACTAGCAAGACTCAAAGTTATATAAGCAGTAATAATTGCTGGGCACAGGAAGCCCTAAGATCTGTCCACAGGTACTTCTAGGGAATGTAGTTTTTTTTTAAAGTCATTTCCCATGTAAGTAACCCCAAAAATCTCTCTGCTACACTTATCTAGACATAGGGGCAAAATATTTCTCTGTTGTAACTTGGGGTGATTAGATGCTTGCTCATATTTCCCCAGAGAAAGTCACACAACAATACCCAGAATAAGTTTCTCAAGATTCCATTGTGAATCCCTTCACTGATACTTTGGGATCTGCTCCAAACTTACTTCTAAATTATATATTCAGTAGAACATTTGATATTGTAAATTCAGAACAGTCCAACACATCCAAAGGATTTGGGGTTGTTTGTTTGTTTGTTTGTTGTTGTTTTTTAAATCTAGAAGTCATCAGACTTTATGTAATGTAAACAACAGATTGATTTAGCATGAAGTCTTTTTAAGCAGAGAACTCATGAAACAATACTGTCCTTCAGTCAGTCTTTGATTTCCACCTCTTCTTCTTACTCGTATTTACTTGGAAATAATGGCAATTTGAAATTCTTGTCTGTTGTCCCCAAATACAATGTAGAACAAGAAAGCTACTATCAACCACTAACCCAGTCCTGGAGCCCCTAACCCGATGCCATGGCCTCTCCTAAGTTGAAAACAGGATGGTAAAACAGACACAACTGCATACTCATACACTCAAGGGATTGATATAGTCAAGGATGGAAACCTATGAAACTACCTTGTCTAAGAAATATCCAGGCCCATACCTGACTAGAAAGAGTAACAACCCAATAAAAATAAAAAGCAGTGGCTTTATTGCCTCCTATCATTGAAGAACTCTGAAAAGGAAAAAGAAAGACACTTGAGGAACATTTTTGCTGTAAATGATAAATAACATCAAACCTCAACTGTTTTGTTTTGGTTTGGGTTTGACTTTTTTTTTTAACAGCTTTTTCTTGCATTGAATGTACAGGTTGGTCCTGACCCTGCTGGCCATTTGAATTCGACCATGCCTGGGCGAATGGAACATTTATTTCTTATTTGGAACTACTAGCAATGTCTTTTATAGTTGCAATAAAAATCCCAAGATCAGTGAACAGAACCGCTTGATGCTCGTGATAGTCCCTGCTCAGCAGCCTCTCTTCCCTCCACTCTGCTGTTCAAAGCAATTCCCATGATGAAGCCACATGAGAAACAAATGGGATGAGATGTTACAGATGGCATGGATGTATCTATTGCTTCAAGTCTTGCATAGGACATGGTATGGTTTGATGATCTAGCCAGTCAATCTCAAGCTCTCAACCAAAGTTCCCTCGCCCTTTTAAATTTTATTTTGGCTACAGCAGCATTGAGTCATTCACTTTCTAAGGAAGTAAGTAGAAGCGTAGAGAAGTTTACTTCATTGCCCGTGAACAGGTAAGATATAGACCAAGAATTCAAACTTAATCTCTTTGGTTTTCAAATCCTTGTATTTTCACAACTCTCTTGTCTAGAAGAACCATAAATCTAACAAGTAAACAGCCTGAGATAACCAGAAAGAAGTTATCCATGAAGCAGAAATTTGGGGAATCATTTCAATACGGAGTTAAAATATGTCTTAGGGTTGCTATTGCTGCGATGAAACACCATGACCCAAAGGCAACTTGGAGAGGCAAGGGTTTATTTGGCTTACGTATCCTGAATCTCAGCCCATTGGGGAAAGCCAAGGCAAGAACTCAAACCTAGCAGGAACCTGGATGCAGGAGCTGATGTGGAGGCCATGGCAGAAAGCTGCTTAACCTATGGCTTGTTCTCATGGTTTGTTCAGCCTGCTTTCTTATAGAACCCAGAACTGTCATCCCAGGGGCGGGCCCAACCACAGTGGTCTGGTCCCTTCCACATCAATTGCTAATAAAAAAAAAATGCCAAACAGACCTGTCTACTTCCAGATCTTCTAGAGGCATTTTTCGATTGAGGCTCATTCCTCTCTGATGACTCTCTAGCTTGTGTCAAGTTGACATGAAAACTAGTCAACACAGAATATAGGCCTAATTAAGTTTAGTAAGTTCATGTGTTTAAAACAATTTCTTAGAAGTCTGTTAGGAGCCAGGGGGACAGTCAGCAGTGAAGAGCTCTTGCTACCCTTTCAGAGGGTTGGATTTTGGTTCCCAGAAGTCACATAAGGCAACTCACAGAGGTCTGTACCTCTAACTTCAAGGCATCCAGTGCCCTTTTCTGGCCTCCGTAGGTGCCTGTATGCATATGCACACACACACACACACAAATACACATACATATACACAAATATTATGCACATTTTTAAAGATTAAAACAAACTTTGCTTGTAGGACAAACTTCTGATTTGCGAGGATGGGATAAGATGGAGCAATGAGTAGTCATTCTGAAATCAAGTTGCAGAGGTTGTTTCCAGGCCTTTCTGTCCTTTTGTCATTTTTTTTCCCATTGATAGACCCCTGATATCTGTCTGGCCCAAACGCTTGGCACCCATCAATCTTTTTGTACTTCACTCCTTGGATTGTTCAGGTTCCAGGGCCCTCTCTATCATGAACTACATAGAATCTCCATGTCATCAGTGAACTCAGCAGAATGTGTTTATTGCAAAGCAGGATCCCTTGTAAACCAATGCCTGGCTCCAAACAGCATGCTTCTTTTTTTTTTTTTTAGAAGAGGGGCACCCAACCTCAAGGTCTATTAAAAGAAAGTCATTTGAGTAGGCGGTCCTTGGTGATAACTCTCCAACCAAGCATGTGCCCTCCAATGGATCTGTAAGCATGAAAAATGATTTCATTCTTGTGAAGGGGAGCAAGGCCTCCTTCCTTCCTTTTCCTGCGTGCTCTAACGTCAAGTGGATTTTATGCCCCGTTGGAAATAGATGTGCGCTTGCCAGCTGGGATGCCTCTCTACCTTCGTTCCCATGAGAGGCTGCTTATTCGGAAAAAAACAAAAAGGATTTTGTTCTGCTCACTTGGGAAAACCATTCTATGCATATTGATGACGAGGAATTGTCACAGAGAGAGAGAGTGAGAGCACTTCTCTAAGCTTTTCTGAAACCTCTTCCCTAACCCCATAGCTCTTAGCTGCAGTCTTCACTCAAAGGGCAGCAGCCCTGCCAGTGCGCTGTTCTTCCCCCTTTCTCTCTGGGAAATGGGAATATGGCTTCCCTAGGCAGCCAATGACAATTCAAATTTTCATGAAAGCTTTTATTCCCTCTTCCTTTTCCTTTACAACATGTTTTTCCAGACACACTGGCATTGGGGATTTTGAGTAAAACTGTTAGGAGTTTCTTTTGATTTAAGGATAATTTGGTGCTCTATTGAGGTCAATGACTTATTTTCTTTTTGTGGTTCAGTAAATGTGGCAGGAATCTTCTGCTCATTAAAATCTCAAAAAAAGAAAATACTCCATAACATTCTTACCACACTCCTGGAGCACATTAGGATTCAATATGCGTGTTTAAATGAACGAGTATGATGTCATTAATCAGGCCATCACCAGAGTCTTCTTCATACATTGGAGGACTCCATATGTCATATGTATCTGACATACATAATATATACTTTACGTATAATATATATTTATGCACTGTATATAACTTTTTATTTTAGGACTTAAAATGTCATCTGTACTATATAGTATAAGTACTTGTGCTATCGAAATTCATTTAAAGCAGTTTTTTTCAAAAGACACCACTATGATCTAGACTGCCTTGCTTTTACATGAAGTGCCAAAATGTGTTTATAATATGATGGAATTCAGAATAAATTACCAAGGGAGGACCACTCTTCCATGAAATGTGGAGATCATATTCACACATTTAAAGAGAAACACCCTACTTTAAGAAGTGCCCCATCTGTTTTAAGGCGTCCGTGTCTACACAGACCATAGCATCACGCCTGGCAGCAAGTGTTTCTTTCATGGGCTGCTTCTTCCATGTTTTGGTTGAGTCGGTTGAGTGATCTTCTAGTATGGCTTGGTGTGAAGGGATCTCAAGTCAATAGGAACATTGCGACGTGGCAGAGAGGACACGGGGTGGATAAGCAGAGCCCTGCTATTGTCAGAATTCCAGAAATGCCTGGGATGCCTGAATATTTCTGCCAGAGTCTCAAATAGCTGAGTGGAGGACCCCAGCTCAGGAGATTTCTGCCACATTTACTTTGCACTGAAAACCACTAAAAAAAATTATTTTAAAAAAATATAAAAATAAAAAAAAATGGCCATCGGCCTCAGTGGAGCACCAACTTATCCTTAAATCGAAAGAACCTGGTAACAACAGTTTTACTCAAAATCCCCAATGCCAATATGTCTGGAAAAATATGTTGTAAAGGAAAAGGAAGGGGGAATAAAAGCTTTCCTGAGCATAATTTATCTTTGACTGTCACAAAATCAATAGGCTTTACAGAGCAGAGGAAATTCAATAGCTAGGCATTCATAATAAAGATCGGTTTGGGTGATTTGTTTGCCTCTAATAAGGCAGGCTTTGGACCCCAGCTTCTCTTCCTTTAAAACGCAAAAGGGGTGGAGATTTCGCCATCACAGCCAAGTCCTCTTGCTTGTGTATTGTCGGGACTTTACAATGGTACTACTTGTCTGGCCAGGTCTTGGTTCACCCAGGAGAACAGACCTCACATTAGGGCGTGGAGGAACAGATGCCCGACTTTACACCAGCATTCAGCCCGCGTGACAGCCTTTTCATGCATCATGGATTCGTCGGTTTCAATGCAAAACCCACAGCAATGCTGCGAGCATTCGCTTCTCCCCCTGGAGACCACTGTGTAGAATGGGTCCAGATATTCACTCGGGAAACTGGACCTACTGCAGAAACATTTGCAAAAGGACTCCTTGGCCTGACCTGACCCAGCTCTCATCTGAGGAAGCTTGTGCTCAGACAGGCACTCAACAGTGCGCTTAGCTAAGGGGCTAGATGGAGGACAAAAGACAAAGAAGAGGCTGGCAATGGTGGGTCCCTGAAAGGGGAAAAGAAGCGTGACAAGTGGGGTGGATGGAAGTAAATATCTGATACATACTGAATTTAACAAGAACCAGCCCCCTTGCGCTTAGACCTAATCTTCAAAACGTGCCTGAGAGAACATGTATTAATCCGTTCCTTCGAAGAGAGAGGGAAGAGAACTGAGATTCAAAGAGATTTAAAAGCATGCCAAAGGTCACACACACACACACATGGTATGAAAAGCAGGACTCCAAGCACTACTTATCTGACTACAAGGCCAGCTTCCTTGCATGTATTCCAATGGACTTAGCTCCACTGTTACCTTACACACTAGTTGAATAACAGTTCATGATAATATCATGATCGTTGTGAGCATTGGGGTTCTTCTCAAACTAAAGCATATATAACTCTATTGGACTTTCAAAAGCAGGGCTTTGGAAAACACTGCTATATCTGGCTAACACTCTATGACTTTATGAAAACTAGTGTTTCTGAGCCCCAAGTTCCTTTCTTGAAAATATAGTGACGAATTCCACTCTACCTCTTTTTCAGCATGAACACATGAGTGAAAGATCAGGACAGCATTTTCTAACTACCAGCTAGTCTGGCATGTAGGTCATCAATAGCAGAATGGGATCTTAGCTAGGAGCAGAGGAAAACGTTTCCAGCTAAATGGAGGAGGGTTTGGGGCGCACCAAGTGGGTCACAACCATTTGAAGGGGGCTTCTCTTGGAAAGGCAGGAAATGAAGAACAGTCAACTAGTAAGTAAGTTACTGTTACATGCTGCCTTAATGTTCGTGGTGATTAACCTATGACACGTACCATGTAGATCAGTGCTGGAGGCCGGAACCAAATGGAGAAATAAGGGGTTGAGAGTCCAGGCAGAGGAGTGAGCATAAGGGACATTCAAGAGGTATGATCTGCAAAGTACCGTAATTGTTCTTCCTCCCCTAACTGGTCTCACTTCTGCCCAGACCATTATTTTGTAGCTGAGCTGACAGAGCACGGGGGAGTTGCTCTGTTCCCCATGGTCAGCAGTCAGCAGATGCACTGGCTAGAGGTTTAAAGTGTTTGAATTCAATGCATAGAATCATGGAAGGAAGCAGCTGGTATTACCTGCAAGATGGTGCATGGAAGATCACCCAGCAAAGACTTGCAAACATGTTTCAGAACCTCAGGGTTTAAAAAAGGACACAGAGAGAAGGATAAAGGGGCTATTTCAGCTTCGTAGGACCAGCAGTACTGCAACGTTATGTGTGTTGAACTTGTGTTTACCATGGGAGAAATTATAAACACTATGGATAACGAAGTAGATACATCATTATTGCATGTCGAAAAGTGTGTACACACACTCACAGAGTCATTTAGAAGCACACAGAGACAGATAAATGCACGCTATTATCACATACACACAGAGACACAGACACACACAGAGATAGACACAGACACACAAATGCAAGGACAGTCTAAGGCGTGACCTTGTGAATTCCTAAGAAATGGCTCCTTTCTTCAAGTTGTGTTACCACCCTGATGTAGCACGAATTCTAATTGTACTTAATAATAAAAACCCAGAGTCAGATATAGGGATAAATGCTGGAAGTTCAGAGAAGCAGAGCAGCCAGACACTAGCTCTAACCTCTACCCAATCCTCAGACAGAGTGGGCGATCCCGTCTCTAGGAATCCTCAGAATAACTCCTGTGTCCTCCTGTCTTATATACCTCTCTCCGTCCATCCATATCCCTTCTTGTCTCCATCTCCCTAGTGCTGGGATTAAAGGCGTGTGATTCCCAAGTGCTGGGATTAAAGGTGTGAGCCACCAACACCTGATCTCTATAGCTAACTGGTGGTTTAGCTCCACACTCTGATTTTCAGGCAAGCTTTATTTGTTAGATCACAAACAAAATACCATCAAACCCCATCTCCAGCTTTTGATCTTTAACCTGAACTCAAATTCTATCATTTCTAAACTCCAAACCTACAGAAACCTTTTTTGATCTTAGAGAAGCTAAATAAGAAGGAGAACCCAAAGAAAAACATATAGGCATCCTCCTGAATATTAACCTTCATCAGGCGATGAAAGGAGATAGAGACAGAGACCCACATTGGAGCATCGGACTGAAATCTCAAGGTCCAAATTAGGAGCAGAAGGAGAGAGAGCATGAGCAAGGAACTCAGGACCGCGAGGGGTTCACCCACACACTGAGACAATGGGGATGTTCTATCGGGAACTCACCAAGGCCAGCTGGCCTGGGTCTGAAAAAGTCTGGGATAAAATCGGTCTCGCTGAACATAGCGGACAATGAAGACTACTGAGAACTCAAGAACAATGGCAATGGGTTTCTGATCCTACTGCACGCATTGGCTTTGTGGGAGCCTAGGCAGTTTGGATGCTCACCTTACTAGACCTGGATGGAGGTGGTTGGTCCTTGGACTTTCCACAGGGCAGGGAACTCTGATTACCCTTTGGGCTGACGAGGGAGGGGGACGTGATTAGGGGAGGGGGAGGGAAATGGGAGGCGGCGGTGGGGATGAGACAGTAATCTTTAATAAATAAATAAATAAATACAAAAAAATAAAAAAAAACAACCAACCAACAAACAAACAAGAAAAAAAAAGCAAAGAAACTAAGGTAGACAGTTTAAAATTCAACTTTGCCAGTGGCTAAAAAGATGCCTCTACTTACATCCCAAACCCATAAACTAGCAGAAGGAATTTCTCAGCCCTGTTCCCACACAGAATGTGTCAGATCTGTCATTAAAAAGGGCGGAGTACATATCAGAAAATAATTTCCAATAACTACCACATACTTTCCCAGTCTTGAGCAAAAATGAAACTAGTGCTTTCCAAGCCCAATGTCTGGAGGAGGCCCTCAGGAAAGGCCAAGGATGCTGTGGGCATGTCTAGGGGCCCTCAGGGGCCAAGGACTCTTCTGTGGGCATGTCCAGAGGCCCTCAGGAAAGGCCAAGACTCTGTGGGCATATCCAGGGGCCCTCAGGGGCCAAGGACTCTTCTGTGGGCATGTCCAGAGGCCCTCAGGAAAGGCCAAGGACGCTGTGGGCATGTCCAGAGGCCCTCGGGAAAGGCCAAGACTCTGTGGGCATATCCAGGGGCCCTCAGGGGCCAAGGACTCTTCTGTGGGCATGTCTAGAGGCCCTCAGTAAGGCCAAAGACTCTCTGAGTATGTCCAGAGGCCTGGAAATGCTGGTCAATGGGCTGCATACAGGTTCACTGGCATTGCACCAACAGAGTCTCTTCAGAACTAAAAGGAGAGAAAGATAAGGGAGTTTAAGGGGAAATTATTAAAATGCTGGCAGGTGATCTGGCTTGTAAAGTTTGGTATTGTAAGCAATTTGGCACAGATGTGCAGTCATTTCTAGAAGTCAGTTAGTTCTTTGTCTACTGCAGAAGCACACCCACAAGTCCCATAAACACAAAGACATACATTCCTCTAACCCCCTACCATCCACATTCAAAACACACACACATATACACACGTGCGCGTGCGCGCACACACACACACAATGCACACACACAGATGCACACACACACCCCTTATGCACCTATAGTCTCACAAGCTCACAGCTAAAATTTCTCAGGCTGATGCCATGACTACATGTAATGGGACTTGATGAGAGGCAGCTCTTGTTTGAGAAATAGTGCCATTTCATGAAAGATGATTTGCATAAACCAACAATGAAGAACATGTAAAAATTCTGTTGTCCAGGACTTTCTTTGGAAGGGCAGGGCCTGGCGTACACAAGGAGAAAGAATTTCCTTCCCCAGTCCTCTGTCACTGAAGGTGGTCGATGAGAATAGAATCATTTGACCTTTGCTTTAAACGCAGCTTTGGGAATTTGGGGCTTTGTGACAGCCTTTTCACAGAGCCGGTGAACCAGCTAATCTGACTGCCAGCTAACTTGTTGCTATGTACAGGGGGAAAAAAGTTTGCCGATAATCAATCTACATAGTAGATCAATTAATGGTAGGTAAAATATGATTTAAAACATCCATTAAATGGAATACTCAGAAAGCTTTGGATTTTACTAATAAATACAGAATGGATAAGAAAGCCTAGTTCTTTTTGGCAAGAAAGTAAAATTGTTTATTTTAATTGCAAGTTGTGATGAATTAGCAACAATAACAACAAAAATGTTGGTTCTTTGCCTGAAAATAGATGCTGAATCTTAGGGAACTAAGTCAGAAATTGCTAACGCTGAAGAAATGGCATATAGATCAATGTTCACCAAATATTTGATTTGTTCCTCTTCATTTCTTAGTTCCCTCAATTAGATTCAAACACTGGACTAGTTTTGTTCAATAAAGTGTGAGCAGATATTAGAGGCTTTCCAGTCAGTGGTCAATCAATGGTCAATTCTTTGTTGTTGTTGTTGTTGTTTTATTTGGGGGTGGGAGGTTGAGATAGGGTTTCTTCATGTAGCTTTGGTGCCTGTCTTGGAACTAGCTCTTGTAGACTATGCTGGCTTGGAACTCGTGGAGATCCTCCTGCCTCTGCCTCCTGAGTGCTGGGATTAAAGTCATGCACCATGGCCCAGCCCAATTATTTTTTAAAGAATATTTTTTAATTTATTTATTTAACCTGACATGCATGTATGGCTGCCTACTTGTACGCATGTGCACTGCACAAAGTGCAGTACCCACAGCGGCCAGGAAACAGTATCTGAACCCCCCGAGAACTGGAGTTACACGTGCTTGTGCACCAAATACAGCTGGAAACTGAACCTGGGTCCTCTGCAAGAGAAAGAAGTATGTGCTCTCAACATCTGAGCCATCTCTCCAGCTCAAGCAGCCAGTTACTTTATTTTTCTCCTTTTCTCTAGCATTATGAGCAAGGAGTCTTCATATTCCATATACCAGGTATATAAAATGACGGAGCACCCCTCATGAACTCCAGCAAGACTCTATGCAGCAGAGTTCTGGTGGACCCGTGAGGGACACATCACAGGAATGATAGACTTTGCTACACTCTGTACTGAGATTGCCTGTAATGAGGTTACCACAGCACAACCAAGCAAATGCTAACGAGGAGTAAGCAATTGTACACCTGGGCATAGCCAGCCTTGGAAACTAAAAACGAAACAACCACAATGCTTCAAGGCTTCTAGTTCCTCGATAGCCTCGGAAGCGAGAATCATGTTTCAGTTAAGCAAACTTACTAATAAAATGTTCTAAACTTAATCCCAGGTCTATTCTTTCAAATTCCAAAAGTGTTCTTGAGTGCTGCAATTCAAGAACATTTCTTGGTCTATCAACCAAGTCTACAGAAATGCTTTTGTTCACTTGTTTTTAGCAAGCTATTTTCACCACAGATTTGCATAGACGCTTAGAGTGTGTAGACTCCTCTAGGAACGGCTGGCCTGTGGATTTCCTATGGGGCTCTGAATTCTCAAGGCAAAGAATGGGAGGGGGGCTGGAAGAAAAGAAGAAAAGAGAGAGAGAGATAGGGAGAAAGAAAGAAAGAAAGAAAGAAAGAAAGAAAGAAAGAAAGAAAGAAAGAAAGAA